>OZ023273.1:33230435-33265913 GCA_964007475.1 Hybos culiciformis | reverse complement strand
ATTAAGGCAAAATAAAAATTTATTATAAGTATTTTTTTTTTTTAATTTTTGTTTTTTCATTCGATAAAAATTAAATAAAAATATAATATTTTTTAATTTTGCTTACAGAATAATCTCCTGTTTTTTTTTGTTTTCTCTTGTTATTATTTTCCGTGTTTTTTTTTAAAATTGTGAAAATGATAATTATAAAAATGTTTATCCTTTTTCATCCTTTCTTTATCCATTTGTAATCCTTTTTTTTTAATGTTGTTGTTGTTGTTGTGATATTATTAAATTAGTGAAGCGCTTATTAAAATAAATTTATATTTTTGTCAATAAAAAAAAAAAAGTAAACATAAAAAAAAGTAAAAAAATGTTTATTTATAAAGTTTATTTTAATTTTTTTTTTTTTTTTCTAAAATAGATTTTTCTTATCAATTTGTTTTGTTTTGGTTTTTTTTTTGGTTTGGTTTTTTATTTTTGATTTGTAAACAAAACTTGAGTAAATTTTTGTAAAAGATTTTTTTTGTTATTATTATAATTATTATTTTATTGTGTTATTTGATTAAGAATATTTTATTTTTAATTATTTTCTAAATTTTATTTTCTTAATTTTTAATTTTATTTTAATATTTTTTTTTTTATTTTTACAAGAACTTTCACTTACTTCAAAATCACTTTTAATATTAATTTTTTTTTAAAGTGATTTGACTAAAAAAATAATAACCAATTAAATAATAGAGTAAAAAAAAATGAAAATTAAATATTAAAATATAGATTAGATATTTTATTTCTGATTTAACAAAAAAAAATTTTTTTTTTAATTTTTTGTAACAAAATTATTTAAACACATTTTTTTAAGGTCAACCGTAATATATTTTTTATTAATCGTCAGTACGCGCGATATTTAAAAATTGTTATCGTGATACGTCATTTAACAAAAAAAAAAAATAAAATAAAATAAAATAAAAAGTTTTAAATATATTTAGTTTTTTTTTTTTCATTTTTCGTTTATATTAGATAACAAAAATTTGAACAAAACAATCGAATGAGCGAAACTTAATCAAGTGTTAAGTGATCGTGTTAGCCAAATAAATTAAAATATTTTCTTTTAATTATTTTTTTTAATTTATTTCTAATTTTACAATAAACACTGAAAAAAAAACAAAAAAGATAGCTGTGGAAGCTATATGCAATTTCTGTATATCCCTTGCTATGTTTAACGATTTATATTTGTAAAGAAAACTAAGTCGTATTCGACATTAAAATTTCAGAAACTAGTTTTGTATGGAAAAAAAAATTGTTTGTACTAAATTCTTCACTACAGAAAACAATAAAAATTCCAGTTCTAGTTATAATAAACTTTCTAATATATTTTTTTAAGCTGAATTTGCAACGAGTCTTTTTTCAGTGCAGTTTTTTGAACTGTTATATAATGCATGTACGCTCTTAAGTTTTTTTTATTAATTTTTGTTTTACTAAGTAATAATAGTCGTTGCTTAATTAATCGATTCTGAATATTTTTCCTAAAAAAAAAATTTCTAAAATTCGATTTCTGAAACTGGTTTTTTTTTAAACAAATTGTACATCAAATTCAAAATATTTTTTTTTTTTTTTTGAAAACCTATATTAAACGACGAAGAACTATATTTCGTTATGGAAATCATATCTAGGGATCAATCAAGGGTTTTTACATAAGTGCTAATTTAAAATATACATAAAATATAAATTAAAAATTATCAGATATAGTCCTTCTACTACCTCGAAATTATTTTGGCGCGAAAGGTAATTTAAAACTTTCTTTTTGCCACTGTCAATATAGACACAAGAAAGAAAATTCAAGCTTTCAATTTCAATAATTTTTCATTATCAGTTCACGGGCATGTTTTATTTTTAATAAACAATGTTGACTCATGAAAATAAAGACTTTGAGCATTTGGATTATTTTATTGTTTAAATCTAAAAATTATTTATAGAACATTTTTTAACATTTTTTTTTTCCATTAATTTCCTATAACTATGTAACAAAATTTAAAAATTTACATCTTCCCAACAATAATGACAATTATATATTTATTTTTTTTATATATTTTTATTTTTAATAATTTTTTTTATTCAAATTTTTTTTTTTGTACTTTTTCTTATTTCTAACTTTTTTCTTTTTTTTTTATTTGTTTTAAGAACAAATTAGATTTTACACCATTTATATCGGCACGCCGCCGTCTTTTTGCTTTTCTTTATTTTTCTGTTCAATCAATATTTATTTTTCTTTGAATTAATTTTATTTCAAAAAAAATAAAAATAAAATAAAACAAAAAAAGAAAATAAAACTTGTTTTTTTTTTGGCTTTGACACCAAATTACAATAAAAAAAAAAAAAAAAATAACAAACAAATTTTTATTTTTTTTTTACTTCTTCTTTTATTTTTTTGTGCCAAACCGCGATTTTACATTAAGCTTTCGAGGCATTGTGTACGAACGCCGTGAAATCCAGAGAAAAACTGGGAAAAGAAAAATTTTTTTTTATTATTTTTTCTTTGGATTTTTCGCACAGAAGAAATAAAAAAATATATATATGTTGATCCAGTAACTTGAAGCTTATTAGGCTAAACTAAAAAAAAAAAAAAAAAAACAAAAAAAAAACAAAAATTAAATCGGTAGGTATCTATAATTTTTTTTTTATTTTTTTTTTTAAATATTTTTTTTGTTTTTATATTTTTTGTTTTTGTTCTTCGAACAAATTGTTAACAGTGTCACTAAACTTTTTCTACAGAGAGAAGATTCATTCTGATGTAAAGTTTGCAAAAATAATTTTGTTGTTTTTTTCTCATAGAACACAGCACATTTCAAAAAAAAAAAAAAGCATCGCTGAGAAAATATTTTCAATTGATAAAAATTTCTTAATTTCAATTTTTTTTTATTTTTCAGAGAGAATTTTAGAGAAAACTAAAGAGTAACCATATGAGAGAAATTTTTTTTGCGCAATAAAAAGCTTTCGAATAAATAGCGTGGGCACAAAAATTAATTTCTTTTATTTTTTTTTTCTGCAGAAATCTAATTTCCATGATATTTTGAAAACATAAAGATACATGTATCTTAAAAAAAAAAAAATGTTGCGAGAAAACAAAAGGAGTTAGTGTTAGTGATGATTCGACATTGTAAATATTTGTTAAATTTCTATAAATGTTCGTTAAATTTGGATGCAATGGAATTGATTTAGAAATACAGGAATTTTCTTATATATATTTTTCTTATTATTCGTTCTTTTCAGTTCTTTCTTATATTCTAATAAAAAGTGAAATTTAATTCATCGCACACTTAAATGATTATAACTGTAAAACTAAACGAGCGTTTTCGATCGTTTCAATGCATTATCAATGTTCAATTTCAGACAAGCTAAAGAAAGAAATTCTCTGATTCCGAGTTGGGGAACTAAATGCTCTCAACGTCGAAGAATCGAATTTATTTTCATACAAAATTTTTATTAGTTTAAATTCTAGATTCAGATAAAAATTAGAAGGTGGGAAGATGGATAAAAGAAAACTAAAAAAAAAAGGAATGAACCCGATTGTGTCCAAGGACTCGGAATGGGAACGGAAAACGAATATCCATGAAAATTGGTATATGAGTTGATGTCAAAAATTGGTATATGAGTTGATTAAGCATTCGACTGGAGGGCTGAAAACTTTCCTGATTTATATATTAAATAATTAAATAATTATAATATTAAATTGGGATTCGGCTTTCTGTAAATATATTTTCAAATATTTTAAAGAAAAAAGAATTTGCTTCTTTTTGGTGTTTTAAATAATAAAATTTTAAAATAGTTCAGTGTTGCATAATATATTAATAAAATTCGGTAAAACCTACATTATTCAAATTAACTTCTTTCGATCATTGAAAAATACCATTGAATCACGAAATTATATCACATATGGTACAAAAAACTCAAATTATGTTAAAATTAAATAGAAGATCCAAAAAAAATTATTATTATTATTATTATTTTGTATTCATACTACTATTAAACATTTAATATTACTATTATCAATTTTTTTTTTTTATTATGGATTTAAAATAAACATGTTAATTATGTACCTACTTATTTTGTAATTTATGTATATTCTATATACTAATTATAATAATGGCTTTTTAAAAACTTTACGTTTGTCGATAAATTCAATCGCTGGTTGAAAAAATGGTCTATCTTAACCAAGTTAGTTAATATTAAATTAATTTGAAAATCCATGAAAATCGAAATTGGTTTTAATAATTTATTATAGAAACAGTAAAATAGTTTTTTGATGATGCTAAAATCTCTAAAATATAATTTTTTTAAACATCTGTTCTCAAAATTATTTAAAAATCATTCGCTGGACCATTCTTCTTTTAACTATAAAATATTGAAAAATTACCTGGTTTTAAATCGAAGAAAGCAAAAAATTATTTTATAAAACAAATATTACGATGGCCGTGACATAGAAAGACCAATAAAAAAATATAGTATCACTCTGAAAATTACCTGAAATCACCTTTTTTTATATCGAACAGTTAATAAAATACATTTTTACAAATTCTATATATCATTCAAATCATTCAAATACTAAAATAATAAAGGTCGAAATGAGACTGAAAGCTGGCCTTATAAAATATTCTCATAACAAAAAAAAATGTCTCTATACATTTAGTATTGGAGATTCAAAAACATAAATTTAATTAAGTATATATCTATATAATTCTCTTTTATGTATTACTATTTCTTTTAAGTATACATTACTCTTCCCAAATGTATTATATTTTTATTTGAGAGTAATTTTTATGTTAAATTTGATTGTAGATAAAGTTTTTGTAAAAAAAAAATATATATTTATATTAAGAAATTATCTTGCATACGACAATGACATTGCAAATAATCAAAAAGTTAGCTTAGGTTAGTGACTTGAATATTATGAGTATCTCAAGGATTTGAATTTTATTACAGAAATAAAACTAATAATTTTTTGTTGTTTTTTAATCAAAATAATAATCAACAAATTGACAAATAAATAAACTTTAATAGTTTTGTAAGTGAGCTTTCGAAGAATTTTTTTGTTTCTTAAAAAATTGTATATATTGTATAATGTTGATTATAGTTTCATAGAGAAAAATAGAATATAAACTTTTTGATTTGAATATTATAAATTAATGTTTTTTTAATGCTTAGAAATAAAAATAATACATGTTATACATGTATTTTATTTTTTCGACACATTAATAAATATATAAAAAAATGCATATAATAATAAATATACTAAATATTTATTTTAGGAATTTTTATAGTCGAATTTCTAAATTTTAATTCAAATAAGAAATTATTATTTATAAAATAAAAAATTGAAGCATTTCAAATGGAATGGAATTTGTATTTTGCGGAAAAAAAAGCTTTAATGAAAAATTTAACTTGTGATAGTGCGTACTGTGTATATTTGTCATTAATTTTTTTTTAAAGCATAATTCTACATACAAAAAAAGTCTTATTGTCTATAATATGTTAAGACGGCAACATAATGTTAGTTTTTTTTCACAGTTAAGTCTAGATGTTGACAATTCTAGCATAAAAAAAATAATAATAGAAAATAACAAAACTATATATAATGTGCTTGTATATATAATTATTATGTATATAAACAAACATCTTTTTGTCTACTAAATTTATTAATTAGCTGAAAACATCAAATTGTACTTTTACCCAAAAAAAAAAAGTAATTACCTTTTATTCCATTAAATCAAAAAATATATATTTAAATTCGATGAATTCAGCATTATGACGCATTTATGTCATCAGTGTACAATATTAAAATAATTTATATTTATATATTTATGTACATTATGTAAAATCCAAAATTTTTTTTTTGTTATTAACTAGCAATTTTCAATTCGTGTATTATATAGTGTGTATTATTAAAAAAGACCTTCAAAATTTTATTAATTTGACTATATAACGTAATGTTATGTTCATTCATAAAAAAAAAAAACACTATTTATATATATATATATATAAAAACAAAAATATCGTTAACCACAAAAATAATAATTTTTTTTAATTGAAACTTTTAAAACTAATAAATAATAAAACGTGAACTTTGTGTACATTTGGCAATTGGCTTCATTATTTGGATATTACTGAAAACTTACTTCACAAAAAATTTTCTCACTTTTTGCGAATTTTGTTTTGTGTTGATAGAATACGGAAAGATATTGAACATAAATCATACCATATTATTCTAGAATGTATATGTATAATTATGTGATTTTTTTTCAAACTTATTTATTAAAAAACCATAATTTTATAATATTTTATGCATTTTTATTTTAGCATTAATTAAAAAAAATAGGTATATTGGATATATTTTCATCTATTATGAATGAATTCATTGAGATAAGATTATAGATTTATTTAAAGCAAGGTCATACGAATTTTCTTCCTAATAATAGAAAAAAACCTTTCATCTCTTATGTATATTAATAACTCTCTATTTATATGCCTTTTTTTAGCACACAAATATAAATTACAATATTTTTTATATTTAAGTAAAATATTTTGTAATACTCTCTCTCATGATATTATAAAAGTTTTGTTTAATAATAATATTTTGCTGTTAAACTCTATCATGGTACAAAAATTTGATTTTATTTTAGATACCTCATGTTCCTGCTAGCTGCTACCAAATTGGAATAAACTGCTGGGTTTTCTTTCGTGATTTACCAAAAAAGAAAACATAAATACTTATAATTATTTTTCTTATTTTTACTCTATTATTATTTTCTATTATTTTTTTTTTATTATTTTCTTTTCCATGTTTTAATTAATACAACCAAAGCCAATAAAAATTTAAGAAAATCCATTACATCTCCATAAGATGTACAAACATTTTCCAAAAAATGATGTCATTGACCAGTCAGTAGTTTCATACCAAAAATTATATAAACTTTTAAGTGTTTCATTTTATAAAAACATGACACATATAATATATATCTATACATTACACTTTTTCTATATACAAAAGTATTAATGATTTATTTTTTAATTGAAATTTCACATTGGATTCTAATAAATTAATTATCATTTAAATACAAGATTATTATTTTTTTAAAGTTATTAATTTTTATTCTTAATCAATTAGTATTTAAGGCCTTTAATGTAAGCTTACATTATAACATGAATATAAAAAATTTGATCTATTAGTTAAAATTAACAATGTATAGTTAATTAATTCGAAATTATAGATAGACGCTTAGACGGCATTTTTGTTAACATGAATATAGTAAATAGAATCAGCATGAAAACTTTATTATTTCTCGTTTTGTCTTAATTTTTTGTTTTATTATAATAAAGTAAAAATCATTTATTATCGTGACGAGAATGAATGAAAAATAAACTGTTTCCAATTAATTTTTTATTGACTAAAATGAATAATTATACTATACTTAGTTTCTGATGGCACATCAATAATCAAAAAAAAAATATATTTTCGTACTGAACATATATATAATATATTTTATATTAGAAGTTAATTAATGTATTCATTTGAGACTACTATGATGTGAAATATAATCATGATATTCAAAATTTATTGTAAACATTGTATACCTTCATTTGAGTAGAATACAATGTATACGACAGTAGAAACAAAATATCCAATAAATTCAAATAAATTTTTCTTTATGGATAAACTGTATACAAATTTCCTAGATAGGAAAATTATAAAAGTTAAGTAGAAAAATGAAACTTGTCAATTGCATTTTGATCTTATCTATAGAAAGGTAATTACTTATATTTATTACTAACAAGAAATTATTTTCTCTCCTGTTCGAATATTTTTTTGATTGCTTCATTCTTTTTTATTTCATATATTTATTCAAAATTATAATTTTAAGAATAGGTACATTATTTAATTAAAGTTAATAAAAAATTTGATTCACTCAATAATATCATAGTTTAATTTTACATCCTAGTCATTCAGAAATAAATTGTTAATATCTCATTTTCTTGTAATCATTCTTGCGTAAGTATTTTGGTAGTTATTTTATCAACGAAAATTTTAAATCTACATCAGTATATCTAATTTTGCATACTTAGACTTAATTGAGTCTTATTCAATACGACGTATTTTTTTCTATCTTAATTGTGTCTTTTCCCGTAGAAAAAAATTTTCAAATCCCAGAGATAATTCCCTAAAAGAGTACATACTTATTCTCTAAATAGAAAGCTGTCAAACTAAGTTTTTCAAAATACTATATTAATACTCAACTAAGTAGTATTATGTTCATTTATTAAATTTATTATATTTTCGGTCAAATCTTAACAGTTCAGTAGTTTTCAAAAAAAAAAAAAAAAATTAAACGATAAAAATATTGTGATTCTAAACCAAGCCTAAATTAAAAATAAAAAAATAATAAAAATTTCATGAGCTAATAGTAATTTTACACCTTATAAACACGAGTTAAATTACATAATAATTTTTTTAATTGCAGGTTAAAACAATATAAAAAAATAATTTTGGCCTTGAACTAAGATTATATAGTTAAAAATTTTTCGAATAATATAAATGCAGATAATTATGTGATTTGTTATAAATTCTATAATTTAGATACATAATCTACTGCTACTAATAATTATATAAAATAACAAAGTATCACAAAAAAAGAGATAAGATTCTGAAACAGAAATTGAAGTAATTTTATGTCATGTACTTATTTAAATAAAATATATATGTATATTAAATGATCTTTATAAATTAGTATAATAGTTTTTTATTTCATAATTTCATACAGAAATTTTTTTAATTAATTCAATATATACATACATACATAGGCATATATATACAAATTTCATTCTTCATAGGTGGCTATGACTTAATGGCAATTTAGTACAAAAGTATCTAAGTTTCGAAATCAAAGTAACGCAAACCGCAAAAAAAAATTATATTTTTTTTAAAATCTGCCAAAAAGTAGATAAATATATATTATTTTATATAGTTGTTCAGTTATATATTAATTTATTAATATACTGTACATAGTACATTGTATATTTATGATGATATAAATTATATTATTTTATTGTGTTGTGAATGTTCTTAACAGATTGAAATTGCACATATTACAAATTTTGTTTGTATTTTAAAGAAATTAATCATTATTGAAATTTTCATAATAATATCAATTAATCATAATGAAACAAATTAATGGATTAGAATTGAATGTCATTTTTTCAATGCTCCACATTTATTTTTCATTAAGAAAACGACATCAGTTTAAAGAAAAAAAATATTGATAAAAAAATAAACGAATAATTAAAGTTAGAACATAGCTTGAAATTATCATAAATAAATTCATAATAGATTCTCCCATGGGCTAATTTTTTTTCTATCCTATAACGATATTCGTTATAAAAGTTAAGAAAAAGCAAATTTCAAAAATTTACGATTCTGGTGAACAATGTTTTTTTATATAGCATCGTCTTATTAAATACCTAAATATAGAAATACAATATACGCTTATTTAAACGTTTTTTTATTTTTAACATACATTATTTATTTATTTTATTTTTATACTTTATGATTCCAAAGTGTATTTTTATCTTTTTCTAATATTGTAGTAGCTATATTTATGAATATAAAAATAATACAGCTTCAAAAAAAATAAATAATTTTTTTTTGACCAACATTAGGAATTTTTTTTTATCTTTCAAAATTAGAAATTGTGATAAATATATATACATACAAGACATACAAGGCAAAGTTGAGAAATATTTTCAAGTTATTCCTTTAGAATTTTTAAATTGCTAAGAAATATTTTACGAATTCAATTTTTTATTAATATTTAATGAAAGTTTATTGGAATTTAATAAGAATGAACATTTATATACACTTAGTTAAAAGTTATTTACTTTTTTTTTGATACAATTAACAGATTTTAAGACACAATTTTCTTTTCGTTTGGAATTCGTATAGTTTATAACTGACTTTATCGATTATAGACCAATTAAAAGTGGTTATTGGAGAAAATATTTTCGATCTGACCAAATATTCATATAAACTAGAAACTGGAATTTTGCTTAATAAATCTATTAATAGTTTACCAATAAGCAATGCTGTAGTGTTTATTTACACGTATGTATTATAATTCAAATTTTCTAAAAGTATTTTGCGATACATTAATTGACAAAATGTTTATCATTTCAATAAATATTTTTGTCATTTTCTTAATAATGTCTGATTAATTTAACGAATTTTTTAATATAAAATTGACAAATTTTAAGTTTCATAACGCATAAAGATCTGGGAAATAAATTATTTTTGATGACCCTCTATTAAACATTATAACATTAATTTCCAGATAATCCGTTTTTGTTTTAATCATATTATAGAGGAATTCAAACAATTTGCAGAAGCCATAGATATTGCTTTTTCAATTAAATCTTTTGTATTGTTAAGACAATATAACATGGCTTTTATATACAAAATTTTTATATAAATAGTACAATGTTTATTAAATATGATTTGACAGAATAATGAAAAGCTGAGTGGTACCTATTATAATAAGCATAATAATGAATTACTATTATTTTGAAATATAAAACTCAATATTAAAATATAAAGTAACTATATACATATTTAATTGTTTAAAACAAAATTATTATAACTAAATATCTGAAATAGTATTAGAAAATATAAATTTTTTGGAGTAATATTTTCTGGAAAATTCATTGATAAAATCATATTACATACATATATGTATAGCGTCGGCTCAATGTTATTTAGTTCAACAGATCATTGTGTTCAATGGGATGGTGAACGAAATAGCACTGAACTGACGATTCATATTTTTTTTAGACAATATTAAGTGCTCTTTATTGCCAAATTTTTTATTTATTTTTTTTTTTGTTTTATGCTTACAAAATACGAAAACATTCAGTACGTTATCTTATTTTCAATATCTTTTAGAAACATTAATATTTATGAAAATTAATACGCACATCAATTTCTTTATTATTTCGTATTTATGTACATTATAAAGCCTATCTATGTTCAACTTTAATATTTCAAGATTTTTTTTGATATTATTTTTCATATCGTTCTGTACAAATAATATGTATATAATATAATAATATTTAATAAAGATTTTATATATATTTATTTTCCAAAACAGTATTATAACATTTATTTCTTGTTTTTATTTTATAGATAAATTGAAATCGAATAAATTCTTTCCCTAAATTAACAAGTTTCAAATTTATTGGTTTATGATCAGTAAAATCCACTTAACTTTAATGGACATTTCAATTTATCTTTCAACATTTAAAAAACAAAAATAGATAGAATATTATTTTGACAGTTTTTTTTTATCATATATACAAAAATAATGGGACAATTTTATATTTTACATTTAGAAATTAAGGTTTCAAATTATTTTTCTATATCAAAAATTATTGATTCGCATGACTAAAAAAAACTCTGTTAATACCTATAATGTGAATTTGTTGAGGGAGAATTAAAGTTAAAATGATTTTTTTTTTTTAAAAATAGAAAATTTTAAGCGAAATGAATATATTTGTAATTTATTTTTTATAGTTTGGGACATATGGAAAAAAATAAATAAAATAAAGACAAAAAAAATTTAAAGATATGTAAATTAACTTTCATTCAACACACTTTGTTTTCGCTTTCATCAAGAGGTCTAAAAAGTACATAAATTAGAAAAATTACCAAAAATGTATGAAAAAGAATATTAGATAAAAGATATTAGTGATATTTAGTGATAAATATTTTCAGGTAACTTTTCCAAATTTTTTTAAATATTATTTTTTTTGTGAATAATGTTAAGCGCAACTTAATTTTTAGAGGTCGATTTTGGCTTTTTAGGACCAAATTTGGAAAAAGCAAGGGACTCACTTTTTCGTAACGTTCAAGCTTTAAAAATCAATTCGAATTTTGAAAATCAATTCATTTAATAAGAGAGGTAAAGCATTCCTCCGAATATTCTATTTCACTCTGTACTACGAAAGAAATCCCAACAATCAGATCTTAGTGATAATACGCTTACATTATTTTATTTTTATTTAGTTCTTCTCATTTAAAATTAATCCAGGCATTTGTTTTTTTTTAGCTGTAATTCTAAGCTTATTCTACGAAACTTTTTAATTAAATTCTTGTGCTTTATTAAAAATGTTACGTATAACAAGAAAATAACTCAAAACTAACTGTGGAATGAGAAATAAAATAGTTTTAAATATTATCAGATTATTAATTAGCATAGCTTATATTATTTTTTTTCACAACATAATTTTGTACAGTATGTCGTAAAAAATTTATTACACAAATAAGACCTGGCTTAATTCTATTCATCAAATGCCATCAGGAATATATTTTCATTGTCATAAAAAAGTATTAAAAATAAAAAATTAAAAAAAAATTACAAAATGCAACTTCTTAAATAATTTACTAAATATTTTAAAGATAGTGAAAATTTAAAAATTTTCAGTATTTTCTTTTCACATTACATTATTTTTATTTTGAAAAAAAAAAATAATAATAATAATAATATGCTAAAAATAAGTAAGAAAACATAATAAAACAACAAAAAATAATAAGATAAAAAAAAAGAAAAAAAAGAAGAATGAATTCATTCAACGAACCGAAAACATCCTTTTTTTATTTTATTATTTTATTCATATTTTTATTTTTTAATTTTTTTTCTTTTGGCTCCATGGTTCTTAGCTTTTCTCTTGTTGTTTTCTGGTTTAATATACACACATTTTTCCGGCTTGTAATCTAAGGTTGCGTAATTTTTATTTTTTTTTTATGAAAATAATTTTTAAATGCATGAAGAAATAGAAAATACCAAAATTTTGAAAAGTAATAATATAATTTTCCAAATGAATATTGTTTGGTTTGGTCATTCTGTACAAGGTTATATCCTTATAATAAAAGAAAAAAGTTGTTTTTAATTTATAGTAACTTATAAATACTATATAAAATGAACATAAAAAAAATAAAAAAAATTATGCAGACACTCAACAACTTATAACGAACAAGTTTTCTAAAAACGAAATAAAATAGAAGTACTGATGGGTATAGAAATAATGAAAGACTGATCACTGTCGTTGTCTTGATTTCATTATTTTATTTCTATATATTGTATGTAATAATGTTTATGTCATAAATACTCACAATTTTTATCTTGTCAGTTTAAACTGTATATTTCTACTCTGCTAGATATATAAATCAATTGTGTTTTACTAGAAATACATAATGTATAATTGTTTCAAATTATGTTGTTTTATGGTGCAAATAGTTAAGAGATTATTATTATTATTATTCATTTAGTAAAGCAAGTTTCTTTAATTCAGAATTTGTAAAAAGAACTTGAAGATACGGTATTATCAAAACTATGATATTTGTAAATTCAATATATTTTATTAACAACTATGTTTTAATTTTCCAAATAAAACTCTAATGTCAGGAATAGATTAGAAGAAATAATTTCAGAATAATTTCGTTTTATTGTGCATATATGTGACTTCTAATTTAATTTTTTACTTTGTACTTTGTATGTTGTATCTACGTAACACCTGAAAATTGATAAGACAAAATCCGCAAATTAAATTGAAAGTTTATATTCAATTGGAATAATCTTTTTCAAAATGTAAAAATTTTAATCAAATGTAAATTCGTTTGTGTACAATTTTCGTATATTATGTTTCATTTGTGAAATCACTTCTAAATCTACATTGGAAATATATAAATTAATCATATAGGTGTTAAAGAGGAGCGCAAAAAAAAATTGTGAAAAATATCCAATCACTGAAAGTCACGTTAGAAATCCCAAAGATATTTGCACAATTTTTTAATCCTTTTAGAAGGCTATTTTAACTAAAATAAAAGTTTTGATTATTTATATTAGTTTTTCTCTTCAAGTTCCTTTTTGTTTACCCTTTTTTTTTTTTTTTTTTTACAAAGTTGTTACGTTTTTTCTACACGGAATTAGAAAGTAATCTAGATGATTAAAAAAAAAAGAAAAAAAAAATAAAACTTTTTTGTATTATACACAAATTTTGATTCCGGTCAAAAAGTTTGTTATTTTATCCTGTAAGGATATCATGTTATGTTTATATAAACACATAAAATTGTATTAATAATAAAGCCTATATACACTGTATATAGAAATCTACATACACAATGTATATCAAAATAAAAATTATATATAATTAGAAATCAAAACATGTTTTTTTCATAAAACCATGATGGTCATTTCATTATTACATAATAATATAGATACATTATAAATATACATAATTTAATAAAATATTTTAGATATATTAGATTATGTAGAATGTACAGTACATATGTTTGTATAGTATGTATGTTAAGCCAAAACGGGTCAATTTATTTTTTTTTTTTTATTTTATTTTTTTTTAAATTAAGAATGTAATATGTAAAAGCTTATTTTATAAATCCTAAAATCTTAGATTCTCGAAATCCCTTGTCAGAGTGTATTTATTATGACATTTTAAATTAAATACCTCTTGGACAGAGGATTATTATAAAAAAAAAAAATGTTCATCATTTGATGAAAATATTTTAATATTGAAAAGATATGCCAAGCATGAAAATAATAATTTTAACTTATTTATAAGTAGGTAGGTATACACATTATTTCAGTATGGAAAATGAAGAATTTCTTTATTTTAATTTAAAATAAAATAAAATTAGAATTAGACAATTAATTAACAAAAAAAAAATATATATATATAATTCTGTGTCAATATAAAATATTTAATAGATCTCTCAGTCCCACTTTGCCATATGGCCACACTTTTTCGACATAAAATACTTGCCAATCAAACTGTGTATTGCTGCAACTGATGGCAACTTGACAATTTGAGCTCATTTAAAACAACATGAATAAATATCCATAAGAAGACCGTATTTAACGATATCAAACTTAAATCAAATATGAATATTAATTATTTAAAAAATTTAAATATAATATTAATATTAAAACATACAAGAAAAAATACATTTTTAAAAATTTTTAAATATAAATTTTCAGGATTCCCTACTTTTTTTTGTTCTTAATTTTTTTTTTCTATGAATTATCTTCTTTAAATTTGAGAATATTCTTAGATTATCATAACTTCGTGCAATGAATCTAAATTATTTCGTAAGAATTGTAGAAAAAAGTATCAAATTTCTTTTTAGTTCGCTAAGTTTTGAAAAGTTTTTCCCTTTTTTAATAACAAAAAAAAAATAAAAATAAATAAAACATAATATCTTTTATGAAAAAAACTCTGATGTTTTCTAATTTAAAAAAAAAAACCAAAACAAAAAATACAATCATATAGTTAAAAACACATGTAGCTCTGTACAAAATGTTTTATTTCCGTTAGTATCCTTAAAATTCCTTAAGTGCTAAAATATTATCTATTGTATACACCGAATATATAATGTAATTGTAATTTTAATTCATTTCACGTACACATTATAATGGTTGACCATTGATAGCAACGTATATTAATTTTGACACTTTCATCGAAAACGTGGTTTTTTGTTACACAAACAAGAATAAAAAAAAATAAAAATGAAATAAAATAGAAAATTTTCATGGAAAAATCTATATGTGAAATTTTCTGTATATAAATAATGAAAATTTGTTGAAAAAGTAACTTGAATATTTTCTATCTTTCATAATTTCATAAAATAATATTTTTCAAAAATGAAATATGACATTTTATGTTCTGTGTGTAAGCAATTTTCAGCAAAATTATGAATGTAATTACTTTAATGACGTTCAAAGCAATATTTATGTGATGTCTGGAAAAATATGCAGAGAAAGTTTTCGAAATTTGTTAAAAGTGTTTGTCCCCGCAAGAACAATAGTTTTTGTAAATAAAAAACTCAGGTATTCATTAATCAGTTAAAATGCTAAAAGTTTCTACATCCGATTGCTATTCAAATATAGTGTTACATACTAGCAAAATTCATCGACGCCAAAAATTTAACTTCAGAAAGAAATAATTTTATAATGTACAAAAAAGTTGTATCCAGGGTAACATTAATTAATAATAATATGAAAACTGAATGAATATTGAACATAATGTTGTGAAGTACAATGTTTACTTTCAAATCACTTATAATTTATATCGACTTTATATGATACCTAACTTGGAAGTCTATTCTTGGTCTCAAAACAATCAACGCTTCTTCTAGAAAGAGTTCTTTCTCAATATGCAGATGTTACTTATTTATCAAACATCTGAAGAAATAATTTGAATTTAACTAAAAATAAAATAATACAATATTTTTTCTACTATAATATTTTTTTTTATAAATATTTAAAATTTTAATATAAATATACTATAATAATTATATCCAATAAAAAAAAAATCATCTCGATTATTTTAAAATCATGTTATATTACCTATATATATATTTTTTTAACATAATCATTAAAATTTCTTAAACATTTTTTAATAAAGCCAGCATAAAACGAAATAAATATTTTCTTTTACATATTTTTACTTAAAAATAACGTGACCCAGGTATAGTTTCTAAAAGTAATAAATTGAATTGATAAAAAAAATCTTATTTAAATTATAAATTTCAGTCACATAATGCCATGTCAAGCATATACGGTACAAAAAAATATGAAATAACTATACAATAAAATTAAATAAAAACCATAATAAGATAAAAAAAATTTATTGAATTTTTTCTTTCTTAAGTTTTTTTTTTATTATAAATGTCAAGAATATCTCTCAAACTTATTGTTTTTGTTTACAAAAAACTTAAGGCAAAACAAATTTTATGAGATTTAATATTCATTTTGTATAAATCCAACCATAAATAAAATTAAAAAAATTCATCAATGATTGTTTTACGACTGTTGGAGAAGAGAAGATGATCGTTATAATGAAACATTATATTAAAAAATATTTGAACTTTCTGAAAACTAACAAATTATCAAAAATATTATTAAAATATATTTTTCATTACAACAAATATAACAAATATAAATATCTCGCTTATATAAATTTTTTATTGATATTATCACAAATTTGCCACTATTATATTTTATTTTTGATAAAAATAATAAAATTTTACTATATAAGATAATTTTTCTGTAATAATAAACGATAGGTATATCTTGTGAATTTAATAATCTATCAAAATTTTAAAGTTATTTGAGTACAGACATAAATAAATAGAATTTTATTAAAAATTATCATGTTATAAAATATAGTACATAAACCTTAACTGTATGTAAATAAAATAAGTAAACAAATATTATATAGGTAAAACCAGATTTTGATGTGAAAATTTCAACACCCATTACTACCAAAAATATTTTGTTGTTTTGAGTTTTAACACAAAGTTGTTTGAATGACATATTCTATAAAACATAATTCAAAATATTTACATTTTTCATTAAAATGTCAAAGACATGCCTATCATTGCATTATCATCTAGTGATAATAGCACACATTAGCTGCTTCAATAAATAAAAATTCTTTAAAAAGTTAGTAAACGTGATGTGTTAAAAAATATTTTTCACATTCTATTCAGCGAATTAAATATTTTAAAAATTAAAATAAATATTTACTCATTTTGTTGAAATTTATTTATTTGACAAAAAGTAAGAATTGAATAAATTTTTTTTCACATATGGGATCCGATTGCCAACTACTTATTTTACTGAATTTTCTGTTTTCGTACTAACGACGAATTTTTGATGCTTTATCACAAAATTATTATACATAATTTTATTCGTATCTATTAATGAAATTATTATTATTATTATTATTATAAAGTATATTATGTGTGTTAGAACAAATATGACGTGACATAATATGAATTTTGAAATTAAAAATTATGCTTTTTAAATATTATAATACGTATTGGAATATAAAAAGTTTTTATAAACTTTTTAAGAGCTTTGAACCTGAAAAGTTACCCTTGTTTAAGAAAATTAAATTTTGTTCATTTACGTGAAACCAAAATTTAATTTGATTGCAAGCAATTAAAATTATTTGGAAACTTTTCTTCTAATTCATTAATGAATTCATCTTACAATTAATTTTGATATTTTATTTATGTTTATAAAAAGTTTCCTAAATTTTTAATAATAATAATAACCCGAAAAATTTTCATAATGGAAAATTCATTGAATTAAATTTTTAATCAAGAAATTCAAATCAGATACATTTGATATCGCATGAATGAATGGATGGTTAAAAAAAACTTGTACTAAACCACAGAATACAAATTTAAAATTACGGATTTTTTTGTTTTTAATATTTTCATAGAAGATTCGATTCTAGTCAGCAAGTTTTTTATTCAGGAATACATACATTTCAATAACAAAATGTTTGACCCTTGCAAAACATAAAACAGTTACGGTGCTTAGAACATTAAGCAAATTGTTCTTAATTTCACGCTATATATAAGATTCGTGACTCATCAAATCTGACGAAAATAAACTTGTAACCCGAAACAAGAGAGAGATTGTTTAGATGCATAATAATAATAAAATAGTGAATGTGGTAATATGTCAACTAAAATTCTTTATCTTTCTTGTAACCGTGGACAACGCTGCTATACAATTATGTATTTTGGAATTGACATTATTTCTGTTTATATTTTGTGTTTGACATTCTAATGTAGTGAAAATTATATTTATATAAATAAACTGTCACTACTCTGACGTAAGCTACCGATTTTAGAATACCGAATATTAAAATAATTTCATGCGTATGATATTAACTTTCAGTCAACATTTATTATGATAATATGAAACCTTTTTTTTGCATATTTAAATCTTTAAACAGTATTAACCATTTTAATATTTAATCATTTCTAAAAGTGTAAAAAGGTAAAACCTTATTAATTATGATGTCACTTGTGAGGGATTAAGTTATATTTATCTTTATTTAAAAAAAAAACCCAAAAACTTTTCAATCTTGCCGTGTCATAGAAAAAATTGATATAGAAGTTTAAAAGAATATTTCTTTTTTTTAAATGAATTTTTAATTACATTAAAGGCTATAAGATGAAAAGGTCCTTGATAAAATAAAAATAAAAAAATAAAAACAAATATTTAATTACAAAAATCAATAAAGAGGTTCTCGATAATTTTAACACAAATAAAAATTAGAATGTTTCTAAAAATAATTTTTATTTTTAGTTATAAAAGTAAATAAAAATAAAAATTACGTAAATATTTTCATGTTAATTAAAATATTATTTTCCTCTTTGCGAATTGAAGAGTTAAATAAATACCTTTTTTTTTTTTCTCTTACTGTTATTTGTTTTGATGAAAAGTTTGTGATTTTTCTAAATTTTTAAGGATATTAAAAAAAAATTGCTGAATATTCATTAAACTTGTCTCTACAAAAATATATCAATAGATATATCAATTGGATATATCAATTTTAAATACCAAAAGTATATTTCAACTAGTTCACATGGTTTATAGTTTATTCTGTTTGAAAAAATTTTTTTTAAAACTTTTAATTTAATATTGGTTATGTTTAACAGTTTTTGTTTACTATTTTTTATTCATAGTACACTTTTATAAGTCATAGCATGTTTGAGAGACAAAAAGATGGAAAAATAAACTATTAACAAAAATTTACAAAATTCAAATATTTTACTACTCCTATATTTAGTACTACAGGAACACAGACTAAAAAAAACTCTTTAACAGACTGATTGACAAAAATGAATATTTTTCGTTTCCAAAAAAATACAACAAAAATTTAGGGAACTGACTCTTTTTGATAGTACTATTATGTTTCGATCGAATTCTTCTCATTATTGTTGTGCAATTTTCTTATGCATATTTTAATGAGTCTAAAATACAAAGCAAACCATGACATATTGGAGCCGCAAAATTGTACAATAAGGCATAATTAAATTAGTAAGTAAATTATAAATAAAATAAAATATGTATTTTCAGATTTTAAGGAATGTCGGACTGAAAATTGGTTTTAATCCATTTTCCACTGATTTGAACTGAAAAATAATCAGTTTTTTGCTTCAAATTTTATCAAATTCGAAATAAATGTACTTTTTGTGGTATTTTTTAAACTCCACTGATACATTTTATACAGCTTGATTGCCGGTTTATTAATTTTTGATAAAACAGTAATATATAATACATTGTTATTGTTTAATATTTCCTAATTAATTTTTAATTTGAAACTAAAAAACTAGTTTTCTCCATATACGAAAAAAAATATTCATCCCACTGATTTGGTTTTGCGATTAACACCTGTAGTAAGTGCTCATTGTCAATAGAACTTTAGGAAAAAAAATATATCAACAAAATAAGAAAATAAAAAAAATTTAAATTAAAAAAACAAGAAGTTTCTTTATTATAATATTCCACTGCTCAAAACATTATTGATGAGTGACACACACCTACTATATTAAAGACTTCCACAGTTTACTATATACTTCGTTTTCAAAAATGTAGAAGAAATATAATATTTAAATCTAATATTTTTTACGTTACATTTTACCCACAAAAGGTCAAAATTTTAACGAAAACGTATTAATTTCTTCATTTTTTTGTTTTCAAAATATTTTTAATGCATGCAAATTTTAAAACGAATGCAGCATTTAGAATTTATTTTTTCCTCATTTTCCTGTCCTAAATTCTGACTTTTTTGAAATAATTTCTTCTTTTTTTTTTAAGTTTAATCAAATAAATAATAATAAATGGATAGCAAAATTTTAACATTTTCAAATACGTGAAAACAGGAAATGTACCATAGGTATAGTATATAGATATATATATATTATTTGATAATAATGGGCAAACATTTATAATGAAAAAAAAACTCAGGGTTTTGGTAAAAAAAATAACGTTATACTTTTATCGAAAAAAAAAAATTTCTTCCTGCATTAGACCAGCAAGTAAGTTCGAAGCTTATTGTTATTATAGGAATCGATCGTAGACTTATTTATTTTCTATTTTACTTAAAGCAAAGAATCCTATATTCAAATTCTATCTATATTTATTCTCTGAAATTTGAAATGGAGTCGATTCTAAATTATGTACATTTGTTTATATTTTTTAGTAAAAAATATTAAATACTATATGTATGCATGAAGCAATCTATAGCATTTGATATAGAAATTATTAAAATGTCAAAAATGTAAATAGAACATAAAATTGTTTTACAAATCCTTGTTCGTTTTAATTTATTTTTCTGCAAGAATAATAAATTCACTACAATAGACATTTTTAGGTATATTATATATTATAATATAATAAAATATATTAAATATAGTAGTTTAGGTATCTAAATAAGGTAGGTATAGGCACATTAAAATGGATTTTTTTTTCTCAGTATGAAATGAAAATATTTTTAATGTAGTATGATTATGTATATTTCACATTTTAGTAGGTACCATTTGCTAATCGTAAAAAACCATCAAGTAAAAGTTTTTTTGCATTATGTAATCATTGCAATAATCATCATCATCATCATCATCATCATCATTTTCATTAACCCCTCTTTATATATGCAACAATAGTAAAACTAAAAAAATATTTTTAAAATGAATTTTTTTTTATATATTTTAAAGTTTTAACATATGTGTAAAATGTAAATGTATACTTACTTATAAAAGGGAGAAAACAGTGAGACTTAATTTAAATTGCATATACTACCTCCCTTTTGTTTAAAAAAAAAACCAGGTCACCGTACTAAATATCTTTTTGTTTTAAATTTTTGTTATAGAAAACCAATATGAATTAAAGTTAATTGTATTCAAATTTAATAAAATCTAAAATCTACATACTAAAAATATTAGTTTTTATTATAAATGTACAATATTTTACATTATAGTTATTCTGAATTAATGTAGAAAATTTTTATGTTTCAAAAATTTAGTTAAATATTCCCATTATGTGTAAGCAAAATGTGTTTGTAAAATTTTGAAACAACATACTTTTAACTTGCTATTGGCAATTTAAATTGGAATTATACTATATTGTTAGCATACCATACTAACAGTATAGTATGATTGTGCGCATTATGTATCATAAATTAATTTTCAATCAAGTCGATATAAAAAAGCACAAAATATAAAGCTAAATCGAATGTTCTGGGAAATTTGGGATTATTTGACATAAACCGCAATCAACTAAAAATAATTAAAAAAAAAAAGTAGAAAAAGTAGAAAAAATTTATTCCTACTCCTTAATGAGTATTTTTAAGTGAATCATATTAAGCAAAATTCTCCACATCTAAGTTAAACGTCATGTTATGAAATTTCGAAATTTCATTTAAAAAAATAGTTTTTAAAATTTTTTTTTAAAAACAAACTTTAAATTTTCATTTACAAAATTTCATAAAACTGCAATTATTTTTTATATTAAGATATTAGAATTTTCATGAAAATATGACATTATAAAAATTTTTTTAACACTAAAAACGAATTAAAATTGTAAATTTTAGATTTTTTGAAAATTAGCATAAAATCATTATTATAAAATTGATTTTATGGAAAATTGTAAAATTGTTTTATAAAATTGTATTATAATGCACAAGTACAATTATAGAATTAGTGTAAGTTGTTCTGATAATTTCACATTTATAGTGATTGTCTTACAAACCTTTTGATTCATTAATTGAACGAAAAAATGTTCTAGATCGTAAGTGAACATTATATAAACATTAACCAATATCGGTCTCAACTCAAATGGTTATTTAAAAAACTTCAAGAACTTAAAATAAGCAATTTATTATGACATAATATAAAGTAACTCCTTTTTTTTACACCTACCATCTAAAAAAATGTTTGTACTTAAAAATTAAGTACATAGATATGATAAAAATAATTATAAACACCTGGTTCTATGTATGCATATTTTGGTTAGAATTAATTTTGTTACTATAGCATAGTGTGTACATTAAAACGTATTTTTTTTTTTCAAAGATAAGATAAAAGGATAATTTCACTTTATCTAAAATGTTCAACTACAAAATGACCATGAAAATGAAAGATTTATAACATTGTATAATAAAAATTGTATAAAAGTTCTTATATACGTTCTATGGTTTTTTTTAACCCAATTTTAAGTTTATTTGTAAAAATAAAGCTAGCTCTTATGTAGCGGCGTAATGTATCTATAAAGAAATAAACAATTATGAATATTATTTTCAAAAAAACACAACTTAATTTTCGCATAAACTAAAACCTATACTCTGTAAAATGCCTAAATGATCCAAACTAAAGGTATAATTTTTTCTTTCTTATTTAATTCCAATAAATGCAAATTTATCCAATTTTGGGTTTTTCCTTTTCCTCATTTTTGTGGTTATTAAAGGTTTTCACGCATCAATAACTTTATTAAAACTCGTTTTTTTTTTCTCTCCCTCTCTGTAATATGGAAAATTTGCATAAAATTTGATAATATTTTGTTCAAGAAGGTCATACATAAAAACTTTCAGAAAAGTGAATTTAAATAAAAGTTAAATGTCAGGGACGAATATATTACTATAAATGTTTAATCAAAGATGAAAATTATAAATCCTCCTACATATTTTTATCATCTGCATACATTATGAAGCTACTTAAAT
This sequence comes from Hybos culiciformis, assembly GCA_964007475.1. Taxonomy (NCBI): domain Eukaryota; kingdom Metazoa; phylum Arthropoda; class Insecta; order Diptera; family Hybotidae; genus Hybos; species Hybos culiciformis. The sequence goes on along the minus strand of OZ023273.1, from coordinate 33,242,300 downwards.
TTTATATGCCAGAAATATTTAAATTTGATTTTTCATTTATATGGATTTCTATTTTGTTTAATAAGTATATATGTACGTATAGGTTGTTAACCAAATACAAAAAAAAACAATTCCGGCATGTATATTTAAGAATAAATACCGAGAAAAATTTTTAGATCACATTTAAATTCATGCCTAAATTATTCGTTGGAGAGCAATGCGTATTTATTTTGTTTGTTAATGCCCTTATGAAATGTGAAATATCCAAATAATATGCTAATAGGTATATAAGTTATTGCCAATTGTTCTTATCCAATTAATATAAATAAATAGTGTAAGCATAAAATTTTGAAGCCGTTAAACTACTGAATTGCCTATATTTTGAATATTTACCTAATTGCAAAAAAATATTCAATTAATTTTTTTATTTAAAAATTAAGCGAACTTTACTATTCTAAATGTAAAAAAGGTTTATACATACTATCAGATTTTATTCACAGATTAGATTATAGGTTTAAAAAAAAAAAATTTTCAAAATATATAAAAATCAAAAAGCATTAACTTAATTTCTAAAATAAACTTTTCCTCTTTAAGTGAACAAAAAAAAAAAAATTAATTTGTTCATTTTTCGATAAAAGTTATTTTTTTTTTCTCCCTTTCTTTATTAAATTTTGGGTAAGAGATTTTAAATTGTATAAATTGGTAATTTGCATAAAATGTTCGAATTAGATTAAATTTTTAAAACGCTTTTCAATAATAACAAGGGAAGTTTTATGTTTTCTCAAAAAATGGCCCTAAGTTACTTTACATGTAAAGAAAATCTTTTTATTTTATTTATTTATTTATTTTATATATTTTTTTTTGAAACTTCTTTAAACTTTTTATTGAACAAAATTCTGATAAAGTCAAATTAAAGAATAAAAAAAAATGAAAAAAAAAAAAAAATTAAATATATAACGAAAAAGTTTTCTTTCCTTTTTACTCGATTTTAGCTGGACAAAAATGTTTATCTTGTTAAAACTTATAGAAAAGCAAAAAAAAAAATGTTGATATTGACGAAAAAGTTTTTAATTCTTTATTTTTTTTGTTGAAAATTCTTACATCATATAAACAGATTTTCCAAAGATCTAAAGAAACAAAGAGAAAATAAATATTATATATTTAAAAGTTTAAGCAATCGATATTTAGGCTTATGTTTGGAAAAAAATATTATGTTACATTTTTTAATAACGAGAACGAGATCGACGGCAGAATCTAAAATATATGATATAGAGAATTCGAACATAATAGAGGCGCAAGATGATATAATTTTAAATAAACTATTTCCGAACCAAAACATTGGTTTAATTTTTAATTTTTCAAAAATTATTAAATTTCCGGACCGAAATATTTGTTTAATTTTTAATTTTTCAAAAATTATTAAATTAGAACTTTTCTTATTATAATTTTCCATAAATGTTCTATAAACCATTATCTCGCACAAATTTATTTCCAACGAAAACAACAGACATTAAAGCTTTTAATTTAAAGTTCTAAATTTCAATGCATTAAAAATCTTTTAACAAAAACTAACACATGTAATTTCCATCATTATTATGCAATATTCTTTTTTTGCCAATTTCCCATAAACTTTTTGTCCTACATTTACAGTCCAAAAAAAAAAGAAAAAAAATACTAATAATTCTATGATTTTCATCATGTCTTTATATTTGAAATGAATGTATTTTTTACACTGAAAAGAAAAAAAAAAACTAGACCGTTTATTTCTTGGTTTTTCATTTTATATAAGTATTGATTTTTTTTTTTGTTAAATAAGTATGTATGATGTTTTAGTTGAAATCTAATATAAGTCTCAAAAATACATATTATGTGCAGTGGAACCTCTTTAAAATTTAAATTAACTTAAGATAGTGTCATTTGGATTTTGAAAAGGCTATATTTTCTGAAGATATGTACACTGTGAATTGGGTATAACAACAATTATTCGTATATTTCTTATAAAAATTTTGTATATATTATAATGTTAGTCAGTTTGAACAATATAAGTTATATCGCAACTTCATATTATTCCTTAAAAGTATGTACATACTTTAATTTAAAAGAGAACAAAAATTTGAATAAAAAGGTAGGAACATAATAGTAGATTATTGTATATGTAAACTAAATTTGTTATTAATTAAGAGTTCTGTATACACAAAAATACATTGACACGAGTCAATACTTATACCACAAGACCGAAGGTCGAGTGTTATAAATTGACAAGTGTCAATGTATTTTTGTGTAAATACAGAACGAGTTGTATAACAAATTTTGTTTACATATCCAATGGGTGTTACCCGAATCGCCGAAAGACATTTCGTAAAAAGACATTTTGCCTAATTCCATTTGTCAAAAAAGACACTTCGCAAAAGAACCATTTCGCAAAACGGATAGTTAACAAACGTTCGCTTTAGCCTAATGAGACAGTTAACAACTTTCCAGTTAGCATAAGGACATTTCGCAACTACTACTTTTGGCAAAATATACATTTCGCAACTACCCTTTTTGGCGTAATTCACATTTCGCGCGCGCGCGCGAAATGTGAATTACGCCAAAAAGGGTAGTTGCGAAATGTATATTTAGCATGCACTAAAATATGTTGCATTACCATAAATGCATATTATTAAATTAAACAATTCCAATTATATGCATTTTAATTTTAAGAAATTTTATTGAATTTTTAATATCTTTTTTTTTTAATATAGTTAATACAAATCCAGTTTGTAAATATAAGAAATAATATTAAAAAATGAATACTTAATATATTTTTTTTTTAATATTCAATACGTACATAACCAGTATGTACATATTAGAACATTAATATTTTTATTTAAAAAAGTTATTTTAATTTTAAATTCTCGGCAATCAAAAATAATAGTTTGAGTTCCCTATAATCGTCTTTTCTTTTCAAAAAATTTTCAATTTTTTTATCTTTTAAGTAATATTTTGTTTTTTTTTTACTGCTGGTGGCCCACCCATTTCAAATTTTTTTATTTTAGCCGTTACATACAATATTTCTTTTCGGATTTGATCCATGAGCCTATAAAATCCTACATGATTTTTTTTTACAGTTAAAAAAAACCTTTAATATTCTATTCATCATATTTGTGCAATATAAAAAAATTTGTTAAACTATACTTTTGCGAAGTGTCTCAATTAATATAATGTTGTGAATTGGTATTTTGAGAAATATCTTTTTGCGAAGTGTCGCATTAGGCCAAATGGAATTTTGTTAAAGAGTTTTTTTTGCGAAATGGAGATTTGCGAAACATATAAATTTGATAAGTGGCTTTCGGCCAAATAGACTTTTGCAATATGGAATTTGCAAAGAGGCCCGCTCCCATATCCAATATACTGTTTTAATGCGTAGGGGAGAAGTAGTTGCAAAGAGAGAATATTTTTTCTTCTCATTTTTTCTCATTTTTTTTTTTGTATTTGGCTGTATTGAAATATTTTTTTTTTTTTATTAAAGTTACCAAATCACTAGGTGGGATACCTTTTATGCTTAGAGAAGCATGGATTTGATAATGGAAAGGAAGTTTAGACGGGATTTAAAAGTGGGATAGTTAGTAGGTAATCATGTACACTTTTCTTAAAGCGGCACAAGTCGTAAGTCAAACGTGCGCCAGCTGTCGGAAACAATTTTAATGGGAGAGCATTCCACATTCTCGAGGTGCGAACTGAAAACGAATCTCCAAAGCTCGTTCTCTCACATTTGGGAATTTTGACGAAATATGGATGTGACGTTGAAGCGGTACGAGTTGGCGTGAAAATACTTGAAGTGGAGGAAGTAGGGCCTTTACTTCCAGGGAACACGTATCCGTTCCAACAAGGTATTTATAAAAAATTGAAAGTGAACCTACATTGCGACGGTGATTGAGTGATGTTAAAGAGCTGGTGGTTTGGTGATCGTTGATCAATCTAATAGCCCTTCTCTGAACTTTGTCCAGGTACTCCAGATGGGCTTTAGGAGCACCACCACCAGCCCATATATGCGAATTATATTCTAATTTCGGCCGTATGTAGGATTTGTATTGTGAGAGATATTATGTTTGTTTAGGTATTACGTAATATTCAATACGAAACATCTAAATGATTTCATTATTTACGCTGATGCATCTAAATTTTTTCATTATATACGCTGATGCATCTAAATTTTTTCATTATTTACGCAGATGCATCTAAATGATTGCATGTGTATTGACACATATAATACTCCATTTAGTGATCTAAATTCTATAGCACTAAATACAACATAACGATCCCCAACGCATTAAAAATGATAATGGTCACAAATGTACATACAAAAAAAAAATGGATAAAATAATAAAACATCGACTTTTTTTACAAGGTGATTTTTTTTTTTGTATACTTACAATAAAATTTGACACAAATTAGTTTTCTTTATTAATTTCACTTAATTTACGACGCGATTTCCATTTTCCAACATAATCCTAAAAAATTAAAACTTTTTAAATTTCTCATGTTTTATTTGATTATTTATATTTTATTTTTATTAATTTTTTTTTTTCGCTTCTTTCATCCAAATCTGACATAATTATTTATAACAAAATATATAAATATGTATTTTCATATTATTTTTTAGTTCAACGAAAAGTTTGGATAAAAAAAAAAGTTTTCAAAAAAATAAAAACGAAAAAGTTTTTCAATTACAGATAGTGGACTTAATTATGTTTGGATTAAAAAAAAAAAAAAAACAAATGAAAAAAAAAATTCTTAAATTTCAAACAAAACCATTAGTAGCAAGCAGTTTTAATTAATTGTAACAAAAAAAAATAAAAATAATAATTATTTTTGCTACAATTTCATTAGTCGTTGTTATGGTTAAAAATCCTATACAATTTAGTTCAAATGAAAACGTAGAGAGGAAATAAAATTTATATTTAAACTTAATTGCTCAATTCAAAATAAAATAAATACAGTTAGGTAGAATGGCACTTACAAATGAGGGAAATTAGTGCATTATGATGATATTATGTATTGGCAAAAAAAAAAATAAAAAAATTAAATACACATTTTAAATCGATATAAATGTATTTACAGTGCCTCAGAAAAGTATTAAAAAATAATTTAACTTTACCACATTTTGTTTTGAAATAATCCTTCATGGTAAATACTTTGTATTGCATTTTTTTTTTTTGTTTAAAAAGAATTTAGTAAATTAAATTATTTTATCTAAAGGTATTTCGAATTTATAGAAAATATTTTATATTTGGAAAAGAAAATAGGTTTCCGCAATTCTTTTTTCAATTTTATACTAAAAAAACATTTTTACAGGACGGTTAATGATTTAATGTAATTAAATATTCATATTTTTTAATAAGGATTAAATAGTTATTTTCATGGGCCGGAAAAACAAAAAAAAAAATTCTGGACGAAAAAATTCCGGAAAATCAAAATCCCGGAATCCATAATCCTAGAAGACAAAATCCCGGAAAAATCGATATAAGATTTTTATGAATTATTATTTTTAGCAGCGAAATAAAATATTGGAGTTTTTAAAATAAAAGATTTTCATTTCTTAAATAGTTTCTTAATTTTTTTTTTGCCGTTCCTTATCGATTCAGATATTGTAGTAAAAGGGCAAAAACTAAATAACATCTAATTTTTTTTGTCCTTTTACAAAAATTTTGTAAAGTTTATTACAGTTGTCGTAAACGTTATGGGGATATTCTGGGATTTTTGCCGAATCGCATTAAGCTTTCCGGGCTTATGACTTCCGGAATGTTTTCGGGATTATGACTTCCGAGATATTGTTGTGGGATTTTGTGGTCTCGCTAACCCTATTTTCATATTTATATAGTATACTGTTTAAATAAAACATTATATTAAAAAATTACATAATTTTATACTTTAATACATTCTTCTGTTTATTAATGATAAGCGGATTAGATTATAATTAATTTTTCTGACTGAAAAAAAAATTTAATAAATTAAAATAAGTTTAAATAAATATTTTGAACAGGAATTCACTTTCTTACTTTCATTTCAGACAATTTTTCAGCAAGATTTTTTTTTTTTAATTCTACATTATTACAATGGTCGGATAGGTGTAGAAATACAAGATCTTAGGACTTCCGAAATTAAAATTTGAATACGGTTTAAATTTGCATTAATTCTTTTATAAAATCGATGTCACCCAAGTTAATATTAATTGTTATTTGTTGAAAATATGTTCTAAGAAATAAAATATTAATAGAGCATAAGGTAAGTGTTGTACATATAGATTGAGAATTTAAAATAACAAAACTCTTACTGTTTTTAATGTTATTAAAATTATTTTGAAAAATAATCATTAATTAACAAAAAATGCCTGAAGATTATTTGAAATTGTTTTTAAATATTATCTTGATTTCTGAATAGAAATAGTTTCGAAATACATAATTATGTAATGTATTCATACATAATAAGAATAATCCAAAAGGAAATTTTGTTCTTACTTTTATTCAGAATGTCCTTGATTTTTTTTTTATAAGTAGCTTCTGTCCTTGAAATTTGTATTGACAATGTTTCAAATTATAATTTTTTTTTTTAACTTATGAGAACACCTCTAATTTGCATATATAAAATAATAAACAAACTGAGGGCATTTTCTTACAAGTCTTACCAACGTAGGTTTGAAACATTTTCATGTCAGAAAAACTTCATGGAACTAATATTATATAAGAAGAAAATCAAGATAAATAATATCAACATAAATACTCAATTAAAGAAATACAAAAAAGGACACATGCAATATATGTTTGGTAACAAAGTTTTAAATGGAACGTGATGTTTCAATTATTGAAACAAGTATTTCTTTTCTTAATTTCTTGTTTTCTGAAAAAAAAAAAAAAAACTATTTCTAAGTACGAAAATTTCTTTCACAAGGACAAAATAAAATTTCTCCTATTTCCACTATATTTTTTTATACGTATGGAGCACGTATTGTAAACGTTGGAATTTAGTATCAGGTGATATTATTTCTCCGACGAAGAAAATATCATAATTGCAAAGATTATTTGTATGCAATCTGTACACATAAATTGTTTTCTTTTCCTTTTATAAGGTAATGCCTTCTTTTCTAAAGCATTGAACTTTTTTTGTATATACTTGTAAAATATAAATAATATTTAATAACTACTTTAATTTAAATGAGATGGACTCTTGATGGTAAAAATTACAAATATCTGCAACACATATATATAATGCATACATAGAGAAATCCTTTCAAATATAGATTTAAAATTTATATATAAATATATTTGTATAACAAAATCAAGGACAAGGATATAGTCTTTTTTTTTATTATTATTTCATAATTCGTCCTTAAAAAAATCTCGACCATGATTGTGCACTTTTCAAAGGTTATAATTCATTATGAGAGAAAACTAACAATAGAAATAATTTAAATTATGTTTATTCTTATATTTGAGTATCGAATTTTTTAGCAAAATCTGGTATTAAATTTTTTTTGGTTTTTATTTAAACGAAGAATAAAGAGATTTAAATTTTAAGTACATAAAGTTATTTAATTTTAAATCCTTTAGGTATATATTTGTCGAGATGATTGTTTCGGAATTTAAGAAGTGAAAATTGACCCACTTCACTTATTTCATACTTTGTTCAAATTTAATTATTTTTAATCCTTCGTTTCTGACTCATTTCTAATGAAGTCTTTCCAAAAAATAATTTAAAAAAAAAAAGTACAGTACCTCATAATTGCTGTTTTCAGCGTTTCGATTTGGGATACTTCTGTTTTAAGGTACCTGGGTCACAATCAGAGGTTGAAGATAGTTTTTAAGTTCTTTATATATAATTATACCAATGTTAGCCGCATATCAAACAAAAATTTCCGGACCCTAATCTGAATCCTTGGGCTGTAAACATTTTTTAAGTTCCTCCAATCAACGGAAAGAAATTAAATGACATATAGTCCGTTTTTTATTTTTTGATGAAAAACGGGCTAAAAATGGTACGTTCAGTTGAGATGGAATGTTTACTGAAAATTTCATTGCTTTATAAAATGCGTAAGCCCAATTCTATAACAAATTAAATAATTTGGCAAATTGTCAAGAAAATGAAATATCCATTGACTATAAATAAATATGTATTACATATTTTTTGTATTGGGTAAAATATTTTTGGAAAATTTTTGAACAAAAATTATTTTGATTTTTGAAGAAAATAAAAAAGCTTATGCTTTATAAACGTATAGTCCACAAGTGTGAAAACTTAATTTAACACGAATTATTAAATTTTCTCTCAATTTTTTCACGAATTTTATTGGAAATTTGCCATTTAATATTAAATATATATTTTTTATTGAAATAAGTGACAAACACGCAAAATTTTTTATTTATGTATACATATATTCTTCTTCTTTTTTTTTTTTTACATAATACAAAATGAAAATATTATTATAAGGAATAAAATAAAATTATATTGAGGTAACATTTTTTATTTATCGTATACCGAAGTTAAACCCATAAGCCGTACAAAAACTTACATAAGGAAAATTTTATTTTTATTTTCTTTTTTACATTTTTAATCTTTTGTAATGAGCCGTGTAAAAAAAAAATTGAAGATCTTTAAATTTTGTCATATAGAACTTTCACAATTTAACTTTAAGAGAATAATGTTTATAATATTATCACATTAGAAAATATTTTTTTTAGTAAAATACCTTTACTTTAATAAATTAAAAATAATAATGTTGATGATTATCTAACAAAGTTAAAAATACTTCCAAACAGTGGCGGATAGAAATCATAGTTACTCGCATGCTCGTCAAAGCTTCAACTCATAATTATTATCATCAAAAAGTATAATTTTTATATCTAATCCTTGAATTAGAAAGGACGGAAAGAGCTTCACAATCTAAATTCATATTTCATAATCATACTTTAGGTAGAATTATACAAAATTTTGGCGCAAAAATATGTATTTTAAATGTATCTAATAGTTTTGTTTTAAAAGCTACATTTTTATAGATTTTCTTTTATTTACATCTTTAAGAATCTTTTCATTAACATCTAATAAATTTTATGTTTTAAAGTTAATTTAAGAATATTATAATGTTAAAAAGTAATTAAAAGAATTTACATATATTTTTTTAGTTTTTATATTTAAAAAAAATAATAATAATAATTTCTTCGAAAAAGTTTATTATAATAAGTATAATTTCACTTAACATTTGACAAAAAATTAAATTTGGTTTCTATATAAAATCCTTAATGCTTATGTTTTCAATTAAATTAAGAGGATTAGAATAAAAGAACATTAATTAAGATTTTTGTACATAGAGTTTTGTAATGTAACTACTTATATATATTAAAAATAATCATTTCCTTGTTACTTGATAAATACACTTAATAAAATACACTTAATAAATAATTTATTGTTTAAAAGATAAATATACAATTTATATTAGTGAAAAAATCTTTAAGTTTTTCATTAAGATTTTGAGGTTGAAAAGAAAAATTAACGCTTGTCAGTATCACATCATTTCTCACAGTTTTTTCATCTTACTATATAGTTTTTCCAATTTCATCACTACAATAATAATTTCATTAAGAACAATCATTTTAAGTTAAATTGCATGTAAAATGCATATTTTATTCTTCTATTTTAATTTAAATGTTTATGCAAATAAAATTCTAACTAACGATAGTATTTTCTCAACTTAAAATGATGACTTGAAAATGTATGACTTGATGATAGTTTAATGTTTCCTCTGAGACAATAAGTCAGAAATTAAAATAATCAGTTAAACAGTACGTTTAATTGTATGTAGTAATTTAATTTATTTACGCGCGAAGAAATTTATTTAAACGTTTGAAAATTAATAATATTTTTTATTTTAAAGTTCATGTCTTTTTGCTAAAAATTTATACGGAAAAAGTAAATAAATATAAAAACAAAAAAGGTACGTACAGATGCTAGTGCAGTTCTGAAAATGTTTTTTTATGTAGAAAATGAAAATTAATACCTCAGGAAAAAAAAAAAATATATATATAATAAAAAAATATAGAATTTGTTTGGCACAATTGAAAAAATTGCTTTCGAAAAAAAATAAAAATAAAATTAAATTCATACCAAATAAAAAAAACAGGCTATTTTATACAGTTTATTAAACAGATTCGCAAAAAACAATTCTTGTTTATTTACAAAATTATTGAATACTAATGTTTTTTTTTTGTTTTATTTAAATTGTTTTCTGTTCCATGATTTAGTATCAATATAAATTATCCTTAAATTCAAAATATTCTTTCTGGATAATTGAATAAAATAAAATTTATTAAATGCTACAAAATGCACCATTTCAATTCTAAAAATTCCATAAATATCTTTTTAAATTATGGAAATATGGGCGTATATAAAAGACCAGAAAATTTGATCATATTTAATGCTTCACAAAATGTCAAATCGTTCATATATATAGAAAATTATAGAAAGCTTCCTGTTCAAAGTTCTTGTGCATATTATAATCGGCAAAAAAAAATATTAAACAAAAAGCGGGAAAATATTTTACTAAAATTCCTTATATACTATCTTCCTTAACTTAAATTTGTGTTTTTTCAAGTAGAAAAACATTGAGGTTTAAGAAAAACATAAATATTAAGGTACACAAACTTTTAAAAAAATTTATAAAATGGAAGGAAAAATAGAAAAAATATAAGTTTTTGTTTTTTATCAGAATAATAATTTAAGAAAAAAAAAATTAAAAACATAAAATCTTCCATCTTACATTCAAATTGAAATAGAAAATGTTCTTAAAAAATGTGCATTTTGTTTTTTCTATAAAAGCATAGTCTGGAAAATTGAAATAATTTTTGAAACAATGAAATAGGTTAATGTGTTTTGATCTTTTCATCACTAAAAGAAAATGGTAAAGAACAAATATTTCTAGTAGATACTTGTATCTGGTACAAAGCTTTCAAGCCAACAAGTAAATTATGCTTGAAAATTATGAAAAAATATTTTAAAGTCAAACCCAATAACATTAAATTTATTTAACCATAATTTACGAGTAAGCCCTAATTCCTAAGAAGAGTAAAAATAAATTATGAAATGACACAGTCTTAATATTTAAATAAAATACAATTGGGAAATGGTCGATGATAACATTAAATGCTGACAAACAGAAGGGATTTAAGTCATTTTTAATTAAAACCCTCAACCGTAAATAAAATATCTAATCATTTTATATTCAGGTGTATAATATTCAACAGTTAAAAAAAAAGGTAAAATTACGAGGTTTAGAAAGCTGTTTTTATACATTTTTATAAAAAAAAAAATTAATATTAGGCTGTATTAGGTATATACTTGTCTTCGTCGCGTCGTTTTATCAAAATGCTTAAAAAAACAAAGAAAAAAGATGCAATTAAAACGGTAGCTTTGTTATCTGTTTTATTGAATTTTCATAAATTTGAAATCCAATTACGTCAGATTAAAATTTGTCGAAGGTCCTGGAAATCCATACGAAAAATATTTTATCCAAATAAAAGTTGAAATCTTTCTTAGTATTTTTGTTAGTACATAATATTTCAATCATAAAATAATTATAAACTTCATTTCATTTAATTTTTCGAGCTTAACTATCTGGCAAAAATATTTATTGTTGACTCGTCGTCCATTTCACTGACAATCATAATACTAAACTTTTTTTTTTCAAGAGTACTAAGAATATTTGGGTTGTGTAAATGAAAAAAAGCAATTTATTAAATAAAAATAAAGTTTTTTACAGCATGTTTTTATTTCAATTTATATGCAAAAAAAAAGGTAAAATAGAATTAAATTGAATTTTTTTTCAATTTTTTATTTTGTCAAAAGAAAATTTCTTTA
>OZ023273.1:33167935-33225435 GCA_964007475.1 Hybos culiciformis | reverse complement strand
TCAAAAATGATGACAATATTATCAATCTATTGAATAAAAATTTCACACTCAAATGTGTTTATTCTTAATACAATAATAAAAATAAAAAATTTAAGAATAAACACATTTGAGTTAAAAAATTTTACTCAATACATTCAAAATATTGTCATAATTTTTGAAAAAAATTTACTTGTATGAATTCTGTCCCTCTTATAAATATTATTACTCAATGCTATTATTTAAAGTTTAATTTCTAATGAAAACATAATAATAAAAAAAAAAACGTTGAAGAAGTAAAATTGATTTGAAAATTAAGCAAGTTTTAATAAAATGTACGAAGTAAATACTTAATATAATGAATTTAAGTAAAAGTAAACTTATCTTTGTTTTTTCTTAAAATACTTATTTCATAAAAAACATTTTTTTAAATAAAAATATGATTATTTTATATTTTCCGTCATTCAAAATACAAAAATCGAAAAATAAAATCTTTAACAAATTATTCTTATAGACAATTGATGGACAGATCATTAACTTGTCACTACAATTAATTTATATAATTAATTTTTCAAAATTCATAATTTATGCTTAAAATTTTTCAATGATTAGATTTTATTTTGATAATAGAAATTAACAAATTACCTTGGTTAAAAGTTAAGAAACCATAAACCTGAAATATTCATAAATAAAAAAAAATCTTTTATTTTTATAGATTGTTTTCCAAAAATTCTATGTCTCACTTAAAACTTAACATCACTTTGTTTATATATAGGTATTGTATATTGTGTTGTTCTATTTTACTGCAGAATATTACTTAGTCATGGTTTTATAATAAATTTTTTTAAGGATCTTTTAATAATGTTTGCCTCAGCATAAGTCAACATTGTAACATTAGCATTGTAATTTTCTGTATTAGACTTCTTTTTTTAATTGAACCTAAATAATTTTATTGATTTTAATATGTTTTTGTCAACGATGTTTGTTGAGTCGATATATGATAGTTTATGAATTATCTAATTTAATTAGAAATCGTTTATTCCGTACCTATATTCACTTCGGTGTCAGTAAGTTTTGAATTAATAAATTTTGTTGGTTCTAGCACAATGTTAAATCACCACAAAAAAACTAAAACTAATTTATTTGTCATGATATATGGATAAACACCTTTGAAATGATTAAGGAAATGTAACAAAATGTTATGTTCTGAATATGATGAGATTACATTATTTCCCTTATTTTATTATTTCGTTATATATACAAAAATTATTTTAAAAATAAGCATGATTTTGTAAAAAATATAAAAAGTCAAAAAGTAAACAATTATTTTTAGGGTATAGAAGAGTAATCCCACAACTTAAATATAATGCTAAAAATAAAGAGAAAACTTAATTGATTGGCCTTGGAAAAGTATTGTTTATCTTGGTAAAACAATGTTTGAAGAAAATTTATTTAAATATTAAAATATTATAATTATAGCATAAAATCAAAATGAAATATTTAAAATAAAAATTCGGAAAATAAATTACACTAAACTTTATATCCGTAATAATTTCATTTCATACCAAGTCAGAGAAATTGAAAATTCATGAAATTGTAAATAAAATACTCTTCAAAGCATTAAAAAAATTGATTTATCATTTTTAACTCTTTAACTGATGGACATCATAATATTGATTGCAATAAAATATACTTATACAAATTATTTATTGAGTTAAAAAGTAGAAAATATAAAAAAAAAAGAATAAAAATTTCTCTGATTCAACTGTATATGACTATAAATAAAAGATTGGGGCATTACACATACTTCAGTTACTTTTTTTTAAAACTGAGTACCCCAAACTGTTATTTTTATTCACATACAGGTGGCTCCGAAAAATGTTCATTACTTTCTTTTAATTAATTTTAATATTTTCCATTTTGCATCACAAAAAAGGCATTACCTATAATACAGCACATTATACAATATAAATATAATTTGTATTGTATTAACATAAAATTTTATTAAATTTTTAAGTTTTTCAATGTTATAAAAAAGGACAATAATCTTTAATATATATATTATATGTATATACAAAATAAATGAATTCATGAGCTCAAAGGTGTGCAAAAAAAAAACATTTTCTCTGGGGGTGCCATAAGAAAATTCATTGTTAAGCATTAAATTATAAATGATTCTATTTTATTTCAGACTTTTTCTATAATAGAAGAATTAATTTTTTGGAAAAAATAACATTAGAGAATACTAAAGTTGATTATATTGATTTTTTTTTCTATGTATAAAAAATAAAGATTGAAATTGTTAAGATTCATTAAGTTGATTAATGACAAATGTTAAATTGACTAAAAAATATAACACTCATAAAGAAAATAATATGTATATAGAGTATATACAAAATTTTAAAATAAAGTTTTTTTGTTTTTTTTTTTTGCCAACAAGGAAAGGATAAAAATAGGGATTGAAATTTTCTATATTTAAAAAAAAAAAAAATGTAAAGATTGTGACACTTAAACTTTTTCTGTAAAAGCGAATAAATCTTTTTGATAACTCATTGCTTTAAAAAATATTATATTTTTAGTATTATTCTATATCATCTACCTGGCAAAGTTATGAAATAAAAATATCCCTATCTGTTTATTTTTATTTTGTTTTGGTTTCTGGTTTATTTCTGTTATCTCTAAGACTATATGTTTATTTTTATATTTTAAATCTATTTTTGTCAGTTGGATAGAAAACTTTTAACACCAAAATATGATAATAAAAATATGATTTATTATGAAATTATGAACAAATCTTCAGTTCCACACATTAAAAAATTGAATAAAAGGGATTCTTATATAAGATCCTTATAAGGTTTAAAGTGATATTCGAAAAGCAATTTGTTGGTTCGTATGATTTAACCTTAATATTTGTAAAGAGATAAAACAATTATTTTTGTGTAATAATTAAGTAGAGTTTTAATAAGTATACATATATACATCATATTTTAAATATAGAAGGCTCGAATTTTAGTTTTAAACTTTTCATTTTATAGTAAATATATAAGAAACTATTTACATACATTTATAAAATGTTCCAACATCATCAGGTGTCAGATCTTCTCCGAAATTGTTAGATTTGCATATTTTACATTCCGATATTTTGCAATTTAAAGTATAATATTATGTATTATCCTGAGCTTATTTTAAATTACATATATAAATACATGTTATATTTATAATAATATTTCAGTATATTATAATTTATGTTTATTATTATTTATAAAATTTAATTAGTGTTATGTGACTGATCAAATATAATTATTATAGAACTGAAGTCATAAAGTTATCTGAATTTAAGATCTTTAAAATTGGTTTTTTTTTTGTTAACATTCAAAATAAAAAAAAAAACTGAATATACGTAGAAAAAAAATTTATAAAAATTGTTTTTGAGGATATAACTAAAGTTAATTACTAGAATAAAAAGTTTAAAACCTAAGAAAAATATAATTTTTACAAAATAAAATTTAATAATTATGTTTATGTTGTAAACATATTTTTTGTACATGAAATAAAATAATTTATTATTTATATAATAATGCGTTTAAAAAAGATGTTATTAAAAATAATTTATAATAAAATATTGATTGTTTTTTTTTATAGAATAATTTTATGTTATACTTTATGAAAAAAAAAATCATGAAGTTAATTTATTATGTTTGAAATTAAAATTTAAAATTTTTTGTAAAAAAAATAAAATAAAAATAAAAAAATTATATGGTTAAGTAAAATATTCTATTTATTTTCTAATTATTATTTCATATTTATTCTTTTTTCTTTTAGTGTTGCTAGGTTCAAATTTTAAGATTGCCATTTTAATTTGGATATTTTACACCCGATGAACTTGCTTTGTGGTACAAAAAAAAATAGATTTTAAAATTCTTCAAATACTGAAAGGTTTTGTGTAATTATTTTGTTCCTAGTTTTTGAATTTCATTTTTGTAAAAAGGTTTTCAATGCAATTTTGTTTCGTTAAATATTGAATTTTGTTGTGAATTTACTTTTTAATGAATTTTCTTCAAATTAACACAAAAATTTTTGAATTGTATATTCAAGTTCATAAATAGTGCGTAAATCTAAATAAAAAAAAAATTATCATTTTCTAAATTTATCTGAAATTTGGTAAATGTCACACTTAATCAAAAAATAAAAGCGAACCATGTTTTTGTTGAACATTTTTATTTGCTTATCAAAAATAAAAAGTAAAAATTACAAAAGTTTATAGTTTAACTTTACGTAATGATAAATAATATTTTTTAAGATTAAAATATATTCATGATCGCTAGCAGAAAAACTTATTGAAAGAAATATTTTTAAAAACAAAATATGAAATTGTTCTTGTGATTGCGATAAGCACATTTGAAAATATAACATTCGAAAATCACTTTGAAAACACCGAATTGGGTCAACTGAAAAAAAAAATGAAAACAATCACGCATTGGGCCTGATTTAAAAAATTTTAATTGAATCAAAAATCGGTGCGGTGTCTTAAGGTTCAGATACATAACATACATTTCCATTAAAACGATATAAAGTTATTTTAAATTTAGGTCTTTATTTAAAAATTACAAAAATTACGTTCGCTTCAATACTTTTTTTTTCAGTTTAAGGGCCTTTAATTTTAATCAGTGTTGTACAGTGTTGAAAATCTGAAAATAAAACTGTTTCATTATTTTATTTGAAAATCAAAAATTTATCATAGTTTGCACAAACCCAAAAAAATGTTATTCAAAATTTGTGAAAATACATATTTTTATTATAAAATAAAAAATAAAAGCGGATAATTTTTTTTGTTTGTAATATTTATTTATTTATCAAATATTTGGAATAAAAAAATACAAAAATTAAGTGTTTATGTTGCATTTACAAAAATTTATTCATGACCACAAAAACAAAAATTTATTGAATGAAATATTTTTTAAAAAACAAAACGTAAAATGGCTATAATTGTAATTGAGCTTATTATGATAAACCTATTTGAAAATATGATATTTGATGAGTTACACATATCATATTCGCAAATATATGATTCTGAGTAGATTTCTCCTTTTTGATTTTTTGACATCCTGTAACGTTCTTCCTTTGTTGATAAATGATCACAATCTCTTATTATTTCGGTGATTTCACCACCCGCTGAAACAAAAATAAACAAGAACTATTTTTGAAAAACTTATATTCATGCCTGCATCTAAATTCTAATAAATAAATTATGTAGAAAACTAGGGATCCCAACATTTCTTCGTGAAATATTTCTTCCTTAAACTTTTCTTCGTAAATCAGCAAATCAGAAAATTTGACATACAACAAAAAAAAATTTTAAACTTCAACTGATTGGTTAAACTGATTTTTTTATATTTGTACGCTGTACCTAATTTACAATTTTTATATTTTCGGGAATTTCAAAATAATTTTTTTTTTTTAATAAACAACATACTCGTGAGCAGAGTTTTTCGGCACGCTGCATACGATCCGTTTCCTCGATAATTATCACTATAACAATCAACAGTTCTGTAACCATCAAAGGGGTCTTCACAATTCATATCGTAAAGAGAATTACATTCATAACAACGTAGTGCGTTACCTATAAAAGAAATTAGTAATATCTTACAAAAAATAATTAATATAGCATTTTAATTATGAAAATAATAAAACAAATTCGCATAATATAATATTCTGTACTATTCGGTTAAAATAAACCTAATGTCAATTTTAATTTCAGACAACTAACCATTGTAGACAGCGAACGTTGCCAGAACAATGGAAATTAAATATAATTGGAATTTTACCATAACTTTTGCAAACCTCAATTCAAACCTAATGGAAAATCGAACTTAAAATTTATTTGATGAAATTTATTGCTAAAAATAATAGAAAGATAAATTATTATAATTTGAAAAATTCGTAATAATTATTTTTATATTAAAAATTTAATTATAAATATTAATAATTTAATTAAATTTACCAAGATTTTTGTCCGTTCTTATAAAAAATCAAATGCTTCGATTAAGAGAAAAAAATTTAAACTGATTTATATTTCCTTTAACTTAAATATTGTTAAATGTGATAAATAATTTAAATTTCTTAAATGGATATGTATAAGGCGTTCGAACACAAAACACGACTAATCCGTATTAAAATAGAAATAACAAGTATACTTAAGTGAATAAAGAAGTTTCTAATAAACGTTTCCGTATTTGAGTAATTTAGTACTAAGAGCAGAGAAAATTTTGCATTTTATGTCAATTTTTAACAAAAATGGATAAGTCAAGTTTTGAAAATGACGTACATTATACATCTGTTTCACCACATTAATATTATTCTGATAAACTTTATCAGTTTTTTTTTTACAAAGAACGCTTTTTCAATAAATTTTGTATATTTTTTTAAAATTGTTATCTCAGTATGTAGTGTTGTTAAGTACTTCTATTCAGCCTGATCTTATTTCATATACATATTCTATATCATTTCGTAATAACTCTTACTTTCTTACTTAAGTTATTTTATTATTAATTTTTAACGTCTATAGTTCCTGAAGATATTCGTATATTTTGAAGAACCTCTTATGAGTAAAACTATTTGGAACACTTTTGTTGTAAGTTGGTTTTTAATATTTAATATGTAATGTATGAAAAGTCAATATTTGTTTTTTTTTTTATTTCTGAATCTTACCACAAAATAAAAAGTTAGTGGCATAAATTAAAAAAAAATACATACATTTAAAAGTCCTAATATTTATGATATTAAAGAATCGACACGCACCAAATCCCTCATCATGTTTTCGTAGTTCCAATGACTAGAAAAGTTTTTGTTCCACACAGTAATGAAATTGCTTTATATAAAAAATTTAAATAAAAACAAAATGTATATACATATATTACTTAGATATAATATAAGGTAGAGTACGATTCAAATCACTTGACCAATCCGTTATGCAAAGCTTTCCCTTTCCATTACATAATTCCATACAAAATTTAGGGGAAATTATTTAAGAAAAAAGTTCATCAAATTTTGTATGGAATTTTGTAATAAAAAGGGAAAGCTTTGCATAACGGATTGGTCAAGTGATTTGAATCGTACTCTACCTGTATATATAGTCAATATCGTATATAAAAAAAAAAAAAAAATCTTTATTATCATAAAAAATATATAACAATATTTTTTCCTTAATATTTATTGAAATTTAGTCTTAAATAAAATTAATATTTACAAATATATTTTAAATAACAAAGCACAAATGGCCAGTGTCATTATACTTATTTCGCTAAATCTATTTCAAAATACTACATTGGATGAATTACAAAGATCAGTATTACAAATAAAATATTCTGAAACTACACCTCCATTTGCACTTTCTGCTTGAAACGACGGCTTTCTGCCATCAACATTAACTTCTCCAGAAATGCACAATCACGGACAATTCTTACGACTCCATTAACTAAAATTATTAGAAATAAATTATTATTTTTTATTAAAGTAGGAAGATTTTAAAGTAAAAGCAATGAGAATAAAATATTAAAGTTATAATGGGGAAGTTTTTTACTTTCGTTAATTAATCAGGGCAAGAGACCGTGTAATTATGGCCACTATCAACATTAATATCGACAAATACATTAGTTTTAATTCATTTTAAAAAAGTAAAACAACGTTAAAAAATTATAGTACAACTAATCTAACTAAAGTCCCATCATAAAGTCGATGTACGGTCTTCTTTTATTATGTCGTAGGCCCAAAATTATAATGTCGTATTTGCATTTTTTGCGAAAATGAGTTAAGAATTGATCTTTATATTTTTCGAGATGATCTTTAGATCTGTCTTATCCACGTGTCTATATCTTTAATAGTTCCCGAGATATTCAGTGTCGATTATGTCGTAAGTGACCTAAAAAAGATTTAATAAAATATTATAATGTCGTAACCAACAAAATGATGTTATTTACGACAGAATTGTATGTAAAATATCGATAAAAAAAAAAACAATATTATAATGTCGTAACTGCTATTTCTATATATAATTTGGCTGTAAAATAAATAATTGTCTCTTAATTCTTAAAAGTTGTAAAAGATCATTTTATGTAATTAAAGTGTTGAAATATACTTGAAAAAATAAATATTTGAATAAAAACTTTCAGTATAATAATATCGTATCTGTATGAAATTTTAATTTTTTCTCGGACCTTAAGGTAAAGAAGTTAAAAAAAAATCTGTTATTACTTGGTAGCATAAAATATGTTTTTAAGACACAAATCTAGAAAGACTATTGAGGCGACTTACGAAAAGAAATTAAAAAATTTTTCGGCTCAATTTTTTTCCGAGCGTCCCAAACTTTAAAGTCGATTTTCTCGAAACTTAGTTTTTGCAGATACGACATTATAATTTTGGGTCGACGATATATCTTTTATAAAAGCTTATAGATCCAATACACCAAAGCTAATGCTCGAAATGAATAGAACATAAACATTATATTTATGTTATCTATATTGTTAATAAAAAAATTGCCTAATAATTTACAATCACGTTAAAAACAAGTTTTTAGATTCATGAAAAAATATTAGCTTATACCTTGTTCGCACTTCAACATTTATCCGGATAAATAAGTGGAAATTTCCACTTTCTGAAACTACCGATCGCACTTGAAAAGTGGAAAAAATTTGACAATTCTAGAAAAAAAACATAAATAAAAAAAGGAAACAACTTTCTGTTACTTTAAAAAAAAAAATTTATTAGGAATTTTCAAAAATAATTTTAAAATTAAATTTCACTTTTTTTTGTTGGTTTTCATTTTTTTGACATTTTGACACAAAATAAACCATACCAAATCTATCAAAAAGTAGTTAAAGGGAACTAGCTACGTGGACAAATAACTGGAAATTAAAATATCCGGAAAAAATTTTTGTATGATAATATCCACAAAGTTTCCGGAAAAATCGAAATATCCGGAAAAATATTGAAGTACGAACAAGGTATTAATTTAAATTTATCAAAATTACTTGTTTGGCGAATTTTTCTACATGATGTCAGCTTAACTCCTGGCAAATGTGGTAAATCCCGATATTGATTGCAATCAACGACAGCAAAAGATGCATTATTAAATTCGTCACCATACAATCAGGAACAATTACAGAATTACATGACCAACACTTCAATGCATTAACTGAAAAATTAAAAAATTTTAATTATGCTTTCCAATATTTTGGTAACTTTTTATTTTTTTTTTACAGAAAGCTGAATTTTTCTGCTGTGAAGTAAATTAAAATTATCTACGCAAGAAAAAAGCATTTTTTTGTAAAATTAATATTATACGCGCAGTAATTGGTATATATATAGTTCTTATTTTGTACAGAAATCTACTTACCTAAAGTTTTGGCGAGATTATGACAATTATACTCCAGAAAGTCTTTAACTATTCAAATAATTAATAGTTGTTCTATTGGAGAAATTGTTTTATTTTTTTAACTTGCTTGGAAAAAAATGTTTATATTATCTCAAGGATTCGAATTCTATACAAACTAAATTATATTACAAGTACTTATTTGTTTACGCTAGATTAAAAAAAAAAACAGAACGACAAGGTAAAATTTTATTTTCTACCAGAAAATTATTAGAATATTTGTCTTATTTACATGTTCGTTGTTCAGAAATCGATAACTTATATAATTATAAAATTTTTTTTCTTAAAACATTTTAACTTCGAAAAACAATAAAAAAAACAAAGCTATTATTCAAGAGATCTCTCAAAAAATAGAACTCTAGAGCTCATTAACTTCTACTTCACTTCATTAACTTCAATTTATTTTATATTATAACGATAAAATATTTTTATTTCAAAAAATATATGAAAAAAGTTGACTTCTATAAAGATAATGAAATGAACTTCATCTTGGTCAGATTATTATTATTAGAATAAAAATTAAATGCATCTAAAGAAAAGAATCATTTTTTGCTATATTCAACTTAATCGTTGCACTATTGGATCCAGCATTTTTTTTTAATGTAATGTGTGTACGTACCCACATAATATGTAGATGATGTAAGTGCTTTGTGAAATGAAGCCAAGAAAACTAAGTCCTTTATATTTTTCCAGATATAAATTTTATTTTTATAATAAAAATTGAATTCATGACAACAATAACGTACTGAGATTCTTCAATTGTCATTTTGAAATAATGATGCATTATTAAAAAAAAAATTTCTCATATGCATAAATCCGTATTATTTATCCTTTATGTTGATAAATTGGGATAGGTTTTTTTTTTTACTAAAGGAAAATAATTGAATTTCAGAAATATGAACTCAGATTTGGCCCTTTTGCTGAACAATCAAAATTATAATAAAGACCTTTTTCATTTTTTAATTATTTCTTTCCTAATTGCAACATTTCAAAAATTCAAAATAAAGACAAAAACTTCATTTAAACCTTGACTTCTATAAAAGTTAAAAACAGCATAGACATCTTAATACGTATGTATGTATATGATTGTGTACAATTTCAATATGTCAAATAATAAATGTATAACAATTAATATATAATCTGCTGAAATGAATTTTGACAAAAAAAAAATTAAACGGAATATAATTTGGTTTAAAATAGAAACATTTGCAATAATGAAATATTTTTAAAATAAAATAAAACCGAAAAAAAAAGTTTTAAACATATACAATACATGTGGCATGTGCTATACATACCTACAGTGGTGTTATCTAAATGTTTTATCAACCGGTACGGATTTTTTTTTATAATTTTATAATTTTTTATAATGTTATAAAAACATTTATTTTTTATATCTATAGGTCATAATCGATTGGCCTCTTAAACTTAGTTTGTTATCTATGGTATTTTGGAAGTTTTCACTGACGTTCCAGGCTGAAGTTCCAGAATTTAAGTTGACCTGGGGATAGCACTAAGCTGAAATTCAATAATGTTATTAATAGTAGCTCCATACTGAACTTGAATCTATTTATTTTGATTAGGACCAGCCTAAGTTTCAACAGTTTTATTTCTGGTTCCAGTTTTACTACATTTTGATGCAGAAATGAAAAATTTTGTTGTATCTTCATATTTGTATAAATTGCGAAATGTCTAATTTTATAAAATTTAAATACATAATAATGTCTTTATGGGAATTACTACTTTACCTCTATTATTTAATATGTCTTAAAAAACTAATATGACAAGACCGGACCGTACCGGCTAGATAACACCACTGCATACCTATATAAAATTTTAGTTTTTATAAAAATTCTAATTTTCAATATGAAAATTCAGAAATCTATCTGTCCATACTTTCTTAAAGATTTTACTAAACGAGTTGAACAACATTTTTTTTTATATAATAAATCTTTCTTATGTCAATTTATATATAAATTTTTTTTTTCGTTTTTTTCTGTTTTAATTTCCGAGAAATGACACTTTGAAGTTTTTTGTCATAGTCACGAAAGTGATTTAAAAATCCTTGAAAAAAAAATATAAAATGCTTATGCAGTAAAATTTTAATGCTTAAAACAAGGAAAAGTAATTTATTGCATAAAGAACTGTGATTAAAAAAGTAGGAAATAATGTTCATTATATTTTATTTTTAATAAAAATTTTTGCAGAAGGTGAATTAATAAAAAAATATGGATTTATTATAGTCGCCTTTTTTTATAGGACATACTTTTCAAAATTTTTGGTTCTTACTGGAGCTATATAAATTTTGAACTATTAGGAACTTTATTATTAAAGCTATCTATATTAATAATATTTCTTTTTTATTATTTTAACAAATTTTTGATATGATTTTTTTATTTTCAATTTATAAAACTTTAAATCTTTTACTAAAAAAGTAAAAATATTTTAAAATATTGAACCTAACTTTAATTTTATAATATAAAAAAATACTAACAGTTTTTTGCTATAGCCTACATATTATATTCTACTGTAAATGCACATTGTGTAGAAAATATGTACAAAAACATTATATAATGATAAAAAAAACCTCTATTTAAAGTAATCTTCATAATAATATTTTCTATAAAAATTTTAAATAAATTATACATAAATGTATAGGGCACATAATGTATGTACAAAGTTCGTATAAAAGTATATACGAATAAAAGAATGAATGAAAAAAAAATGAATTATCTTTGTAACCTACTACTATAAAGTACTACGTTTTCATAAAAATAAGAAATTTATACTGATTGATTTTTAGGCTTAGGGATCATATTGAACAGAAAAAAAAACACCTCAGAATAAAGGATAAATTATTAGTAATGTGGTGTCAAAAGTAGATTTTTGCTAAAAGTGTATATAAACTATATAAACCCTTATCTACTTACATATAAATAAATATTTTATTTTAATAAAATAATCATAAAACTCTTTAAAATTTTATGTTTTAATTTTAAACTTCGATATATTATTTCAAATTGATTAATTTTTTTTGTTCCGAAAATTTACTGTAAATATTCAAGCACATTATTTTAATTTAATTTATTTCTTATTTTTTTCCAAACTTTATTATCAATAAATTAATTATATATTTTTAAAACAATTTTATTAAAAAAAAAATTTTGCTTTTGAATCCCGAACCAAAAGAAATTTTGAAAAACTGATTTTATTTTTTCAGAAACTGTGTTTCTCAAGTTAAATTTTTTATAATATGGTTAGATTGTATTTGTTAACATCATCTGGCAGTTTTAAGGAAAAAAAAAAGTCGATATCTTTATCCCTTGATGAAAAAAATAATAATATAACTAAGTGTGTATATAATGTAAACAAAGCTATATATAATATATTTATATATACATATTTTATTCTGTTCTTTAAAAATAAAGTGTATACAATACATAAATATCTATATATATAGTAAGTGAGATATAAAAAGATATTATCAATGATTACCAGGTAAATTTCTTAACATGATGTATATACCTTATAAAAATTTTTTGTGTGTTTGTACATAGATATACATTATGTATACATACATATAAAAAGAAAATAAACATCTTTTACCTTAATTCTTTTCTTTGGTTTTTGTCTAAATTCCAAATCAATAAAAATTGATTTAAAAGGGAAGTGATTTTTCCTTGTTTGCAAAGTATTAGCTCCCAAATCAAAAGAAAAATTGTTTATATTATGTATATGTACATTATTTGAAAATAAATAATATAATTCATAGGCTTTTTATTTATTTTAATTTCCTTTTTTCTTTTTTATACAAAATTTAATAATTGTGTAAAATCTTTTTAAAAAAAAGGAAATTTTGCATGGAAAGGGAAAACAAGCTTTTAAGCAGAGTATGTTTTCTATCGGAATAGAATTCTTTTCCGAAGGAAAAAAAAATTTACAGAAAAGTATTTTTATTTCAAGCAGAAAAATATCATCATCTGATTTTTTCAGTTTTTATTTTTCCCTCCTTTTTTTATATTTTTCTCTTCTTCTAAAGAAAAATTTCCCTAAATAATTTATAAATCCTTCATTAAAAGAAACTTTCAAAAAGAAATATATTTAGGAGAGAAATAATATCCTTCTTTTTCCTTCAAAGAAGACTATTCTCTTTTTGATTTTTTTCCTTCTCTAAAAAAATAAAAAAAAACATGTAGTAAAGTAAACAAAAATTCAAAAAAAAAATTAAAACGGTGCACACATACAACATTGACACATACAACATTGCACACATACAATTTTTTTTCTGTATACTATGCTGCTTATAAAAGAAAAATATTTTTTCCTTCTTTTCAGAAAAAGAAGAAAAAAATATTTTTCTGATTGTTTCTTTTTTACTCTGAGAGAAAAAAATAGAACTCCTGAAAAGTATTTTTAAAAGGAAATAAATTTCAGGAGGACTATTTTTGAAAAAGATGAAAAAAATAAATCTCCGAAATTAAATTTCAGGGAAGGAAAAATAATGAAATTGAAAAATTCAGGAGGGATATTTTACATACCCTGCTTTTAAGTCATACTATTTAATGAAATTAAAGAAATTTAACTTTTATAGTTTTTATCATTTAAAAAAATAAAAACAAAAATATTAAAAAATATTTTTTTTTCTTTGATACGCGTAAGCTATTACCGAAGCGGACTATTAATATTTATGTAAGTAATTTTGCCCCACAAAAGTCGCATTAAATATTATAGACAAAAGAATGAACTATTTTTAATAATATGAAAATAATAATATAATTTATGTATTATTTATAAATATTTACATATTAAAATGTTTAATACGTATAAATCATTTGATATAACTTAAAGCTCTTTATATAAATGTGACACTTATAAAAGCAATTGTTTATCAATCAAGGCGATACAAAAATAAAATTTATTCTTCTTTTGACAGATTGTTTAAAAGTATAAATAAACATTTTATGTGCAAAAATAATTATTATAAATGATTGAAAAAAAAAAAATGTTTAGCATCAAGTTTTTTTCTATACTTTCACAATTTTTTTTCTAACTTTATTCAAGATTTGGAAAAAATGATTACAAAAAAGAAAGGTGTTGTTTCCTTCCTTTGATTAACATTGGTAGGTAGCATGACAAAAAAAAAATTTTTTCCGCACGAAAAAAATTTTCTAACAAAATGAGCATAATGAAATTTTTTTAAGGAAACAAAATGAAAATTAAAGTGTAGGTAGCTTAATTTCATTTTAGAAAAACGTGACATTATTTTTGAAGGGAAAAAATCTTTGTAAGCTAATTTTTTTTTTTTTTGCACTTATGATTTACACTGTCAATATTAAACCATAGTAACTTAAAATTTAATGTTTATTTAAATTTAAGTATAAAATTATTTAATTTTATTGCAATATGCAAATAAGCTTCAATTATTTCCAGTTTTAAAAGCAGTTAATTTTTTATTTGATCATTAAAATATAATTTTGCTTTTATTTTTTTAATTTTTTTTTAATATGCTGTCATTAAAAACTAAATAGGTGTATATAAATAAAAAATCAATTATTCCAATATTTTACAACTTGATATAGAAATTAGACATGAATATGTATTTTACTAATAAAATTGAGTTACGCCAATTATCATGTTCTAATGGGCACAAAAAGATTTTTTATTCCGTTTAAGTTTTTGCAAATTCAAATATTTAAAAATAATTTTATAATAAAAAATATAGAACAATATAGGTATTGCTCATAAATAAACTATACAGTTTTCATCAACATTTCGTTATAGAAAAATTTCGTTAAAGAGAATTATGAAAATTTTTGTTATTAAGAAAATTTCTTTAAAGATATAGTTTTAAATAAGATTTTATTAATTTTTGAGAAAATTTAACTATTTCATAACTTTTTTGTTAAATATGAAGTAAATTAGAAATTTTTTTATCTTTTTATGAAAAATACATATAGGTTGCAGATTCGATCTTAGAAATTTAAAGCTATTTGAAAGACAAAATATAAACATGTAGAAAGTTATTTGGAGTTTAAAATAAGAAAACACATCTGTGGATTGATACGTGCATTTTCGGGAAAAATTACTAATAATGACGTTTAATGTTCTAATTTGATTCCAATCATTTGCAAAAATCTCCAGTTGGAAAACTAAATTTATAAACCTTTTATGTTGGTCTTTCTTAACTTTGCGATGAAAATGCTGAACTTGATTTTTGCAAAAATGCCTTTTTTTCGTAAAAGAATAATCTTTCACTTTAAATCTTAAAAATATAGATTTTTTTTTTGGTAACGAAGGAATTAAAATACGCCAATAAAAAGTGTATGAAAAACCAGATCTCGCGATGATGCCTGATTTTGTAAACTAGTGATTAGACCTAAGGACAAAATAAACATTCACTAAGATTTTTCAATTCGGTATAGTTATAGTCTATTATATATCATATATAGACATATAGACCATATAGAAAATGTTTCTTACATATTGTTATAGAGAATGTGCTTGATATAGATCAGGGGTGTCAACTAATTTTTCTATAAGATCTACTTCGCGCATTAAAAATCCTCTGCGATCTACTTTTTCTAAAAGTAGGATTAAGACGGAAGGCAACATTTAGGGATCCAAATTCTAAGTGTTCGCCTGTTAAATGAGTTCGGTATTTCGACTTTATTATTTTCGTTTGTGAAAATGCTGATTAGTACAAATATGTTGAACCAAAACAGGCGCATAAATTGTCAGCACTTTCTTAGATTCGGATAATTATCCATCTGCTAAATATTTCCCGAATTTATCTCCGGAAGCTCTTGATTTAATATAAATATAATTTTGCAATGTAATAATTTCTGTTTCAAGTGTAATGTTATCCATATCAAAAATAGTTGAGTTTTTCTGCAATTGTTTCTGCTTTAATATTGCTATCAAATGGAAAACTCATAAATAAAACTACATTATAAAGTTTTTTAAAATCTTCGAAACGGTTACCAAATTCTTCAATAACGTTCTTAATTTCTTTGATGTATTTATTTTCATCATAATTAGTAGAAGCAGAACTTTTTAATTGCGACAACATTTTTGGAAAATTAGATAATTTTTTTGATTCTTGAAATTGAAATTGGCAATTTGAAACGAAATAAATATCGGAAATATGAATATTTATTGGCGATCGACTAAAAATCATTACGCGATCGACCGGCAGATCGCGATCGACGTTATTGACACCCCTGATATAGATATTACAAACTTTACTTTTAAGATACATTATTCATAGTCAAAGTTCTCACAAAAAATAATTAATTTATTAATTTTCTCTTATTTTTCATCATTTCCTCATTTTCCTTTAAGCTTAAATTAATATAATAATAAAACTTTTCTATAATATTCATTGTCAAATCCTAGAAAATTTTACCTGGCTTTATTTGCATGCAAAAAAATTATCATAATTTTAGTTTTTTGCATCATATTTGAATAAAAAAAAAATCACTTCCACGCAAATGATGATATTTTATTATAATTCAATCTGTTTCTAGCATAAAATCTTTTTTTAAGCATATTTTAGCTTAAATAAAGTCTTGAAATTCATTTCTTTACTAATGCTTGAAACAATTTTTTTGCTATTTATACACTTCCTAGAATATTTTATTGACATTATCTTAAAATATTTTTTTTGTTTATTTTTTCTCAAAAACTTAACTTGATGAAAGGACCAAAAATAAATGCAAAAAAGAAAACAAATAACTTTTTTATTTACACAGTTCTTTTGAGCGAAATTTTTTACATAATATTTATTTTTTTTACTTTGAAAATTAAATGCATTCTATTTAAAAAAAATTTATTAAAGTAAAAATTTTTCTAAAAAAAAAAATAATAATTATAATAAAATGTAAGAATAAATTTACCTATGTATTCTTTTTGCTTACCTTTATGGAAAATTTTCCATATTTTCTTCACTAAGTCTCCAACTTATTTTTCTTTTGATCTGTAAATCTTTATAACCGCAAACTTATGCTCTCTTCTCTATATCAAAATAACATATCGAAACGACATATTTGGCATTAAAACGTAATATGTACGAGATTATGTATTTTCCCGTGAATCTAAACTTACTACATCTAACTGCATGAATAAACAATTTATTTTTGAAAAATATTCATGAAAAACGATACAGACTGTTTTTTTGTTCTTTTAAACCTCGTCAACAATATTATGTATCTTAACACTTGCTCTTATTCCCATGCTTAACAAAAAAGTCAAATAAAACAATAACCTTATAGAGCAAATAAACTCAGATTTATTAACTTTTTTTAAGAGTAATTTTGTGTAACATTAAAAGGGACAAATTATTATAAAATAAAAAACAAATTAAGGATACTAAAGTTGCACAAAATGGACAATTTTCACAAAAAGGGACATATTCTGCTATTTTTATATTAAAAAAAATGTCTAAATTTTTTTTTTTTATTTTTTTTTCTCAATCCCAAACATTTACATTAAAGGCTATAATTTTCATCATTATCTATGACTATTTCCTTTCCTTATCTTTAACTTTTACAATGAAAATAAACTTATCTTATTTGAATTCAAGGACTGAAGAATTTTAGGTGATTATAACCTTTTTGGTAGGCAAAACGGGGGAAAGGAATGTTAAAAAAAATAAAAATTAAAACCAAAAAATTAAGAAATAATTCTATTAACAATTCTATTTTTTTAATAAGTTCGAATGGCAACTCTAATTTAGAGATTTACATCAATAAAAAATATAGGTAATGATATTATAGGGGAATAACGGCAATAAGTAGTTGTTCGATTTATACAAGTCACATTAATTCTCGCAAAATTAAAAAAAATAATAATAGAACAATTTTTCACAATTAGAAAACAGAAATTTTTGGGTTTAATAAAGTTATAATTTTTCTGCTATATTTTATAGCTGATTTTCCTCTGAGTTTTTTTTCAAACTAGGAATATTTTTCCGTTTACGAAAATTTTCCAGTTTTGACTTCAGTGTTGTTTGTTTACATCATTTTCTTTGATAAATTATTAAGAAACCATTCAATTCAATAATAATAATGCTAAAATAAGTGCAACAAAGTTTTTATTCAATGTTTATAATCTCTTACTGAAAAAAATTCGTAAATTTATTCCTCCCATAATAAGTTTTTAGATTAGTTGTGTCATTATAGCTTACCCAATATTATTTTACTGAACATGTCCAAAGATAATTTGAATATTTTTTTTCTATAAACAAATATAAAAAATTTCAGAAAAAAATATTGCATAATAAAAAACAACTTATTTCAGGAAATTATTTTTCTATACAAAATATTACTCTTTTTATGGAATTATCCCTTCAGGGTGTTGTCTATAAAATGCGAATGTTTAAGGTCATCACGTATTCTCATTTGGTTAAATTTTTTTTTCTCCTGTCTATGTAAAAATGAAGAATTTTCATTTAACTTGATTTTCTTTAATATTTTTGCTTACTTTCATCAATAGCATAACTGATGTGTTGTGTTCATAATTATGTTTGGAACAGCTTAAATATCCGAGTTCTAAATTATTTTTTTTACCTAGGCGATGGCAGACAGGCGTCTTCTTAAATTTCTTAAAGTGCTTAAAGATACCATCCAATCTAAATATAATAAATACATAGTTAAGAACAAATCTTCTTAATTTCTACCAAGCTAATCATTTTTTTTACTTGATCCTTTCGATACATAAGAAATTTAATTTAAATCAAGGTAAATTAAAATTAATTGTATCTTATTTAGATTAATCATTATGAAATTAACTTTACTCTAATTGATCAATTATTATCAAATTTGATTTTTGTGGTTATTTAATATTATTGTATGTATAACTATATTGTAATTGTAATACAATAATTAAATACATTTAATATTTAACCATAAAGCACAAATAATAGGTCTTTTTTTGTAGATATTTGATTACAAATCTTTTAGAGGAGAGATAACTATTGAGGAAAATAAAAAATTATTATATGTATAGGCAAAAAAAATTTTAATCCTTATTATATAAAAACAGGAAATGTCAAAAATTTACATTTCACAGTTCAGTAGAGGGCAGAAAATTTGTAAGAGAATTGAAAAATATTTCACTAGTAATTTGGTTTCTAGAAAAATTAATAATATTAACAAAAAAAAACAATCCTAAATTTGTTTTAACCCAGTTATTATGGTGTGAACTGTTTGATAGTCAGTTTTGCCTTTTTAATATTCCCCAAAGCTCCTCAAATGTTAAGTGAACAATAATAAAGGAATTTCGTTTATATATTTATACTTTTTTTTTTTTATTATTATAATTTTCTTTATATTTTTTAATAATGTGCCGCTGTTTTAGGTTCTTCATGTCAGAAAAAAAAAATAAAGGAATTTATGAGAATAAAAAAAACTAAATTTCCTTGTGGTTCTTCCTATTTATTTTAATTTAACAAAATTATTACAATTTATATTGCTTTAAAAGATTTTAATATATATTTAACAATCATTTAAATTATTTTAAATATTTCAAATTAAATGAATTTTTATTTTGGGACTGGTATTTTAGAAAATTTGTTATTCCAATTTTATTATTAAAGAAAATCTTTTCACTATTCGTTATCAAAAATAAATTACAGAAAAAAAGAGGAGATAAATCAATAAATTTACATTTACTAACTGAATGATAGTTTTTATGGTATAATTAAAATAAAACTTATTGCTTAACTAAAATAATACACACCGACTGCTATGTTGTGAGCTTATTTAGAGTTCAATGTGGCTAATGTACACTTCCCTCACAGAACTATATTCAGAGACATATTATGTTAATTTCAAAATCTGATTCCGGACAAATTAAAAATATTTTTACAAAAGTAACATAAGTCCCAGATATTATAATTAAATTGTTTCAAATCTTAATTGCCACAAAGAGAATATATTGCAAATATTTTATGCATTTCAAATTACCAATTTAAGTATTAAAGTTTATAATTTTAGTTAATAATTATCTAGATTAAAATTTTATGTCTTTTCAAAATGTATAAAATAATCTAATTAATCTTTTGACTTTAATTTTCATACATTACTGAATTTAATCAATTATACAAAATTTTTATTCCAACGATTCAAAAATTTTAAAGGCATCAAATTAATAAGCAATTTAGTTTTATCATCAACAAAACCTAATCGTTAAATTGTCCTAAATAATTATGTAATTATTACTATTTATTATTTTCAAAAAATAATATTCATACTATTAGTAATAATTAAAATTTTAATGAAAATAATTAAAACAATTTCAGACCAGACAACAAGACTATGCATATAAATTAAATTTATGTATTCCAATATAAATTCTTTTGAAATTAAAATAAAAATAATTTCATTAATTTATTTATTTATTATCAATAAGTTTTAATGTCGCTTATTATAGCATTTTATAGCATTTTATAGCACTAAAAATATTTCAATTAACATAATATTCCTATGCATTTATTTTAATTTTCATATTTCAAATTATCCTTTAGGTATACATTTTCTGTAATTAGGTGCAATTTTTAGTGTAATTAAATAATTTAAATAAATAAAATAAAATATTTTTTTTTTATATTCCTAAATAATGTTGTTTATTACATTTTTATCTGAGCTAAGTTGTTGATATTAAATTAGTTTAAACAATGTACCAACCACGGATTAGAATTTTTAGCTTAATTTTTAGTAGCAAGAAAATTGTAGTAAAAATAGCAGTGGAAGTTTTTATTCCAAAAACGTATCGTGCGCTTTCATTGAATTTTTTCGGAAGTATATTTGAAAAATTGTACAAAATGAAAAAATTTACAAAAATATTCACTCATTTAGAAAAATTCAATTGCTGCCAAACCCAGGGCTGTTACATATGTATTGAAGAAAAAAAGATTTAAAAAAAAAACAAATATTTCTCGAATCTCTAAATTTATTAAATAAGGGAATACTAAACAATTTATATATATAGTATAAAATGTAAACAACATTAAAAACCTTAATTCATGTAATTTTGTTTACGACAAAATAAAATCAATTAATGTCAAAGAATATGGTACAATTGTACATAAATATAAAATTTAAAAATACGTGAGATATATTCAGCTCGTCTTAACCAAACGTGTTAGCATTTTTATTATTCTTATTTTACCTTAAAAACATTAAGGTTTTATACGCGACATTCGAATATCCTGAAAAAAAAAAAATTATTTTTGTTTTTCCTGCTTTTTCTCAATGAAGTTTTATGGAAGACACTTTGGAAAAAAAAGGAAAAATAAAATATATTTCAGAAAAATATTTACTTCATGAAAAAAAAAATATATATTTCAAAATCATAAAACTTAAAGGTGTAATTTTATAGTACATAAAGTCAACGAAATTTTCCCAAAAGCACGTCGTAAATTCCAAAAGTTTTCATTTAAAATGGAATATCTTGAACGCAGTCAATAATGTGGAAAAAAAAAAGTTTTTTCTTACCTGTGTTTTGCATGAATTAAAGTCAATTGCAATTTTACCACGAAATAAGTACCCAAACATAAAATTTAGAATCCCATGCAAACAATATACCTTTCATAATAGAAATAATTTCTTCTAATAATGTAAAAGAAAATGGGTATACGTATACAGTCAGTTAATACATTGAGTAAAATTAAAGAGTGGAATTCTGTATTTCTTAACTATATTGCTTTTAAAATTTTTTATATGCAAGTAAATGAAAGCTACATTTTATTTATTTGACGTTTTTAACGAATCTAGTAGTAACCTTGATGTTTTCTCAAGATTTTAAGCCTCATTGCTTAAATTTATTAGAAGAAGAATTCTTTGAGATAATAATACATTTTTATATATATCAAAACCTAACCGTCTTCAAATACTTTGTACCTTTAACTCTTATAATATTTTCAAAATTTCTAAATATTAATATAAATTTAATAAAAACTGAAAAGAGGATCACATATGTGAATGAAGTATGTAATATCCTAGAGGATATTATTAAGCACTTTAAAATATTCCAAAAGAACTGAAACTTTTTAAATGCTATTTATAACATTTGTTGAAAATAACGATGAAAAAGAAAAATATATAGCAGATATTTTCTTTTAAAATCGCAACAAAGTATAACGTTTTAAAAATATGCAAACTACACAAAAAAATGTATGTAAATTTGTAAATTTAATATAATACATTTGTAGGGTAAATTTTCAATTTCTTAAATAATAATTAAGATGTTTTGAATTAAAAATGTTATTATTCTATATTATTCTATGGCTATATCACTCTCAATATCAATTTTTAATTCAACACAAAAAAACAATATAATAATAATTATTTTACAATAAAAAAAACAAAATAATTGCTTTATTAATTTCTCCGCTTAAGTTTTAGTGTTTTACAATAAAAATAATAATTTTGTATTGTGAAACTTTATTGCAGTGACTTGCTGTCACTGATTTGCTGTTCAAACTATTGTTTTTCCTTAATAAAATAGCATAAATAATGGTCACTGTCCCACAAGAATAACTATTTATCTTACACAACTTATTGGTCAAAGTTCTACCTTTAAAATAATATTCAAAAAATTTATTTTTAATATAAAATTAGCAATAAATATTTAAAATTTTATCTACAAACATAAT
Organism: Hybos culiciformis; assembly: GCA_964007475.1. Taxonomy (NCBI): domain Eukaryota; kingdom Metazoa; phylum Arthropoda; class Insecta; order Diptera; family Hybotidae; genus Hybos; species Hybos culiciformis. The sequence continues at coordinate 33,202,381 of OZ023273.1, read as the reverse complement.
ATGTCTACATTTTCAACCATATGAAACTCAACGATGTGAAATTCAACGCTAATAATGTTTTTTGTATATATTATCTAATATAATAAAAGGTGAACTCACCTCTTAAACGACCTTGACAGTGTTGACACTTTCCTCTATTTATTTTTTTAAACGTAAATAATAAATAAAATAACCGAATGACTATGCAACACTGAATGCAAGGCGTACTTTGATAAAAACTTTAAAATGTAAACAAAAAAAATCAAGGCGTACTTTATCAATAAAAAAATAAAAGCATTCTTTTCGAAATGACAAAAATCAACGCATAGTTACTAGGCTAGGCCTGCACTATTTTTTCTGTGCAGGCTTTTTTCTAGTATATAAATAATGTGGGTACATGTTTTTTTTTCAGGATACTCATTATCTACGTTTGATAAACTTAATACAAAATCCTTTTACATTGCTTGCTTGTTTTTTCTTCAAGGGTGGTTTCAGATCCCCTGTAATATTACTAATCTATAATATTATCGCATATATTTTGAATTTATGTTTAGAATGTATACAGGATGCTAATATTTTATTTTATATACATAATTTCTATTTTATTTGCAATTTCGAAATAAACTTTTTAGCTTTAAAAGCGTATCTAATCGACAGTGAATTATTTTCTGGATTTCTACAGATTTAGTTAAGATTAATCCTTATTTAAAGCCATAACGCCAAAAGAATGTGTTGTGATGAATTCGTAAATAGGAGGTCATCAAGATTTGAAAAGCTTTATGTTTATTTTTAATTTCATTTAATAAAAAATTTACAGGATTTTATGGAAGTTTTTAAAACCCTAAATTCCGAAGTTAGTAATAATAGATAGTAATGTAACACATCAGAATGATTAACTCGAAACTTATATCATTACCAATTATTGAATGAATGAACACAGTTTAATTTTTATATTAAAACTCAATGAAATTTATATTTTATATTGAAATTGCCTATTATTCATTCCTTTTTGAGATTTTTAATTTTGATAAATTTCATAGGTTTTCTCTTATTCTAGTCTTAGGAGTTCCATTACCATCTGTTTTTCAACAAATACTGTCAGAGTTTATTTTGATTTTTACACAAAGTAAATTCGGTTTGAGTCTTGGATTGAATGAAAACACAGAATAAAAAGAACGTTTAAATTTAATTTTATGCTTTTTTACTCATTTGAAAACTCTCATAAACGTTTCGCCCTAAAATAGTAAGACTTCTTGGGAAATTTAAAATTTTGGGTAAAAATCACTTACAAAAATTTCAAATTAATTATTCCTCTGATTATAATGTAGCTTAAACATTAAACATTTGTTCTGTCTTCAAAAATATTGAAAAAATTCAAAAATTGCTAAAGCAATTCATTAAATTATTTAAATATTATACATTCTTTCACATGTGATTTTAAAGCATCTTTATAAACATATACAAGCATTAATCTTAGAAGTTATTCCACCCTTTGACTGTTTTTACAAAAAAAAAAAAAAAATTTATCGCATTTTAAGCAAAATAAAAATAGATACGTGAATATATTTTTAAACAAAAAATATCTTTAATATTTTGGTAATAGAATTAAAGATACTTATGTGCGATGTGCGCAGATCATTTTGTAAACAAGTTTTATATACATTATATATCTAGGTTGATAGGAACAGTAGCTGGATTTTAAATCAATTTTATGGTCTTACTATTTATGAGTTAGTGATTATGTATTTATATGTTTTAAAGAAACAATTTTGTGCACATACGCTTTTTAGTTATAAATCAAGATAATTTTTTTAATTTTATTACTTATTGAAATAACATTATATATTTTATTATTCTTATATGTATAAATGTCCTGCTCTCCTATGTTCAAATAAAGGGCTTACTTATTTTAGAAAGTGTGCTTTTTTTAACTACATATATAAATATTTAAATTTTTTTCTAAAATATATAGTCCCAACATTTTCGTGGCAGTACTCGTATACAAAGAATACAAAAAAAAATAATACTTTCACTTATTATCTATGTATTTTGTCAATTGAAATAAGAAGATTTATGCAATTATTTTTTGGAATTTGTCGCCTATAATCATATCATATAATAATAATCATATTTTTAGTAATATGTAGCTTAAGCTGTGCAAAAATTTATTCATTATTATTTTTTTTTTTTTTTAATAAATTATGAAACAAAATATTACACAAATAATAATGAATAATCTCTTTTAATTTTAATAATATTTTTAATCTTTAAGATAAAACCTACATGATTGTGCTTTAAGCTTTTTATTCATTGGAAACAATTAATACATTTCATATTAAATTTGTAGCTCATTTAATAAAAAATTATCATATCATATATTGAAAAAAAGCTAGAACAACCAATTAATAAAATTTATAGTAACTAAATATCATCAGTATAATTGTGTGGAAAAATACAAATTTCTATATTTTTCCGAAACACTATATTAAAACAATTAGCATTAATTATTTATTTTTTTCACTCTATTTAACAACTCTCTATTTAACTCGTTCTGTGGTCCTCTTGAATTATATGCTTACTAAAACTTTAGACTACAGCGCGACAATTTTTTGTCTACTATAATGAAATTAATACGAAATTGCTTGCTGAGAATTATTTATTTAGAAATTTTGTCATAAAACAAAAAAAAATGAAAATTTTATTTTAAAATTTTTAAATGTGTGTAGAAATAATAAATAATATTTAATTTGTTTTGATGAAATAATTTTGTCTTTTCGAAAAAAAAAAAATTATAACACATTCAGCATAACCACATTAAAGAAAATCATAGAATTCTATAGAAACTATACTACATAGAAACAAAATGAAGCGTTAAAAAAAGTTTCATCTTCATATCATAAATATACCTATTAGTTTCAATGTTAAGTGAAATGAACTTACTGACATATAGTTATTTAATTCTATGAATAGAAATTTGTTTTACTTTTATTTTATTTTTTTTCTCTTTTGGTTATTAAAAGTTCACTAATAACACAAATATTTTAGAATCACAAAAAAAAAATCCGATTTAGGGGTTTCTTAATTTTTCATTGTTTATATTTTATACACACTTACAAATGAGAAAAAAAAAATATGTACGTAACACCTGGATTCAGACATATAGGTAGGTTAACTGTGTAATCAAAAATATACCTATATATTTTCTTAACCTCACCGAAGAAAAATTAAGGAATAAGAAAAATTATAAAAAGTTTTTATAATTTTTTTTTTCTTACCAAACAATTTGAAGGCTGTACAAAATTACAAAATCATATACCTTAAAAATAATGAGTGAAAACTTTTCCAGTTGATTACTTCGGAATATTAATTGGAAAAGTTTATTTACAAAAAACCACTCAAATAAAAATAAAAACCCCAAACACCTGACAAAAATTAAATAAATTCTGATTTTAAACCATTCATCAAAAAAACAAAAAAAAAATTCATTTAGGTCAACAACAATGTTTTCTAAATTAAACATTATTTGTATTTTCGTATATTAAAAATTGTATAGGATTTTTTTTTTTATTCTCATTATTCTAAAAAAAAATTTATTATAATTATAATATTAAATAATAATTTTAAAAAAAAATAAGATTAAATAAAAATAGCTAAAATATTTTTTAAACAATTTGCTTATTAAAGTTGAGTTTTACAATGTAAGTACAATATACATAAAAACATATTATGTATTTTCATTCTTTTTATATACCTAATCTTATTTCACATATTTATTTTTTTTACAAGACGCAGAATTTTGATGCTCACGGCCGAGAAGCAGGAACTTTGTTAGTGCCTTTCCAGAAAATACAAACAAGCTCGCGGAAAAAAATATACATGTGTTTTGTCTAATTGAACTATTTTTGCCTTCTAATTATAAAATTTTTTCTTCTTAGTTCACCTGAAAATTCATACCAATAATTTCAAAAATATTTGTGTTATTCGCTTCAATAGCAATAGAACTAAACCAACTTAACTTTTTTTGTTCAGTAATTCAATGTCATAAATAAGTTATAAAATAAGCTTCTTAAATTTGCCTTATTTTCTTTTGTCAACATTTTATGAATTTAATTATTTATTATTTATTTATTTATTTTATTTATTTGAACTTAAATTTATTTATTTTTTATTATTCTTCAAAAAATCCTACCAAAGCATTTAGAAAATATAAATAATAAATAGAAAATATAATAATAAATAAAATCTTTGTTTAAATGTTAAGCTCTCCTCAAGTAAAAATATGCAATCTAAATTTCTAGAACTGTTATTGTGGAATTAAATCGATCTTGATATGTCGTTAAAATAAAAAAAAAAAAATCGTTAATATAAAAAGAAAAATTAAATAATAAATTATTACAATTGCGCCATGGTATATATTATATACAAACTGACCACCGAGTTTTTTTCAGTGCACTTACATTCAAATGTTGTGGATATAAAACAGTGCTACACTCTATGGTTTAACAAAAAAAAAATACATAAATTGCATGAGTGCAGAAAACAATGCTTGTTGTTATCATTGCGGTTAGTTAAAAATGAAGGACAATTTTTGGTGTTACCTGAAATTTGTAATTATGAATTAACAGAGTAAAAAATCATGTAATTTAATGCATAAAATGTGAGAAATTTATTTTTAAAAATGTTATATCTATGATGATGCAAATAAAACATAACGACAAAATGAATTTCTACTTTAATATTATTATTTGAAATTCAATTTTAAAAGGACATAACTTAAATTATTTAAGATATTAAGACTATTATAAATGGTATTATTTTTATTTGTTGGGTGTAAACAACGTTTGTAATTCTGACTTGTAGTGAAAATATTTTATTATGATGATTAAATTAAAAAATACTTTAAGTTTTAAAATTCAGAAAATAAAGTTTTAACATCTTAAATATTTCTTTCATCGCCCATTTGTACAGCGGATATGGATTTTCTTGGTATTTGGTTGTTATTATGTTGAATTTCATCTAAATATCTTCTAAATAAAAAAGGATAATAAATGTTTATTCATTAACCTTTTAACCACAGATTGTTTTGTAGCAAATTTTTAATAAAAACTTTATAAATAATTTTAACTTTTTTTTTATAGTGAATTCTCCTTTTCTAATATTCTAAATACAAAATAATAATATCCTTGATAATAATAAAATAAAACGATATAAAGAAAAAAAAAAGGATAAGAAAATAAATTTAACTAAAATTTTCTTCAAGAATCAAAAGTCAATTAGTTGGTAAATACCATTACGCGAATGGTATATTTCCCAAAAATTTATAAGAATAAACAAACAAATAAACATAAATTAAAAACCTTTTGGAATAAGCAGAATTATACAACGCAAAAAGGATGGAAAACAGATTGAATCGATGTTGATATTAAATGAGCATTTTCAAGCTAAAAGAGTTCATTTTAGTTATAATATGTACATGCAACGATGCTTTGAGAATATTTTTCATTCATTATATGAATAACATAATTGAACTTTATTTTGAATTCTGTTAATATTTTACAATATAGTTTAAACATTAAAATTGTGGGTAGAAAATTTAAAAAAATAAATGCAATTTGATTGTAAAATAAAAACATGTAAATTCTGTAAATACAAATATTTTTGTTTACAAAATATTTTTATTTTTTTGTAAATATAGTACATATGGACTTGTTTTCCTGTGAATATACACAATAATTTTATTTGTAAAATGCATTAGAATTTGAAAAAAATAAATAGATATTTATTTGTATATAAATGTTTTATATATAGATACATATAATAATATATAAAATGAATTTCAACATCATCAATTTTATGTTTGCATATAAATATAATTTCGTATCGAGTAAACAGAAAAATTATGTAAATCAGTTGAAAGATAATTTAAATATTTGAATTTATGCAATGAATTTGGTAAATTTACCAGGTATTTGTCATAAAATGTAAAATTTTTGAATATCATACATGTATTCCACTTTCGAAATAATTATACACTAAGGAACACTAGGAATATTTATGCTCTTATTTTAATTACTTTTAATGATGAGTGGATTTTCCTTCAAATGTTCTGAGCGTTCTCTAATAAAATGGAAAGAATTATAGTTTTTCCTAAACCCATGGCTCCCCTATCTTTTTGTTATTTGTTTTTGTAAGCTTCGAACAAATATTTTTTTATTCTGAAATACTATATTTTTTTTTAACTTTTATATAATACAAAAATTGTAAAAATTTCATGAAATCTTTTAAATTTTAATTCTTATCTGTACAAGACTTGGTTTTAACTGAGAAAATTACATCGTGTAAAGTTTATTGTATGGAACCAAAAAAAAAAAATAAGGAAATTCTTATCTACGTTATTAAATTTTTTTTTTACGTAATTTACACAATTAAGTGTTCTATTACATTTGCTCGTTTAATAAAAATTAAGCAAATTTATAATCCTCTTTTCAAAATTTATTATGTAAATTCTTTTTTCAGACAAAATTTTTGCCATTAAAAATACAGTTCCATTCTTTTTTTTTTGGCTAAAAGAATTTTAATTAATCTATTTTTAGGGAACAGAATAACAGAATATAACGAATATGAGGGGAAAGAATAAAAATTAAATGAATATTTAGCAAAATTAATTAAAAAAAAAAAAATTAAACGAATTATAATTTTTTTTTTTTTGTCTTGTCATAAATAACTGAAACATTTTAGCTTTAGCTTATTTTAAAGCAAAATTTATTATAAGGAATTATACAGACGTTTTGATTGTAGTCACTATATAGGTTTAATAAATTGTACAACTCAGAGCACTAAGTTACGACATCACTGAAATAACAACTACGGAAAATTTCAACAATACTTTTTTTATTCACTTTTATACACTTTACCGACATTATTCAAATGATGGATAATAATTTGAGTTGGAATTTAAGTGCAAATAATTTAGAAAACTTATTATTAACTAGACTAAATCCAACTTTAATTTAAAAAACCTAAATTATATAAATTTTTGAAAACGTTTACATATGATCCAAAAATAAAACACGCAACAAAGGGTTAAATTAGTTATTCTTATGTGAATTTCTTTTTCACATGAATATTTTGAACAGAAATAAAGAACAATATTTTAATTTAACTATAAGTATTAAAAAATTATATTGTTCTTATTCGGAGTAATTAGAAATTGTAGAACAAAATAATGATTATTTTCGATCCTTGGTATAAAGGTTAAACCAATTTTAGATTTGTACACGTTTCGCGGAGTTCATTCTCATTTCAGTTACATAGAGACTATCTCTAGTATTAAAAACAAGATATTCATCATAAGCTTTGCCCATATAAGCACAACAATTTTTTGGTTTTTTAAAAAATATTGGAGGCTTGTTTCACTTAGAAGAAATTAGCTTTGTTGTAACCATTTTTCATTAATTTCCGTTTTTTTATTTTTCTTAAAGACTTACAAATTTCTACTCAACAAATTTAATTTACCTTTTTATAAATTTAAAAAAAAAGGTAGGTACAGAACACGTGAACATAAATACGCACATGGTTAGACGTTAAGACATTTGATTGTTCATTTTATTTTTTGCAGAACGTTAATATTCAAAGAATAAAAAACCTACACATTTGATTATTTTGTTAGACATAAATTTATGTTTTGTAAAGTAAATATTTCAAAAAAAAAAAAAATTAGTTCTTTTTTGTTTTTTTTTTTTTTTCTCAAAAATAAATTTTACAAAAGGATGTTTTAACTGTCACTGTGTCCTTGTAAAATGGAAACATATAAAAAATATCCCATCATATATAAAATCTATTTGCCTCGACAAAAAAGATAAAAACTTTTTACATTTTAACAATATAAAATGAAATGTAAATTTATTTTATTCAAAAAAAAAAAAAAATTTATATTTTATTTTTATATCAAAAAAAAAATTTGTTGTGATTTATTTACTTACATTACCCGTTTTTAAAACACCATTGAGATTAATTTATTATGAATGAATAAAATACGTTCACAAAAAGATCAGTTTTATATATTTAATGTATATGTTTTTAAAAAAGAAATATATACATAAATATGAATAATAATTTTATACACATATGTACGTATATAAAATAAATGTATACAATATTTTAAATAAATTTTGTAACAAAAATTTGTTGACGCCAGAAAATTGAAAAGAAATAAAAATTATTAATGCTGATGAAAATTCATTTATGTAGATTTTGTTTTTTTTTATCAACTCTCCATTAAATATTAATAATTGAATTTCCATACATAAAAAATTCAAAATTATAAAGTTTAAAAAGCTGTTAAAAAAAATAATTTAAAGTGTTATTAAAATTATTATTTTTATTTTTCTTAATGTTGTCCTGACGCAGTTCTATATTTGATTCTGTTTAAATAATAACCCAAGGATATAATATAATCGAATAGACTGAGGAAAAGGATCCTTATAAAAAACTTTAGTTATATACATATTTAGTCATGTATAAATGTTCTTAAAATCATAATCCATGCGAATAATAATATTAAGAATCTAAAGAATTGTCTAAAACAATTCTTTATAATTGGCAATTTGAAGAAAGTTGATTGTTATTCTATATAATTTCAACTTATTACGTAACCACTACAGTGAATACTATGATAATAAGTTCAAGAAGCGAAGAAAAGAATAATCAAGAAACATTGGCAAACAAGAAAATTATTTGTTATACTAATAAAAATTCTTCTAAAATCATAAAAAGAACCTTAAGAAGTTATAAATAAAAGGATTCTAGAGAAACAGTGATATATGAAGAAAAACTTTTTAATAAATAAGCAAAATTATAATTTAAATAGTAAAATAATTAAAAAAAAATAATTAAAGTGATAACCGCAAAAGAGGTTTAAAAAATAGCAAAATTTCAAATTGTAAGCTTATTTGTGCAGTGACTTATTTGCAAAACAAATGTTTGTATATGGAATTTCAGCACATTATTATTTTAATAAAAAACATTACACAAAAAACTACATAATTTTTAGCTTTTCCTTTTTGTAAAAATTTTAAAGTTTATGAAACTAGCAAATTTCCATTTTTACATAAAGCTATATTTTAAATTATAAAGCTATATGCCTTAAATTATTTATCTTCGCATAAAAACTTTTTCCCTATTTTTCTAATCTACCAAAAATCCAATTAGTTTTTAGTTTTATCAAAGTTTTGATTTTTCATATAACACAATGTAATATTATCTAGAAATTTAGGTCAAATATGAATTAAAAATTTTTAATTAGATTTTACAATAAATTTTTGCGCATAGGGTTTTTATTTAATTTCTCTGAATATATAATTAAAATTTATACTCTTCAGTTTTCGTCGAAAACAATATATTGAATTCAACATTGGTAAAATATGTGCTAGTGCACAGAAAAAAATTTGCTCGTACTAATAACTAAATAATTCGTTAAAATCAACGAAAAATTCGTTATTTTGGCTACAACGAACATTTCGTTTAAAAAAGCTCGTAGTTCGTTAAAAAAGTTCGTTATACCCCAAAACCAAAAACCTTTCAAATTCTTCAGCAAAAACACCGCAAATACGAAAGAAAAATTTTACTAGATTAAATTTTTTTTTTTATTTATTTAATTTTTTATTTATTTCTTTTTTATTTTTTATTTTAATTTTTTTTTTATTTTTTTTTTTATTTATTTATTTATTTTTTTTTTTTTTTAATTTTTTTATTTTTTTTTTTTATTTATTTATTTTTTTTATTTATGTTTCTATTTTTATTATTTATTTTTTAAATTTTTTTATTTAATTTTTTTTTAATAATTTTTTTTATGCCCGCTTGTGGCTTCGAACCACTGTCCTAAACATTGCAATCCATCAACTCTGCCACTGAGCTATGAACTAAATTTACGGCAATGTGTAAAATGGAAAATATAAGTTCTGTATGGATTGAAATTTTTGTTTCCCGTATTTAACGATAACGAACTTTTTTAACGAGTACTAAAAATGAAAAAAAAGGTTCGTAATAGAAAATAAACGAAATTTACGTTACAAAAACGTATTTATTCATTATTTTTCGTTATCTTAACGAGAATGTCATTAACGAACTTTTTTGGCGTAATGAGTACGAGCAAATTTTTTTCTGTGTGTGTGTTGTAGTTATTTTCAGCCACAAAAATGTATAATGCCTCATTAAGGATTTCGTGGGACAGTTAAATGATGATATAATATCTTGTTAATAGTGTGATTTTCGGAAAATTTTTAAGGTTTGATAATTTCAAACAAAATTGTGTGAACTTAACATATTAAGTCAATTCCAGAATCCTAAAGTAAACACATACAGACTGTAAGGAAATTAGTATTTCAGTCTTTATGATAATTATTAGAAAATTTCACATAGTTAAGCAATAATCCTTTTCACACGGCTACACATATTCATTAATTACATTCAATTTATTTGATTAATTAAAATTAAATTGATTTCCTTACCATAGAAAAAAAACATATAAAATTACCTTAATCCTTTCAATTCAATTTAAAATAATTGTATTTTAAATATAATTGTATTTTGATTACGTTATCTTGTAATACAACACAAAAAAAAATTTAAAAAAGAAAAAAACATTAATATTGTTAACCAAGTATTTTTCACAACAATATTAGCTACACGTTCGAATATATATATATATATATCATGCATTTGTTGTTTATAATATACACGTTTTAATATTTTTTTTTTAATTTTATATTTTCCCGTGGACAATATAAATTCAAACATGCAATTTGATTCTAAATTTTAATTCAAAAAAAGTTTTAAATTAAGAATGAACTCTGTCCAGCAGTTATATTATACAACGAAGTTCTGCACAAAATTAATAAATTAAAATAATTGTTTAATAAATATCAATAAGTGCTGGAATATTATACACATTTTTAAGTTTTCTAATTACAGAGAAATATATTATATCTAGATAGAGGAATAATTTCATACAACTTTTTTAGGTACGAAATTAGCTGATGGGTCTGGATGGTATAGCTCCATTTAATTATATTGTATAGATTTTGTTCCAATTTACGCACATTTTTAAATCCTATGTGCGTATATTATATTTCTCTGTGCTTAAATCAAATTTATATAAATTTTGTTTGCTTAGTGCATATATGAATATATTCCAAAATCGTTTACTTATTAATCTTTCATTAAGTTAATTACTGTAAAATAAATAAAATTAATAAATTAAATGTATCATAAGAAAAGGATTTAAATATAGCTATATAGTAATTTTATTAATTTATAATATACTATAAATGTTTTAGCGATATAAATTTACAAAATATATATGTAAAAATTAAATTAGATTTAAATAATTAATTCCAGATTACATAAAACGATAGAATTAATTGATTAAAATAAAAACTCAATTCATTTTTATTTAAATTCATGTTTTAAAAATTTTGAAGGTAATTTTTAATATTTGATATTAAATAATTTTAGTAAGCCTATCCAGTATATACTTTAAAGAAAGCTAAATCATAATATACACATCTATATGATTAGAATATTACATTCTTATGTACTGTTCTATAAATAATGTAATCAAATTAGAAATATTACAATCAAAAAGAAAAATACGTTAATGGTTTTTTTACCCTTGTTTCGCAAAATAACAAACAAGATAATAAACAAAATTAAGAATCAAAAATAGACATCGATGATGTTTTTTATCTTTGACTTTTTAATATCATATTTTTTCCCTTATTGCCTTATTATTTTATTGAATATCATAAAACAAAGCTAGCTTCCTTTATATATTCGATCATTATAAATGTAATAAAATTTATTTTTAAAATCTATATTATTATATTCAAAGAAAATTCTAATGTAATAAAAATATTTTTTTTATATTCTTTGTTTTTTTTTTTTGTAGAGTTCTCTTAGATTTAGATATGTTTTTTATAGAAAAACAAGGAAAAAAAACAGAAACTTTACATACTGGATAAGTAAAAAAAAATCCCATAAAAATACAAAATTTAAATAAAAATAATTGCTTTAGTATGCAAAATAGAAAAAAAAATAGATGATAAAAACTCCTTTTTGATGTTATTTTTGTTTGTTTCCTTGTTCTTCTAAAGATTATTTCATTTCATCACATCAATAAATTAAAAAAAAAATTTTTTTTTTTTTTGCAAAAAATAAATGAAATATTGAAATCAAAAACATTTATGGCATTTTATTATAATTTTCATTTTGTTTTTATTATATTAATTTATAGTTTTATTCCATATTCATCCTTTCATTTGAATGATTTTTATATCGAAATAAAAAACATAAAAATGTGGTTGAAAAATTTTATAACTTCACACTTAATAAATAATACATAGTACTTCGTAATCGTAATGTTAGAATGGTAAACAAAAAATAAGCAAAAAAAAATTTACTAAAATAATAGTGGTCAACACATCGGCAACTTATTATTTCAAGACTTATAAAAAGATGAATCAAAGTCCAACTCAAATAAAGCTATGTATGTTATTACCAAATTTTATTTTCGTTATTTAAAAACAAAATTATTATATTGGAATGAAACTTTATTTTTGAATTTGATAAAGTCTTATTAATTAAACCAACAGTCAAAAATCATAATTTTTGTTAATATTTTTCCTTGTCAACATACAATTAATATATAATATAATGTTACATAATGTACATTAAGGGCAATTAATTCTTTGACGACGGAATGTTTACAAACTTCGGTTACATATTATTCCGAATAAATTGTTAATAAACTTTTTTGAAAAATCTAGGGAATCAATATTGATAGTACTATTGGGATAGGACTATCATTTATTAATATACTTTATGTTAATTTAAGCATCTGAAATTCTGGAACTGATCACTCTAAAAAGCTCATATTTATAAAAAAATTATTTAGAAATCAAACCAGCTAATTCTAAAAGACAAACTAAAAAAAATTCCAGTCTGAAGATATTCAGTAAATCTTACATAAAAGTGAAAAAAAACATCAATTTTCTCACTTTTATTTAGAAGTTGAACATTCAAAATAACGTCAACATTTCCACGGAAGTTCACAATCTTCATATTTTTAACATCTTACAAAAAAAAAAAGAATTTTTTATTTTTGAAGAAATTTGACATCAAAATATATATAATAAAAAAAAAAAAAATGGAAAACAACTTTGCCGGAATTTTGCTTTATTAAACTTTGGAAAATGAGGAGAAAAAAATTTAAGAAATTTAATAGACCTTATATTCAAAGGAAATCTTTCATTAGAAAAAAGGTCTAATCACCAACCTTAATTACTGAAAGAACAAAGAAATTTTTCGATTTTAAGAAATAAGAAAAAAATTTGATTTTCTATTGATTGAAAAATTTTAATTTCATCCTCAATTCAATTTTTCGAAGGTCATTAATTCCCTTTTTTTTTGTTCGGGTTGAAACTTGAATTATGATAGTTAAAAATAAAAAAACCCAATTTTAATTTTTTTTTTTTTTATCTTCAATTTATAAATATTTCATAAATTGAATTAAACATAAATTTGTTACAAACAATTTAAATAACCTAATCAAATAAAGCTCTTCCATTCGAGACTCTTTGAATTGGTTTACGATATTTTCGCAATGGATTACAAAAAAATTTGGCTGTTAGATATTGATCCTATTATGACATTTTTAAATAGATTGCCGCGAATTTGGAGTTATTTTAATACTAGAAGTTGGCCAAATTAATTTGGTTGACTTTCAGTGAAATCAGTGGTGCTTGATTTCAATATTTTTAATTATTAAATCTTCCGAAAAGCAGACCCAATGATTATGTTATTATCTAGATCTAGACAGTTTATAAGATTTTTAATATTCTTTTATTTCGAACCACATCAGTCTAACTGCACTGATTGTTAATGTGATGTGATTCGTTTGGATCATAGTTTTTTTTTTTCTAGTAGTATAGATTGCCCTAAATTTTCTCTCTGTCATTTTCATAAAGATTTCAATTATACGCTTTGTAGTTAGGAAAAAAAAGAAGAAAATTATCAAAAATAAAAAAAATAAATAAATAAAAAGGTTCAATTTATAAAAGATAAAAAAAAAAAACACATAGCTTAATTTATATTCTTATTAAAGTCAGTTATAAAAAATTATAGAGAACGATAGAAAGATAAAACAAAAAAAAAATTGCATAGTCTTGATCTCAAATTGTAATGTTATTGTATCTTTTATTAACTTTTTTTTTTTTAACTTGCAAAATTAAGTAAAATATGTATATTACTTGTACACTAAAAATAATTTGCTATCTTATGTTACAAAAATCCCAAATTTGACATGCAAATACAGAAAGCTAATATTTTATTTGAGCAAGGACAATTTTTGTATTAAATATCATTTTAGTTTTTTAAATGTATCAAGCTAAAACAAAAAAAAAATCAAGCTAAATATTTATTTATAGTGCACACATTATAGATTCTGTACTACAGATTCTTCTTGTGTATTTCACAAACAATCTATTTTTGAAAAGTTTTATGTTTATGTAACATAAAACTAATCTAATTTTGACTTTGCATATATATTACATATGTACGCTGTCTAATAGTTTTAAATTTTAAACAATTCAGAACTTGTGCGTGGAAATAAGTTTTCTGTTTTGTTTTTTAACTATACAGGTATATAATAATCCTTAAATTAGATTAAAATTAATTTTTGCTTTCATTTTTAAAACATATCCAAATATTTAACACTATATGTTTATTGACCATATCACTTAATTTCTGAAAAACAAAAACAAAAAGAAATATTAACTATATAAATTATATAAAAGAATAAGTCATGTTCTTGTAGTTATTAACTTTTTTATAAAAATTGACAGATAAAATTTATATTCTGAGAACTATAACAAATATTTCAGTGGTGTTAACTTTAATTTAATATTGATTTTATTTTTTTTTTATTTTTATTTTTCCTAAATCCTCTAAATACAAATTTTTCTTCTTTTTTTTCTTTGTTATTCTTTTTATCTTCAAAAATTATACATATAAATATATATCTATTCATATATATCTACTTTTTTTTTGCTATTTATTATATCCTTTTTTGTTCGTTTATTAAAGAGTAGTAACAGAAAAAAAGAAGTTAAATGAACTGAAAAGATAAAATATCAAGGATCAAAAATAGATATTCCAATTTTTTTTTTCATTTTGTTTCTAAAATAAAAAAAAAGAGAAAAGAAAAAAAGAAATAATTATAATTTTTTTTTTCAGATTTTTATCCTTTTAAATTCAAAATACTTTTTAATATGATAATAATGTAAAATAATTTTGAATAATTCGCGAAAGGTATATTTAAAATAAAAGAATTTATGCTAAGTCAAGCTAAAATATTTTTAAAATATATTTTGAGAATTAAACTTATTGATCTAAATTTTCACAATGTCCTGTATGTGGAATGTTTAATTATATTTAATTCTCTAAGAAATTTCTTTAGGGTTTTAGAACTTTTCCCAGAAAAACAATTTGCAGAAAAACAATTCGCAGAAAAACAATACCAAAGGAAACAATTTGCAGAAAACAATTCCCAGAAAAAGAATTCCCGAAAATTTTTTTCTGAAAAATTACAAATGACGGGCTTCTATAGAATGTAATGTTCTACAAAAAAGTTTAAATTTTTAATATTCATCTACATTATATAAATAAATTGTTAAATATTAATTTGTTCTTTTTTTGTAATAATTAAACGCACAACTACTATATGTATCAAATAACCTTTTCTGGAAATAATATCCAAGATTTTCACATAATATACTGCAATTTTTCTATTCTATGGGAATTGTTTTTCTGAGAATTATTTTCTAGGAATTTTCCTTTAGAAAATTATTTTTGTGGAAGTTGTTTTTACCGAAATTATTGTTTTTTTTTTTTTCGAAAGAGTCCAGATGCAGACTATTATTTTGATTATATTTGTTTTGGTGGAAGTTTAAACAAAAAAAATTTCATGTTAAGCTTTTGAACAAATCATAAGCAGAATGAAAGACTTTTCGAAAATTTTTTAAATATTAATGATTTTTAACCATATTTAATATATACTTACTCTTTAATATCGAACACGTATAATAATAATTTAAAATGTGCTTCTCTAGCATATTTTTTTATTACATTTTATTCAAAAAATAAATGTTGGGATAAAGTTAAAAAAAAAAACTATTATTAAAATTCTGAAACTAAATCAATAGAACAATAAAAGGTTTTCCGGAAAATAATTACATTAAAATGAAAAATGGTGTCTTTTTGGAATGAAAAAAATCAATATTTCCGTTCACATCTCGTCATCACCATTTACCAAACTGTAAACTTCAAGATTTAATATCTGATAAAAATGATTTCCAAGTATTCAACATCATTTTCTAGTTTTTTTGTTGGAATATGAAAAACTCATTTCATCAAATTTCAAAATCCAAATAAAAATGTTATTCATATACAAATACTACTACGATACTATATAATCAACTCTTAAAAAAAAAGGTTACATTTTTCATAACCCACTTTTAGAATTAAATTAATACGAATTAAGTCTCAGGTGAAATCAATTTTCATATTTTGAAGAAAAAAATTATTTTTTATAATTTACTTTTTCGTTATTGTAAAAAAAAAAAAGTAATTTAAATTAAAGAGAAAATATAGAAATATGGTATATCCAGGGATTGAAAAGCAAAGTAGAAATGTCATCATCAGGTGTTTCTAATAATTTGCACGTAATTTAGTGCAATCCCGTAGAGCAAATTCTTTACTATAATGGTATATTAAAAAAAAAAAATCAAATTCATATAAATAATATAACATTGAATAAATTTAGTTTTAATAACTATCTATAATAATAAGTATGTGCAAGCAGAGCGCATAGGTACTTATTATTATTTTATTTCCTATAAATTTTATATTTTCATAAAAATAATAACCATATTATCTAAAATTTATTGGAAAAATTTAATTTTCTTTATTATTAATGGTAAAATACACTCTTCATCTATATGTGTCTAAATAACTATTTTGTATATATCTTTAAATTATATACTTAGAGGTAAAACTAAATATATTTTAACAATAATTTTTATATTTACTTCAACAATTTTGTGCAACAATTTAAGATTTCCTTTGAGAATTTTAATATGCATAGATGTGTATGTATTTATGTGTGAACACAGCAGACAGCGTACAAATATAACATTTATGAAGAAGAGCATAATTTGTAATGCAGCATAATTATATACATTTGAATTTGAATTTAATAATTCTTTTGCAGTAACAATTTTTAATTGCTAAATTTAATACAATTACCAGTTACAAAACAAAGTTTTAAATAAATGTGTTCATAACGTATGTTGTAACTACATTTAATTCAATTTCATCAAAAGTGTATTGATTTCTTTGACTAATAATTATATCTTACAATATTATTTATTACACTGAAAAGAAACAATGTAATAATGAACTACCGAATATTATAGTTTATATAATTGGCTTGTCAGTTAGCATTATATATTAAGAGATTAAGCAATTAATCCTGAAATAATTAAAAAAAATACTTAATATAAAATTTGGATCTTTAAACATAAAACGCCTATTATTTTATAATAATTAAATATTTAATTTTAATACTTTTTCGTAGAATGAACAAAATGAAAAAATATTTAAGTATATATTACTAGTGTACAGACACAATATTTATTTCATAGAAAATACATTCGATTTTGTAAATAATATCGTGCGCATCAATCATATAAAATATTTTCAAACTTCAAGAGTTTATATAATTTTAAGTATTTACATCTTTTTTTTGGGACAAAGAACTCCGTTTTCAACAAGAGAATATTATTTGATTTTGTTGTTTATATAATAAATCAAAAATTTATTCTTCAAAGCTTCATCGTGTAAAATGTTTTACGTCTTCGTCATTGAACTTAAGAGGAAAAGAATTATTCACGCCAACAAGTACAATAAAGATAACAATTTCCCACTCAATTCGTTATTAACATACTTAGATACATAACACATATATATATATACACAGAGTTTTACTTCGGATCACATAAAAGAAGTAATCAATCAAATTTTTTTTCAATAGGCATCACTTTTTTTCGTGACTTTTTAACTTAATGTAAAAAAGCTGAAAATTTTTATTGATGAAAAAATTAAATACTATTATGTATTCTGTACAATAATAACAGAAAAGGAAATTTATGGAACGAACAACAAAAAAAAAACATGAAATGAATGAACAAATAAAATATTTATATAAAAGGCCCATAAATTAATGTTACACTTTTTTTTATTTAACATATATTGATTTGATTATAAAGTAGCATGTTTTTCAAGTGCACGCTCAGTGTCATATAAATAATAAGAAAATTACTGGAAATGGAAAGACCTAAAATACTTCCAGAACTTAGAAATACATAACTTACACAATATTTTGTTTTTGAATTGCTGAATACAGAATATTATAATTACGTCCATAGCAAGAGAAAATAGCTAATAGTTTTAGTTTTATATACCTATATCCAGTGGTGTTATCTAGCCAGTACGGTCCGGTACGGCCGTACCGGTTGCTAAAAAATAGTAAGAACTCCGTACCGGTTGCTAAAAAAAGTTTCATTAATTAAAACTAACCCGAATTTCACTTTAAATAAGATTTTGGACAATACAATGAAAATGGTTGGTTATCTCTGATAAAATGAAAATAACTTCGAAATTAAAATATTTTCTCAATATGGTAAATTTTGATCTATGTGGTTTGCATTTTTGCTGATGCTGATTCGAAAATCTAATCGTATTCACGGTAAATTAATTTAAGTAAGTTCTTGTCATATTAGTTTTTTAAGACATATTAAATAATAGAGGTAAAGTAGTAATTCCCATAAAGACATTATTATGTATTTAAATTTTATAAAATTAGACATTTCGCAATTTATACAAATATGAAGATACAACAAAATTTTTCATTTCTGCATCAAAATGTAGTAAAACTGGAACCAGAAATGAAACTGTTGAAACTTAGTCTGGTCCTAATCAAAATAAATTGATTCAAGTTCAGTATGGAGCTACTATTAGTAACATTATTGAATTTCAGTTTAGTGCTATCCCCACGTCAACTGAAATTCTGGAACTTCAGCCTGGAACGTCAGTGAAAACTTCCAAAATACCATCATAGATAGAAACTAAGTTTAAGAGGCCAATCGATTATGACCTATAGATATAAAAAATAAATGTTTTTATAACATTATAAAAAATTATAAAATTATAAAAAAAATCCGTACCGGTTGATAAAACATTTAGATAACACCACTGCCTATATCTACTCATAAAATTATAGCAAAAGCAACATTTCTTATGATTCTTACATTTCTTATTATTTATTTTTTGCTAGAAAAAACAATAAAATTAATAATTTTCGAGTAGCAAATTTTGGATCTTCTTTTATCTTCGGAGGGTGGAATTAACAACAAATAAGCTAAAAATTCTTTTAGATCTCAAAATACTATTTGGTGTAGGTATTTGTAACTTCAGTGTATCTCTGTCATCTACAAAGTCTCAAAGTCGTTTACAGAAACGTTGTTTTAAATTATTTAATTTGACAAAGACTAATTATCAAGCCGTACGGATAATTAAAAAATTTTTAAAAAGTGATATAGTCGTACTCCACCGAACCGCCTGAATATCATGGCAAAATTAACTATTTGACATGAAAAATAGCTTTTAATTTAATTTTTAAGCATCTATTTTTTCAGAAACTCATTTTGTATATGAAAAAATATTTTTTGTAATTTATTTTATTCCAAAAAAAAACAAAGTTTTTGGTAAGTATATTTTATAGATGATTTGAACAATGGAGCCTGTTTTATACATTCAAATTTATAATAGCTACTTTCATAAAAAAAATATATTCACTTTTATTCCGCTAAACAAATGGAATCTAAAAATTTCAAAAAAACTAGAAAACATTTAATTAAATTATATGTAATTTACAAAACGGAAAACATAAAAAAGCATAAAGTATAAATATTTTTTCCGCCAGACAATCACATCCCCTTTTTTTTACCCATTTTATGAGAATTTTTTTTTTAAAACAATTTTATATTTATAATTAAAAATAGGAATCATAAAAATGTTGAAAACAATTTAAATTAAAATTACGTTTCTTTCATAAGAAAACACAATTTTTGATTATGTGCATTTTATTGTTGCCAAAATAATATTTTTAAACATTGGGGAAAAAATAATATTTCTTCTGTTATTTTTAATTATCCTTGACATCCAATCAAAAAAGATGTTATGTTATAATATTTTTTCAATATTTCAACACACATTATAAAAAGGAATGGGAACTTCAATTCTTATATAAACCTACATCGATAGCCGGTAATACTTCTTTAAGGTCATAGAAACGTCTGCGATATCCCATAATTATAAATAAAAATTAAATGCATCCCCTTGACTTTAAGTTATGGATTTATTTTAATGAATTTCTTAAAGCTACTCATGATAAACTACTTAGGTCTGACACCTCAATAAATTTATTGTGTCATTTTA
The DNA here is from genome assembly GCA_964007475.1 of Hybos culiciformis. Taxonomy (NCBI): domain Eukaryota; kingdom Metazoa; phylum Arthropoda; class Insecta; order Diptera; family Hybotidae; genus Hybos; species Hybos culiciformis. Next base: position 33,181,789 of record OZ023273.1, on the reverse strand, counting down.
TAACATTATCATATCTATATGAACGTTCAAAAATGCCGAATTCAAAAATTAGAAAATGATGATATTTTATTTAAATAAAGGTGAAATTTATGTTCCATTTAAAAAAAAAAAATTTTATTTAAATAAAGGTGAAATTTATGTTCCATTTAAAAAAAAAAAATTCAGGTGATGTTAATTTTAAAATTCATTTTAAACATAACATTAACATCGGATATTAAAAGTTTTGTTTTTATTTTTTTCCTTTATTGAAAACAGAACAAAAAAAGGTTTTTTTTTTTGTTTTTATTTTATAAGAATGACATTTTAACTTTTTGTTCTTGTTAACGATCTAAACACGATTTAACAAAAGAAAGAATCTGCAAAAAGAAAAAAGGCAAGTTTTAATGTTGATGTACCTAATAAAAAAACCATTTTACATCCCCTTTATTATTATTATTATTATTATTTTTACTCAGTTTTTTTTTTAAAGAATGATAAAGCTTTTGTCCTAGATATAAAAATTAAAAATATGTCCTATTCAGAATCAAAATAATTTTTTATTTTATTTTTTTTTTCATTTCAATAATCATCTAGAAACAAGGTCAACGGGTTTTGATTTTTTTTCCTTTTGCAGAATATATATTTTTAAAATTGCTAAATGGAATTTTGACATTCTCTGAGAATTATTATTTCCTGAACAAAAAGCTTTCATATAAGGTTAAATTTTTGCCTGTAAAAAAAGATGTAGCATGACACAAAATTATAGCAAAAGTTAATCTAAAAGTCTATGTCATGTGCAAAAGTATAATTACAGATCTAGGTGTTTAGTTGTATAGCCATTTAAGAGCATTTTGGAGTAAATATGATTTTTATGATTTTCTTTAAAGCGAGGATTTTTTTTTGCAGGCGGGAGTGTGAAACAAGAAGAAACCGCAAGAATGTTTTTTTCAAATATTTTTACAATCGGCTCGAAATGTTCCAAACCTTGTCGAAAATTTCCAGATGCTGCACAAATCCGTCATCTCTCTTATCCTTTATTTTATGCCTCTTAATAAAAGTAATAAGTGACATAACAAAATTTCGTTTATGTCATATTGCAAGCGGCGAGGACCAAAACTTTATGTTATGTCCCTTTAGATTAAGTCGTCCTTCCAACTTGAGATTAGTTAAAAACTTTCAGCTATTGTAAAAAAAATAAAAAAAATTATGCACAGGGTTTTTGTTGTATCATGCAAATTAATACTCAGACTGAGTGACATAATTTTTTTTTTATTCTCAATTTTTTGAAACTTTAACAAGATATATTCTCTCTCACATAAAAATGCAATCTCGAGGATGTATGAAACATCAAATATAGTATAACCGTACCTGAATTTTTTTTGTTTAATCGACCTAACGATGAGTATTATAATTTATATAAATAAGTTTAGTATTTTAGTTACATAAGCATGCATTGCATATATTCATGAAAAGCCACAACAATTTACTTACATGCGAGAATAATTTATTAAATTTGGAATGTTATACTAATGAACATTGTAATTACGTAAATCTTAATATTGGTAAGATTGCTTATCATGTGTTACTATTCTTATAAAACAGTCATATAATTAAAAAAAAACACGTAAGGGTCCACAAAAAAATATACTGATTTTAGGTATAAGTCAAACAGATTTTTAAACCTAAAAGACTTAAATGAAAATTAATTTTTATTCTTTACGTATATATATTTTCAGTTTTTTACGATATGTCTTTCTCTCAAACGTCTCAAATCAGAAAAGCTTTAGTTTTACTGGAACAACACTAAAATTATTATTTTAATATTGTATTCTGTTTAACACATTGAATTGAAAAATATAAAATAAAATAATTGGAAATAATAACATAAAATTTAATTTGTTTTTATTAAAGCTAAAAAAAAAACACAGAATTTTTTTCCTTGAAACCACAGTCAAACCACTTTAACCTTGCTTTCAACTGAAAAAAACCACAAATTAAATTTATATTGAAAAATATTTCTTTTTAAAATAGAAAATTTTCGCAATTAAAATTTTTATTTAATTTGAAATTCTTTAAGATTTATTTACTAAAAATAAATTTTTCAACAACTTTGTACATTTAATTGAATTTTGAAACCAACTTGCCATTTTGGTAGGTCCTCTAAGAATCTTATAAGAAGTATACAAATATACATTATCGAAAAAATAAAATGGAATCGCAATAACAACTGAAGAACTTCCTAATCGATTTTTATTCTTGAAATGCATTATATTCGGAATTGGAACTCTCAACTAGCCAAAGGTCTAAACAATTTTTATTTAAAATTTGTATATTTTAATTTTTTTTAAGGTTTTAATGGGTTCCGATAAAAATGAGTGCAGATAGATGTCGATAAGAGAAAATGGTTAGACCTCGATTGAATATGTATTATGACTAAATAGTATTTATATATATGTTATTGAAGTAAACAAATTTATTCAGGACCTGGTTCTTAAATATAAATCGATATTATAGGGTTACTTTAAATGTATTTTCGGCTTTGTTTAGGATCATAATTATCATTCTCACCTCAAGAAAAAAACTTAAATTATTTTTGGCGCCAACTAAATTTTTTTCGTAAAAACCGAAAAGCTAAACTACAGTTAATAATATAATATTAATAGATTTAAGAAAAAATAAATGAATAAATAAAAACAACCCAATAAAATATCAATAAAAAATCAAGGATAAAAAAAAATTATATTGAAATTGAAACGTTTTTTATTACTTCCTGAATATATATATTTATATATATATTTTTGGCAAAGGATCAGACCTAACTCATGATTTAGGTCTAATTCACTAATTCTTAATGACAAAAATAAGCAATAATAATAAAAAAAAAATTATGTTTTGTTTTCAATCCTTAGTTTTATCAATGCCAACCAACATTAATATTATAATTTTTAATCATAAATAAAAAAAGGAAAAAATTTATATGTTTTTTTTTAACACAAAATTTTGACCACAACTTTTTTAAATTAGCAGATTTTTTCAAAGGTTTTTTTTGGATTAATGTATTTAAAGAGAAAAAAGTTTTGTATTTTTTTTTCGTCCCTAATGAAATCCCTGGGCTAATATCCTTTAATTTCTAAACCGCAAAATTAATTCAACTTTTAACTTATTTTTGTCACTGAAAAGTCACTTTTTTTTTTGTTTTATAGTTATTTCTTTAAAAACAATTATTTGTAGAAATGAAGTTGAATTGTTGAAAAAAAAATAAAAGAATAAAGGAAATCGCATTGCAAGTAAAGTAAAATTTTCCCTAAACAACCCTTTTTTTTTATATACCTAACCATTTTTTTTTTAATGAAAATAAAAAATCAAATTATTTTTCATTTTAAGTTTTTTTTCTCTCATTTAAAAAGTATGTGTTGTATATTTTTCCACTTTGTTGTATAGCAAGAATTAGATATTGCTAAAGTTCTATATAAATAAAGAATTATGGGTCGAATTATAAATGCAGAATATTATTATTTTTAATTATTAAGAAATTATTATTATTATTTAATTTCCTTCATTACATTATCATATACATTTAATTGAAAACCTTCCTTACACCTGTAAGGAAATATAATGATATTATTATAACACAAGCGCTTTTGTGATCCTGAAGAAAGTTGAATATAAATTTATTAAATCCTAAGGTATCCTACATATGTATAATTATTATCATTTAAATCAGAATATTGTTGAAAATAAACGTATGCATCAGGTTTAATTCAGCATAAAAATTTTGAAAGTTTTTCCATTCCATTCTAAAGTAAAAAAACACATACATACATATATATATATTTCATTTCCTTTATTTTTATATTTTTGTTCTTTTATATTTTATTTTATTTTTTTTTTTATTTGTGGTGGCTGTTGAAAATCAAATTGAGTGTATAATTTTCTTGTTTCGTATATATTTTCTTTTGTCTTGAAGAAACAAGGTCGTAAAAATGAATAACTCCAGATATACGAAATTTTTATTAAAAGTAGGCACATTGAGCTTTTTAACAAAATTAAAAAAAAAATAATAAAAGATTTTTTTTTCATTTTAACATGAAAGTTAAAGAATTAATAAAGTTTTTATTCAAATTTCATCCAGAAGGTGTCAAATATAAAATAATATATGTGATTTATATATGATTTTATATATGATTTCAGGATATTAAACAAGGTTTCTGTAAGCTATAATGATGGCCCTAATGGTTATAATGGATATTATTATTTAAAATAAATACGTTTTCTTGTAGCTACAAAACCTTTTTAAAAATGAACAAAATTTATTTATGAACAATTAGGCTTGCATTGAAAATTCCAAAGAATTACGTAAAAGTCTACAATCACTTTTGTAACAATTTTTTTTTAAATTTTTTTCTTTCTTATTCATATTATATTTTTATATATTTCTATTTCCTAAAGGAGTAATAAAAGTCTTTAGTTTCTAATGTATAATGGAGTATGGTCCCTTGGTGTACATAACCAATCATATTACATACAAAGCAAAAAAAAAGGCAAGAAAAAAAATTATGTACAAATAAAATGTATAAAATTGTTTTCCATAAAATAAAATAAAAAAATAAAATACCTAAATTAAATTATAAAAATCAAAATGTGGTTGGATTTATTTATTTTTATTTTTTTTCTTCACAATAAAACGTTTTATCAATTTAAACTTTGTACATATGCGTACTATAGTACATATCGCATTTTACAGTCGATAAAAACAAAAATTCTGACATCCATTCAATAATCTGAGAAATTCGTTGTGAAAAAGAGTCAAATTTTTAAAATTATTACAACAAACATTGTATACCCATAACTTCCTGTAAAAGGCTTATTCCAATACAACTCATCTTCAATAATATTTCGAATTGCGTTCACTGCATGACCAAATCTTTCGTAACCTTTTATTCTTTAAATCCAATTACAAAACCAATGTTGACTTGTAAAATTTTTAATAAAAATTTTATAAGAAAATTGCACTTTATATCCAACTCCAACTTGTATAACTCTCCAATCGCGATGTAGTTTTTATTTTTAATATATGTAATAAATGCTGATGTCTGCATAGCTAAGCACTGCTGATTAAATTTAATAAAATATTTGAAATGTCATTTCCATGATTTAACTTAATCTTGTGTTTGATTAAATACACTCTAGAAAATCGATAGTTTTGGTCGTAATTTTACGACGATTATAATGGTAATTTTTGATGTAATATTACCCTCGTTATTTAAGATTCAACTGATAAAGGCGTAAAAAAAATAAAACTCACAAAAAATAGTAAAATTGTACAAGTTGTGTATTTTTTACATTAAAAATAAGGGTAAATTTATTCGTCGTTGTTTAAAAATTTACTCTTTTTGTATAAATTTACCCTTGTTGGCTTAAAAATATGCACTACTTGGTTTAAACTTAAAATTTTTGACTTAAAAATTTAAGCTCCTTGGTGTAAGCTTACACTACTTGGTTTAATTATCTGAACTCCCTGTTGTTAACTTACATCCTGTGGCTTAATAATATGTGCTCTGATATAAATTTACATTATATGGTTTAAAAATATACACGCCGTTTTGTAAGCATACGCTTTGTTGCTTAACATTGTACACTCTTGGTCTAAATTTACACCTGTGGTTCAATAATGAAAACTCTCTGGTGTAAACTTAAACTCTGTGGTTTAAAACTGTTGTACTCTATGCTGTAAACTTACATTTTATGGTTTAATGTATAGACCCTCCAGTGTAAACTTAAACTCTGTAGTTTAATGTGTACACTCCAGGTGTAAATTTAAAAAGAAAATGTGTATACCAAATTTATATTTTCTATTTTATATGGTTTTTAAATTTGAATACCGTGGCTGAGTGGTAGTGTTGGCTGATTGCAATGCTAAGGACGCAGGTTCGAATCCCGAAGACGGCATAAGAAAAATTCAATAAGAAGAAATTAGAAGAAGAAATTAGGAAAAGAAAATAATAAATAATATAAAAAATTCAACAAAAAAAAAAAATTAAAAAAAAAATAAAAATTCAAAAAAATTAAAAAAAAAATAAAAATTCAAAAAAATTCAAAAAAAAAATTATAATAAAAAAATTCAAAAAAAGGGAAAAAAAAAAATCCAAAAAATTTTTTATTTAATTTTTCTTATGCCGTCTTCGGGATTCGAACCTGCGTCCTTAGCATTGTAATCCGCCAACGCTACCACTCAGCCACGGTATTAAAATTTAAAAATTTTTTACGTCGTTTTGGTGTAAATTTAAATTACAACCTTTTGGCGTAATTTTTTGTTTAATATTACGACTTTATGTTAAAATTTTCTCTATTGGAAGTAATTCTGCGTTAATTTCGCGTAAACTTTGATGTAAAATTATTCTTTTCTAGAGTAATTTTACGTTACACCAAAATGTGTAAATATTTTGTGTTACATATGCAGAGTAAATTTACCACGATTATCGATGGCAATTTATTACCATCGATAATCGTGGTAATTTTACATCAAAAACTTTCTAGAGTGTACATAACACTTGAAACCGTAAAAAAATTATTCGTTTCCTCAATATAGAAATTCTATCAAGTGTTAATAACAATATATGTTAGAACGAATTATGAATTATCATATCCAGGGTATATGTATCATATAAATTAGTATTCAAAAAACCAATTTTAAATCTTAGAAATTACATTTCCTTTTCGTAAATAAATTTCCGTTTTTCTTTTCTGATTAAATTTCAGAAGTGTTTTCGAATTTTCATATAATTTTCTTCAAAAAAAGGAGGAAAATATGAATAGGTCAAACATAAAAATATTTTAAAATATTTTTTTTTATTATCAATCATTATTGTTAAAAAAAAAAAACTTTTTTTTAGTACCCAAATTTAAGAAAATAATATTTTTAATTTTTCATCTCAACCATCTCTATCAGGAAAAACCATTTTTTTTTTCTTCTTGGGATGAAATTATTTCCTTTGATAATTTTCACATAAACATTTGAAATGCCGGAGATGAAAGCAATATTACATTTAGAACTATTTTGACAATTTATTAAACGAAAAATAAGAAGTTTTATGTACAATAGTTAAACTATATTATGAGATTATAGTTTTATGTTTACGGAATTATTGTGTGAATAAATTCTTGAACTTGAAACTTTGTCTTATAGTTTTGGATAAGTTTTCCTTTAAATAATTTTATAACTAAACTTTGCATAGATTTTCGATTATAGGAATTCTAGTCCTTTTTACTTTACTTCTAATAAAATTTTTATATTTTATTTCTTTTATTTCTTATTGTTGTTTTTTTCTAACAAAATTTATATATTATTTGCGATTTTTAAAAGTAAGTTTTAAAGATATGTTTTAAAGGTATGTGCTAAAGGTATATGTTTCAATAAAAAAAATTAGAGAAATAGACAATATCACAATATTAAGAAAACAAAACTCTGTGTATATAAAATAAGCTTTTATTTTCATTTCTTTTTAATTAAAAAAAAAACACGAATTAGAATTGCTATAATAATTTTATAATTTCTATATCCAAACTATTTTTTCCCAATATTCAATTCTTAATTTTTAACCAAAATAAAACCACAAATGAACATTGTTTGAATTAAATTTATGTTTTGTTATTACTAAAATATAATATCCTGTAGGTTTTCATATCCTCAAGCTGACAAAACTGTATCACTAAATAGTTTTATACAAAATATTTTCCAATTTACTATTTTCCTAAGGTCATTTAATCAATAGATTTATTATTTGAGAATAAAACATTATTATTTATTGCTGATTTCACGAATTACATACATACTTCCAAAACTTATTTCTAACTTAAAACAAATTACATTATCTTTTATTTACATACGTTTTGTTGAAAGAAAAATAGAGATATTTTCAACAAAAAAAAAAAAGAGATGCTTACCAGGCCATTGTGAAAGTTTATTGATTTAATTAAAAGAAATAAACAAAATATCTTAGAAGCCTTTCTTCTTAGAAACCTCATTAAAAAGATGGGAAAAAAATATTTTTAATCTTAACTTTGAAGCTAATGGGTTGACTCGAAAATCATTTCCTTTTTTTTATTATAAAACTCAAAGGTTAGTTTTTTTATAGATAGAAATAATTTTTGTCAGTTATGTATTGACTTCAAAAAAATTATGCCTTTATCGGATAACAAATTGGAGCAAGTGCTGGTTGAGACCAACACCAGAATTCAATTACCATTCAAGAGTTATGTTTTGTTAGTCTGATGGTGTAATACCTAATGAGTATGGTGGTTGATGAACCATGAATTTTCCCAACCAAACTCCTAGCGACCTACTAATTTTTTCCTTTATCTTATCCAAACAGATTAAATTATCTGATTTGTTACTGAAAATATAGGTGTATTCGTCAAAAGCTCAATGTCTAATGGCACAAACCAATATATTGGTTATCCTTTATTACTATTTTAATACAAATTAATATTCTAAATTTTCTGTTTATTAATATTATATTATTTACTGCAGTAATTTTAAAAATGAAGTCTGATAAACAATTTTAGAAAAAACCATCATGCCTTAAGCACGACAACATTCTTAATTATTGAAAGAGAAATATAGCAAATTTTAATTATAAATTATAACGTATATTTATATTTTATAACTACGGGAAAATAATACAGTACTAAGATAAGGAAAACATTAATTCAATGAAGTAGAAATAGGAAAATTAAACATTAATTTTTTTTTTTTTGTTTTTTGGAAAAAAAATATCTAACTTCTAAACATTATAGAAAATTTAATAATAATCCTCAAATAATTCAATATATAATTTCGTAAATAAAAATTTTCACATCAACCCTAAAACCAGAACATTATAAAGTTTTCGTTTCATCTTATCACATACCAATCTCTATTTTATTATTTTATTTTTCCTTTTTAATAATATTCCATGTGTTAAAATATTAAATAATAAATTCAATAATTTGGACTATATTAATAAAGAAAAGAAAAAAAAAGGTCCAGAAAGAAAAGGATCAAACCCAAAATCCATTGCTAGCAAATAAGTAAAGGATTTTTTGCTTAGAACTTGAATTGACATAACAATAATAAACACATTTCGTTGTTATTGAAATTAAGAGAATTAAAACTAAAACAAAAGAATTCAAGTCCTTGGCTTGGTTCAGAAGTGAGAATTTTATTGAATTTCTCAAAATACTTGCATATAAAAAGACATTTATAAAAATTTTCTTCAAATGAATTCCGTTCTCGTTAAAAAAAAACTACAAACTATATTTTATGAATTCTTTAACTTTTTTGTCAAGATTCAAGATAAGGTAAGATATATATAACATTTTTTTATTTGTTTTCTAACTTTGAAAGTACTTGAACAACCCATTAAGAAAAATTTTAGCAAATTTATTAAATTTAACAAAAAAAAATCCTGTCCCTATATCGTTTTAATACTTAAATGTTATGTATGTATATATATTATGTATGGATAGTATAAATGAAAACTGTTAAAATAAAAGTAAAGCATAAATATACGAAAAATAAATAGATTTCTTTTCATAAATGAATAATGAAATCAAATAATATGTTGAATCATCAAATTAGAACTAGATGAGCATAAAAATATACAAGTTTTATTATTGTCATATTATTTTCTCTTTAAAGAATTAATTTTGTTTCTTATTGATAGCATCAAAATTGTTTAAAACCCTGGTAGATAAAAGATATATTAATTACCAAAAAAAAAAAAGATTAAAACGCAATATGGTAAAAGCCGATTAAAAATATATTTAAATATAAATTCTTCATGGGCAAAAATTGTAAGAATTCCAAAAATAGTAAGAAACCCATAAAATAATTCGTAAATTACCTTATCAGTTTCTTTAACAGAGGATTTAATATCTTAAATTGAATATAATTGGTAAATCAACGTTATATATAAAATAACTTAAACTTAGAAAAAAAAACTTATGCTTAGATAGAATTGATAATTTATAGAAGTGGCGTTTTCATTTATTATTATATACAATTTAACTCACAAATTATTGTACGTTAACTTAATGAAAGTGATTAAAGGTAATTAATTAATTCCTATATAATAATTAATACTTTATATCCTTGAAAAAGAGACTTGAAACATTTGAATTAAAATATAAATAAAGGTACATTCAAATGAAATCAAATGAGGAACAAATTTAAAAAATCCCAAAACAAGAAGTACTATTTATTGGCGATGGTAAAGTACTCGAATTATTTCCCTAAAGATATACATGAAAATAAAAATATATATACTTATATAATATTTATTTATATAGTAGTTCAATATTAAATTTATATTTAGTTTCTGGGAGTTTTCAATGAAAATTATATTTCTTCTTTTTTTTTCTCTTGCAAAACATTGAATCTGTTCAACATTGTTGTATAGAAAATGATTGATGATTATAGGAAAAATTGATTAAAAAATGTATACCTAGCGCTTTAAAAAAAAAGGATAAAAACATTTTGTATCCCTTTATAATAGAAAAAAATATGCTTGAGATGGATTTTAAATTAATTTTTTCAACACTATCATAACATTGATGGTTTTTTTTTTTTTTGATTAATTTTCTCAATGAATTTGTATTTTTGATCGAATTCCACATTTTTGACTGATTCCATATTATTATTAAATAAACAGAGTTGGTATAATATTTCCGGAACATTATTCATTAAATAAGGAAACTTTTTAATATATTAAGTAGAATTATCTGATGCTGGGTTAGATAGATATAGATATAAAGTGAAAATTTTCATATAAAAGAATATTTTTGTAGCAGCATTAATTTTTTGAAGTATTAAAGTATAAGTTAACTAATTCATTCCAGCAAAGTAGGGAGATGCAGCACCCATCGTTAAAACTTTTGCAACAAAAGAGTTTTTTAATTTCTCAAACATAAAATATTTCTTCAGTTAACACCCAAAAATAAAAAATAATTAAAAATGTCTTCACATAACTTAAATTAAAAATTATTTCAAAAAATCATATCTCCAAATCCCAAAGCACAAAGGGATTCAGAAATTTTTTTTTACTCCAAATTTTTTAATTTTTTTGTCGAAATGAGATTTATATTCAAATTCATTTCATTTCAAGCTGAATAATACAATTTCATTAGAATTACTTGTATTTAGAGATTTATTGTCTCATGTTACTTTACTACGACTAATTATATATTCTTATCAAAAACATTTAATATAGGAAAAAGCAAAAAGAACCTTCCTTAAAACTAAAATTCTAACTTTCTTACTGGATTCATACTTAGTGATTAATTGTTGATTTTATTCTTAATTCAAATATTATTACTTTATAACAGGCCTGTCCAACGGTAGACTCTTGAACGACATGTGGCTCCTTTAGATTTATTTCGTGGTTCCCAACATAAATATGGATTAACAAATGTTATTGATAAAAAAATAAACGAAACGCTTCCAAAAATTTAAACCATTGACTGTTCGTTATTAAATACATATGAGTATGAAATCAATCGAATGTCAAATGTTTTTTAATTTATGCGCCCTGTGTATACATATCCTAATTTTAATAATATATGGATTAAAACCGTTGGAATGGTTTCACATCGATTAAAATTCGTTTATCAATTTAGATTCAGAAACAAACAAGCATTTTCACAGATTCAAAAAAAAAAAGTAAATAAATAAATTCAGAGGAAAAGTTATTTTATATATCATTTTTTTCTTATAACAAAAGAACTTAGTTATTTGAATATTTTCGAATTCATTGAATTCAAAACAACATCATTGTTAAAATATTACTTCCTTCAAAATGTACCGCCATAAGGAAATTATTAAAGAATTTTCCTTTTCTATATTCTATTTAGAAATAAAAAAAAAAGCCAGAGAAGAAAGAAAACTAAGAAAAAAAATATATATATATACATAAAAATATAAGATAAAAAGAAAAAATGAAAATCAATTTCTCAAAAAGGAAAAATCAATAATGAAGAAATATTTTGTAATAAAATTCTTCATTATAGATATTTATAGAAAATTAAGTACACTCTTTTGGTTATTATTTTGTATTGGATTCATTTCAAGGGTACAAAACGCTTAAAATTATTTATGAACTTTTAAACTTAAAAAATACATAATTTAATAAAGTAAATATACTCATATCAGAATAGAATCTCACAACAAAACCACTTAAAAACTTTAGAGAAGATCATGATATTAATTTTCCTCTGAATTCAGTGTGTTATTATTATGTATTCATTAAAGGGCAAGGTTTTCAACAACATTTAGTCATGATATGTATAAAAATATAATAAATTTTCATCGAAATCGATTTTTTAAAATTCCTTTCATCTACATTTGCATTATCTAGCCAAAACACATTAATTTTTTCAAAAATCTCTTTAAATTTAAACATATAATAAACTTTGTATGAAAATTATTTTAACGTTTGGCTGGCTGAAAGCTCTTAGTTTCGAAATCGGAAAACGATTTGCAGTTCGTTAGCATTTTCGTGGAGGACTGACAGACGTATGTAAATTTAATTGCATTTTTTGGACATCGAAATATTTGTGATTAATTTTCCTGTCTGATTTAGATTTTTTTGATTTATTGGACCTGAAAATTTTTTATTTATCAATAATAAATTTTCCTGTCTGAGATTGATTTAGTAATTTTTGGCTTTAATGGCGTTTGATCGAAAATCATTGAAAGTTTTTTTTGAGTGCAAAATGAAAATAATAATAATTTGAAAGACAACAGCAACGGAACCGTGACATCGAAGCCTATAAATAATAAATGAAAAGAACCAAAATTTAACAAAGTGTTGAGTCTGATAAATTTCTTTTCTAATTTCTAAAATGAATTTTTCAAATAATATTTTCATTTGAACAATTTGTATAACAAAGAAATAATGATTGTTCATAAAATAATTCATGTAATAAGAATAAAAATTACCCTGATAATACTTAAGGTACTAATATAATTATGTAAACCGAAAATATTCTTTAATAAATCAATTTTCATTTACTTCAATTCATACAGAGACCGTGGAAAAAATTTTAATATAAAAAATATATACAAATGTTTGTTTACTTAATTTTCATCTTGAAAATTTAGTAACATAAAAATGTGAAGAATAATTTTCTTTTTAGTCCGTTTTCCAACAAAAAAAAACGAACTATACATTTTCATTAAATTTCCGTCCGTTCGTGCTTGTAACTAATGGGCTCCCAAATCATCAGTTCTTGGAAAACTAAAATATGAGATTAAATGATTTTGGGTTTGTATGTTAGAGGCTCTCATTCACACAAAGGTCTAAATATTTTTTATGAAAAATGTGTTTTATGTATTTCATGTTTTTAAAAGTTTGAATTGAATCGAATAAAAATTTGTGTGCCGGGCAGATTGAGTCGATTAAAGAAATTTTAGAAAATTGTTTTACCCCAATTGTTTCCAAGCATTCGGAGTGTGGGATCAGGATTTCAATAAAATTGTTTTATTTGCGTTTACGTTATGTGGATACATGGTATTGGTATATGGTAGATACAAAATAACAGTTGTGCAAAACTATACAAGTTGTGCAGAGCTAAAATACCAGTTGGGCAGCACTATCCCAATTGTGGAGAACCAAAATACCAGTTGTGGAAAGACAAAATACCAGTTGCAGAACTATTCCAGTTGTGCAGAGACAAAATACCAGTTGTGCAGAACTATACCAGCCACACTCAGAACGACTAAACAAGCTAACGGTTACTGTTTATTAGCAAAGCTAAATGAACTATAGAAAAAAATTCTTAGTTTTCTTTCGATTGGTCATAAAAAATTATAGAAAGCTCCTTGGTCTATTATAGAGT
>OZ023273.1:33086927-33167735 GCA_964007475.1 Hybos culiciformis | reverse complement strand
ATAACTGAAAAACTATTATCAAAAATATTAGATACATACAAAATTTTGCTAAACAATTGTGGAAAATATCATAATCTATAATAACTAAAACATAAATATTAAGAATACAAATAAATTAATAATTAAAAAATATCAATTACTTAAAGAAAAATAAAATTTTATATAGTTTTTAATATTTCTATGGCAGAATCAGTTGAAAGAACATTCTATTCTTTTTCCTGTCAGAATTATATAAAAGCTATTGTCCTTCACATATAATTATTGTACCTTTGATATTACTCTAGGTATAAATTGCGATACTGAGCATCCAGTAATTGGACATTTTTGTCAAATATTAAACAAAGTTTTTTTAATCGAAAACGCAATGCAAATGTAAAATTTCTTTTTTTAATCCTACAAGAAAAATTCTTCTAATTTATGAAATTATTTACTTTTCCTGCACTGCTCAATTATAATTTAACTGTAAAGGATAAGAAAATTATATTGACTTTTCAAGCAAGTTAATAAGTTTACTTTACATAAGAAAAAAGAGTATAAAACTAATTATTTTCCTCGCTATATTTCAATTTTTATTAAAAAAAAAGGAAAGAAAAAGAAGTTTAATTAAAATGATAGTTGATTATATAAGAAATTGAAAAAGAAAAAAGAAAATAATATTTCCACGAGAAAATGTTTTTTTTTTATGTAATTGTGGAAAATAAAACATAATTTTTTTATATTTATGATAAGTAATAAAAAACAAAAAAATTTCAACTTTATTTTAATCATATAATTGAATTATTTTTCTTAGTACCACGACTGTCATATCAACACATTATACTTCAAATTCATTTATTTCCATTTTATAAAAAGTACCTAATTAAATAGTTATAATTTATTTTTAAATAACATGTATACATATTTTAATGTATACATATTTTAATAATAACATGTATACATATTTTAATAACATTATGATTAATTTATTTTTTTTAAAAACTATTACAATTTTACAATACTAGTAATATCCAGTACTCCAAATTTTCGATTAAATAGCCGAAACTCGTAAAAAAACAAAGGCACTCATACTAATATCATTTATTTATATTTTGTTGTTTCAAAATATGTATATAAATTCAAATATCGTGCATATAATAATAATTTTGAATTCAATGAACATATGTAATGTACATATTGTAATACTGTTTATTATTATATTTTTGATTTGCTATATAAATATGTATAACTAAACAGTAGGTATTTATATCTTATTTATTTATGATCTAAATTGTATTAATTTTGATCCTAATAATTTTCAATTAATTTCCTTACATTTATGTATTTTCAATTGTACATATATAAGTTATACGATATACGTATTTGTATATATACTATTTTTATATGCAAGGCAATGTTTAATATAACATTCAATTAATCTTCATCAAATTTAAATATAAAACATAAATTTATTTTAAAATTTTTTTTGAAGCAATCAAAGTAAATATAACATAAAAATTTTATATATTCAACCCTTGAGCTATTTGATTGATAAACAACATAATAAATATAAGAAAAATATCAAATCTTTAAGATTCAGTAAAATTCTCAACTATTTTCCAATTTTCTGTCGTAAAAAAAAATCAGATACCTTTACATACATAACATGAGAATTTATTGAATAAAATCAATTCTGAATTTTTCATTTTTTTAACCACTTTTCATAAATTATGATACACAAACTTTAACTTTAGAATAAAATTTTTGCATGTATGTATTTTAGATATTTACAAAAATATATTTACGTACATATATGTATAGAATATGAGAAAAAATTTAACTTAAATTTTATCCGGTTTTCTTCTAAAATAAGCAATATCCTGCAGGATTTATTTTCCGCAAATATCATAAAAATTTTCTTTTTTTTTCATTTTCTTTAATATTTATTTCGATTCAAATAGACATTAGCATAACATTGCAAAAAAAATATACACATCCATACATATATATTTTATTATCTTTTTATAAACAGAAGTTGAAATATTTTAACAAAATTTCCAAAGAATATAAATTTTATAGAACGCTCATAAACTTTTATTAATTTTGAAATTTTCAATGTATATATAACAGATATAATAAGTCACATACAAGGACACTATATTTAGTTTGCTTTGAGTTTTTGCTTTGAAATTTTTCAACAAGTTACGTCTGTTATGCTGAAAATAAAAAGAAATTGGACGAAATTAATAAAATACTTAACACTTTCCTATAGGAAGTGTTAGCTTAATAATTAATCTACGAGAGGCAACACAGCATATGTTGAGATTTTTTTTGATAAAAAAACATAATAAATAAATTATTTAAAAATTTTGATTATTTTGATTTAAGAAAAAAAAGTTATTTCGTCAAATCATACTAATTTTTTTTTTTTTTTTTTTTTATTAAAGTTACCAAATCACTAGGTGGGATACCTTTTATACTAAAGAAGTATGGATTTGGTAATGAGGACAGGAAATTTAGACGGGATTAAAAAGTGGGACAGTTAGTAGGTAATCATTTACACTTTTCTTAAAACGGCGCAAGTCGTAGATTAAGCGTCCACCAGCTGTCGGGAACAACTTTAATGGGAGAGCATTCCACATTCTCGAGGTGCGAATTGAAAACGAATCTCCGAAGCTCGTTCTATCACATCTGGGAATTTTTACGAAATATGGGTGTGAAGTTGAAGCAGTACGTGTTTGGCGTGAAAATACTTGAAGTTGAGGAAGTAGGGCTTTTACTTCCAGGGAACACGTATCCATTCCAACAAGGTATTTATAAAAAATGGAAAGTGAACCTACATTACGACGGTGGTTGAGTGAAGTTAATGAGCTGGTGGTTTGGTGATTGTTTATCAATCTAATAGCCCTTCTCTGAACTTTGTCCAGGTACTCAAGGTGGGTTTTTGGAGCACCAGCCCATATATGTGAATTATATTCTAATTTCGGTCGTATGTAGGATTTATAAATGTTTAAGAGATCATAGGGGGAAAAGTATTGTTTACATCTTTTTAGAAAACCAAGACATTTCGCTGCGTTTTTTCCCGTTTCGAAAATATGAATTTTCCAGCTTAAATCGCAAGTTATTTTCGAACCTAAAATGTTAAGGCTTCCAGATTTGACAATACTTTCTCCTTGAAAGGAAAATTGGGGATCGAAAGTTGACAGCTTTCTAGAAATTAGGCAGCATTGGGTTTTGGATGCGTTGAACTCAACTCTGTTGAGAAGACCCCATTGTGCAATTTTTGAAAGGTCGTGATTTATGCTACTTTGCAAGAAATTTCGTTTCGTAGTAACAGCATTTGAGGATGCTGATTTTCTATTAATAAAATCGTAGCTTGCTACCAAATTACTGTCATCGGCGAAGCTGTGGATGGGGTTTAGAGTAGATTGCAGAAGATCATTAATGAAAATTAGAAAGAGGGTTGGTGAGAGAACACACCCTTGGGGTACACCGGAGTTGATATTGAAAATTTGTGACTGGTACCCATCCACAACAGCACGAATAGAACGGCCAGACAAAAAATTGTTGATCCAATCGACAAAGGCTGATCCAAGACCCATTGATTTCACTTTAGAAATCAGGGCCGAGTGCCACACTCGATCAAAAGCCTTAGCTATATCCAAAGCAACAACACAAGCCTCACCGGAGTTGTAAAGACTGGTGTTGAGCTTGTCGGACAAATATGTCATTAGATCACCAGTCGATCTATTCGAGCGAAAACCATATTGCTGGTCACTTAGCAAATTATTGCTTTCAAGGTATTTTTTAACTTTATTATTAATGAGAGATTCCATTACTTTGGAGAGAATAGAAGTAAGCGCAATAGGCCTGTAGTTTGAGGGATCGCATTTATCGCCTTTTTTTGGAATAGGCTGAACATGCACAACTTTCCACTTGGTGGGGTAAATGCCAAGTGAGTATGAAAGATAGAAAAGGTTGCGCAGAGGTTTAGCTAGAACGGAGGCATTATGTTTAAGGACCACAGCCGGAATACCATCGGGGCCAGTTGACTTTTTCACATTCAGATTTTTTAGAGCTTTCAAAACAGCACGCTGCCTAAAGTAAACTCTTCCAAAAGAAGAGTTTACAGTTGGCAAAACAGGTGGAACTTGAGCTGAAGCTGCGAGTGTTGAGTTTTGACTAAAAAGTTTAGCAAACAAATTAGCCTTCCCAACCGAATCTGATATGATCCGGTCACCATCTACAAGGGGAGGAAAAGATGAAGGCGAACAAAAGTTTTGTTTTACACTTTTAGAGAAGCTCCAAAAGCTTCTGCTATTTTTAGGAAGGTTTAATATTTCTTGTCGCTTCCTCTGGGTATACAAAACTTTCTGTTGGCGACAAATTCTACTACATGTGTTCCTGACTTCGCGCCAGTGCTTCAGTGAACTTAAAGAATTGTTATGTTTATACTCACGAAAAGCATTATCCCTATCTGCTATGGCCCTTACACAGGTGTCATTGAACCACGGATTTTTAGTATTCGTTTTATTTTGCACTATTTTATGAGGAATGAAAAGTTTCATTCCTAGCAGAATACTTTCGGTAATGACAGCCGTGCAAAGGTCAACATCCTTCTCCAAGAAGCAACGAGAGAGATCCATTCGTCCAAGAAAACTAGCAAGCCCATCCCAATCAGCTTGGGAATAGGTCCATACCAGTCTTCCAGGAGCCCTAGATAAACCCGCTCCACCATCAAGAGAAAATACAAATGTAATTTGTATCTGTATTCATAAGAACAATGTCCTAGCCTACCAATGGATTGGCCTTGTTTAATTCTATATTTTTATGTATTTACAAATATACATTACATATATTTGTAAGTTATGTAAATTATCAATTCAATTTCTAAGAAGAATAAAATAATTTTAATTTAAAATAATTTACATATTATTTACTTAAAAAATAATTCAGGCGTTATATTTATATTACTCTATTTTACTATCAAAAAATTTTATATCATCAAAATTCTCAAAATAATTGCAATTTCTACATAAATTTGTGGATAAAAAATATTTAATTTTCATTTAAATGTTCAATTCCCTTGTCCTTTAATTCAATTGAAATTTAAGTTTCCTTTATATTTTTGAATAGAAAATTTTATTTGTGAAACCTGATGGTTCTCCAATATTCAAAATTCATAATAAATTTCAAGTGTTAGATGTCTGAAATAGTCACATTTCGATTTATAATTACATGGTACAGTCTATAAAACTTGCTGGTTTTATTTTTCATTTTAGATTCTTAATTAAAATTTTTAAAATATAAAACTTATGAACAAATTTACACCCTTAATGACGCTTTTTAAACTTTGAGCTTTTTAAACTCTCTCGTAGACTCTCTTCCTCTCTCTAGCTGTGGCTAGTTTTAAAATTATTAATCATTTCATAACCGACAAACTAGCACAAATATTTATTTATGTACTTTTTTACGCCATAAAATCTATAATTTTTAGACTGTTGAATTTCATTAATAAAAATAGAAAAAATGTATTTAATTTTGGACAAACTAAATATTTAAATTTCTCGTAAAAAATTCTATTTTCCCATAAAAATGCATAATTAATTTTATTTTTTTCATAACATTTACTCAGACTGAGAGTACCTAAGATATAAGCTTGAATCTGTAAACAGTATATAACTAAATAATAAAAAATATATATGTAAATATTTTTAATGTTTTTTTTTTTTTTTTTTCAAATTTGCTTCAAGTCAAATTGAAAAATAAATACTTTTTTTTTACCTTTTTCATCATAATGTTTTTTATTTTCTCTGTTTTCTCTTACATACATACAAATACTTATAGTTATTATTTTTATTTTTTTTTATAAATTTTATCTCGAAAGCACACAAAATATTTTGTTTCAAAAAAAAAAAAGCAAAAGTTTCTCTCTGGGTAAAAATAATAATAAACGAAATTTACAATTTTAAATTGCTTTTTTGATAACATATTAAGAATTCGACAAAAAAAAATAAAAAAAAACCAACAACACACATTCCCCAAATATCAAAAGTCAAAAAAAAAAATAAATAAATAAATATCATTTTCATAAAAGGTAAAACCATAAAAGTATCTTGCTATTAAAAAAAAAAAAATTCTATATATATTTAAATTGCAAATCATTGATAACAAATTTCGCTTTGATATGAAAAAAGTTAAAAAAAATAAAATAAAAATAAAAATTGATAAAAATAAATAAATATTAGAAAAACAAATACCTATAAGAAAAAAAAATGTATATTTTATATAAAATATATTTTATATGATGTACATATATTTTGAATTTATTTATTTTTAAAATGAAAAATGACTATAAATTTTTAAAGAATATTTTTTATCAAGTTTACTTACTTTTCGTATTACTGAGGTGTGATAATCCTGAATAATAGTAATGAGTAACTGAAGAATTTAGTGAGACTAAAAACTAGTTCAAACTAAGATGTTTGTTTGAATGGACGTGTGAGAAATTGTATAAAAAAATATCTTCGAATAGTTTTGACTAAAAGAACGAACTGAAAAAATTCAAATACACTGTATTTTACAATTGAAGTATCTTTTATAGAAATGTTGAGAACGGGACTGGCCGCATATTTCATTAAAGAAGTACTGTGCTATATTTCTGTATAATATAGCAATTATAACAAAATGTTCTTGTACAAAAATTAGGGTTTGTTATTTTTGTTCGTGACCAAGATATCTTAAAAATAAAATATCCTATATCAAAATGTTTGATATTTTTTCTGCTAGTTATAAAATACATACTTAAAACTAATCAAACGCCTCCTTGTCAACATTATTTACGGGTTTAAATTATCTAAACCAGGCAGCAGGAAAACAAGATTTTAATCAGCAATGTGAGATCCTGGCGGTAATAATTTTTTAAGAATTTTATTCATTCAATATTTATCTAAAATTTTATTTTCATAATTATGTAAATGTAAATTCTAAATAAAAAAGAAGTACTTTGTAATTGTGACGATTTCAACAATATGAATCCTTAGGGTGAACTTAATACAATTCCCTCAAGTAAATAAATTTATTGAAAATTTTGTAAAAATTAAAAATAAAAATATAATCTTCTTTTTTTTTGAAATGCTGAAAAACTCATTAAACATAAAAAATTCTAAAGTTTTTTTTTATCATCGAATAAGTCATGTTTTTTATTTACATATAGATCGACATTGTACACATCAGAATAATTTTTCGAATTTAATTTTGATATTGTAATAGTTTCATCAATGGGTTTATTAATTATGTTAAATAATTCAAGCGAGTAATTAAAGAACTTTTATTTTTAAATTACAATAATAATATAATTTTCATTTCTTTGATTGAAAAGAAAAAGTTAAAAAAAAAAACACCATAAAAAGCTTAAAGTCCAATTATTTCTTATTTTGAAAAATAATTAATATTTCTTCTATACGAAAAGCATAAATCAAATGGAAAATTACAATAGTATTTTGATCATTTTCTGTGCACATGAATTAGAGATGATAAAAATATGATACGCATACTAAAAATGATTTTAATGGTTATGTGATCGGTAAGTTGAATTTACAATCGTAAATTTAGCTCTGTAAATGGTATATTACATGCGTCAATACACATGTAATTATTTAATTAAGTAAATTTAATTTACATTCTCCGAATTAAGTAAATTTTATTTACTTACTTCATTTTGAACTTTTGTTTATTTTTTGCATTGCAAATGTATTGCTTGCAACTACCTCTCACATGCACATTAAAACAGTATACAAAACATGTTAATAAAATTTGTTATACATCTCGTTGTGTATACACAACTCGTTGTAATAACAAATTTTCTTAACATGTATTGTAATCTACTATTAAATTTTGTAAGAGGACTTACTAATTATTAAAAGCGTTTTGAAGTTAGGCGCGTTGTATGATATAATTGAGTTTTTTTTTTTTTTTTTTAAAGTTACCAAATCACTAGGTGGGATACCTTTTATACTAAAGAAGTATGGATTTGGTAATGAGGACAGGAAGTTTAGATGGGATTAAAAAGTGGGACAGTTAGTAGGTAATCATTTACACTTTTCTTAAAACGGCGCAAGTCGTAGATTAAGCGTCCACCAGCTGTCGGGAACAACTTTAATGGGAGAGCATTCCACATTCTCGAAGTGCGAATTGAAAACGAATCTCCGAAGCTCGTTCTATCACATCTGGGAATTTTTACGAAATATGGGTGTGAAGTTGAAGCAGTACGTGTTTGGCGTGAAAATACTTGAAGTTGAGGAAGTAGGGCTTTTACTTCCAGGGAACACGTATCCATTCCAACAAGGTATTTATAAAAAATGGAAAGTGAACCTACATTACGACGTTGTTTGGGTGAAGTTAATGAGCTGGTGGTTTGGTGATTGTTTATCAATCTAATAGCCCTCCTCTGAACTTTGTCCAGGTATTCGAGATGGGTTTTGGGAGCACCAGCCCATATATGCGAATTGTATTCTAATTTTGGTCGTATGTAGGATTTATAAATGTTTAAGAGATCAGAGGGGGAAAAGTATTGTTTACATCTTTTTAAAAAACCAAGACATTTCGCTGCGTTTTTTGCCGTTTCGAAAATATGAATTTTCCAGCTTAAATCGCTTTGGCAATACTTTCGCCTTGAAAAGAAAATTGGGGATCAAAATTTGACAGCTTTCTAGAAATTAGGCAGCATTGAGTTTTGGATGCGTTGAACTCAACTCTGTTGAGAAGACCCCATTGTGAAATTTTGGAAAGGTCGTGATTTATGCTACTTTGCATAAAATTGCGTTTAGTAGTAACAGCATTTGAAGATGCTGATTTCCTGTTAATAAAATCGTAGAATGCTACCAAGTTACTGTCATCGGCGAAGCTGTGGATGGGGTTGAGTGTTGATTTCAGAAGATTATCGATGAAAATTAGAAAGAGGGTTGGGGAGAGAACACAACCTTGGGGTACACTGGAGTTGATATTAAAAATATGTGACTGGTACCCATCCACAACAGCACGAATAGAACGGCCAGACAAAAAGTTGCTGATCCAATTGACAAAGGCTGATCCTAGACCCATTGATTTAACTTTAGAAATCAAAGCTGGGTGCCAGACTCGATCAAAAGCCTTAGCTATATCCAAAGCAACAACACAAGCCTCACCGGAATTGTGAAGACTGGCGTTGAGCTTGTGGGATAAACATGTCATTAGGTCACCAGTCGATCTATTCGTACGAAAACGATATTGCTGGTCACTTAGCAATTTGTTACATTCAAGGTATTTCTTGACTTTATTGTTAATAAGGGATTCCATTATTTTGGAAAGAATAGAAGTAAGCGCAATAGGCCTGTAATTAGAGGGATCGCATTTATCGCCTTTTTTTGGAATAGGCTGAACATGCACAGCTTTCCACTTGGTGGGGTAAATGCCAAGTGAATATGAAAGATAGAAAAGGTTGCGCAGAGGTTTAGCTAGAACGGGGGCAGTATGTTTTAGGACCACAGCCGGAATACCATCGGGGCCAGTTGACTTTTTCACATTCAGATTTTTTCGAGCTTTTAACACAGCACGTTGCCTAAAGTAAACTCTTCCAAAAGAAGAGTTTACTAGTGGCAAGACAGGTGGATCTTGAGCTGAAGCTGCGAGTGTTGAGTTTTGACTAAAAAGTTTAGCAAACAAATTAGCCTTCTCAACCGAATCTGATGTGATTATTATTCTGTAGGGGGTAAAAATTTATTTTCGTAGACTCATTCGACGTGGTTTTTTGACGTTTCAATACTCAAACAAAAAGTCCACTCAATAATCATTTTTGTCATTTATAAAAACAAAATAATTTGGCACGACAAATTGAATTTAAAATTATTTTTTAAAAATTTTTCGTTTGCAAATTATTTAAAATTAATTTTTTTTTTTTCATAATAGGTAGCTCTGATGAAATAAAGATTATCTGGCCAAAAATACGCAAAAAACATTTTTTTCAAAATAGGTAGCTCTGGTGGGTCGTCCCGGCTAAAAATTCACAAAAAAAAAAGATTCAAAATAGGTAGCTTCGGTGAAATAAAGATTACCTGACCAAAAATTTTGGGTAGGGAGCTGGAGTTAAGGTCTTCCCGGCTCAAAATATGCAAAAAAAAAAATTCAAAATAGGTAGCTCCGGTGAAATAAAGATTACCTGCCCACTAATTTTCGGTACGCAACTACGGTTAGGGTCGTTCCGGCTCAAAATATACAAAAAAAATAATTTTCAAAATCGATAGCTTTGGTGAAATAAAGATTAGCTGGTTCGTTTGCCTAACAAACAATTTTTTTTGTTTGATTTTTGTAATACTGTTTACTATGTATTTTGATATTTTTTTGTGTTTTTATTTTTTATTTTTTTGACTATAGCGTTAGTGTTAAAAAAAAATACTAAAAAAATAATACATATATTTATACGTATACATATTAACTATCATATTATAATAAATATATGTATATATATCCACATTTCATGAGATTTGAGACATTTCAATCTGCATTACATCCTAAATATCAAAGGTTAAAAGGTCAACTGCTGCAAATTCGAACAATCATAAAATTTGTTATAATATCATAAACTTGTTTAATTTTTTTTTCATTTAATCAAGAAAAATATACAATATAAGCTATTACATCTTTTAGTTTATATATATATAAAAAAGAAAAAAAATATATATACATATATACATAATTAATACTAATTATACAGATATTTTAGACTTAAAAGACTATTTCTTAGACTCAAAAAAGGATACAATAGGTTCATGGTAGCTGAAATAAGAAACGAAAATGTTTGATTGGAAGTTTAAGTATCGGCTGAAAACTGCTTCGGTTGTTGTTTTATATTTTGTTGTACTGAGTTTTCGATCATTGGATATATTCAAACATAATGTTTCATTTAGAAATTCAATTAATGATAGATTTTTATCATCTGCAAAATTAATATTGAAGTTCCCACTTAATATCATAGGTACATCGTCAAATTTTTTGCCAAATCTTTTTTCGAGTAGTTTAGAACCGTCTTTTGTATATATCATCAAGTTTTCGAATAAGAATCGTTGTATCTGTCTCATGGACTTTCCAGGCGAAATATAAACGGCAATCATTAAAATGTACTTCTCATTTTCGGAATCACATCGAGCAACGCATATTTCGCCTACATCAGAATCATTAACGCCAATGTCTCTTGTTAATTTGGTATGTACTACCATATACGAAGTGACAATGTGTGATGTATCTTGTTTATTGTGATAAATAGCTACTACCGACGCTGGAACTTCAGGTCTTTTATAACTTACAACAAAATTAAAATTCGGAATATCAATTCGTTCTTGGTTTTTCATACGATTTTCTGTCAAAAGGAGAACATTTGACTTTTTTACGACAACATTGTTTTCTAGATCAGCTGCATGAGCATGTAAATTTTGGCAATTGAATGAAAATATAGATAATCCATTCCTGTTAGAGATGAATGCAAGAAGGTCAATTTCATTATTAAATACTTTTTCATGCATATTATTTTTGTCCTCTTCATTAATTGTTTTTTCATTTTTGTTAAACAATGTTTGATCCTGCGCTGAAATAATTATATTTTTATTCTTATTTCTAAAATTTAAAAGTTTATTACTCTCATAGATTGGTGCATTAGCAAAATTATATTTTTTAATTTCTATTTCAATAATATTTGATGTCTTATTTTCTATATTGTCAATATACTTGTCCTTAGAAATTTAGGCTTATGAAATCTAATTGTTGGTTCAATATTTGTAATTTTTTTAATTTTATTTTCTTTTTTAATAGTTTTCAAATTTTTTTTCTTATAATAAATTGATATAATATAAACTATAAATTTTCCACAATAAAGATAAATTTTATTACCTAAAAGTAATAATATAATTATATAAAGCATAATAGATAATAAAAAGCCAATTATAGCCATAGTCCAGTATTGAGTACATTCTGGTATATATTCATTGTATTTACAATAAATTCCACAATTTTTACATGTTAATTTACTAACTATGTGTCCTTCAGTATTGTCACATTTGTAAAATATTAATCCAAAAAATATTCCATTAATTTCACCATTACTAGTACTGGTGTAACTCATTCCCTTATTTATTATCTTACATGACTTATATCCTTCAATTTTAATGCCCCCATTGTTTACAGTTATAGATTTATGATTAGAATACTTTATATTTTCAGTTGTTATAGGATCCAGTTTTGTGACGAGTATATTGGTATAATTGGAAGTGTTAATTGGTTTAGAGAATGCTAAAACCATAATAACTTCCATTAAGAAAACAAATTTAAATATCATTTTATAAATAAATTTAAGAATATTAAGGCAAAAATCAATATTTTTTTTTGCGTTAATTTTATAAAAAACACTTTAAATAATTCTGCTTTGTAATATATTTTGCTTTGGAATTTCAACTTGCACTTTTTTAGACGAAAAATCTAGAGCTAAATTCAGTTAATTGTTAGTTAATAAAACTAAATTGAATGTTTTAATAACAATTTCCCTACAGCTGTTATGACCCAAACAAAAACAAGAATCATACTAAATTCAGCTAATAATTTTTCTTGAAATTTCCAAAAACAAGTTTTTTTTCAAATTTTTTTTTAATGTTTTTGTATTTTATTTATTAAAAAAAAATTATTATTAAATCTTTTTTAAAAAAAAATTTACTTAGAATTTTTCCTTTTTTTTTCAGGCAGGTTAAATTTTGTAAAAGATTTTTTTTGCCTGACCTGACTGATCATTCGTATTTTACCTTTGAATATTGTCTTTCAATAATAATGTTTAATGTGCATGTGATCGGTAAGTTGTATTTACAATCGTAAATTTAGCTCGGTAAATGGTATATTACATGCGTCAATAAACATGCAATTATTTTATTAAGAATTTTTTATTTACATTCTCCGTATTAAGTAAATTTTATTTACTTTCTTCATTTTGAACTTTTGTTTATTTTTTGCTTTGCAAATGTATTGATTGCAACTACCTCTCACATGCACATTAAAACAGTATACAAAACATGTTAATAAAATTTGTTATACAGTTCGTTGTGTATATACACAAAAACACATGGACACTTGTCAATATTATATCACGCGACCTAGTATTGACTCGTGTCTATGTGTTTTTATGTAAACACAACTCGTTGTAATAACAAATTTTCTTAACTTGTATTATAATCTACTATTTTATGCTTTGTTCAACTTTACTAACCCTCAAAATTAAATGTTCGCGCGAATTATATCCTCAATTTTTTAGATTTGAATCAAAGGAGAACAAAGAAAATGAACATATTAGTGATTATTAGTAAAAGATAATTAAAAGATAATTAAAAGATAATTAAAAAATAATAAAAACATGATCAGTTAGGTCAGGTAAAAAAAATAGTTTACAAAAATTAACCCGCCCTAAAAAAAAAAGTTAAAATTTTATATAAATTTTTTTTAAAAAGATTTAGTTAACAAAGTGGCAGTCACAATTAACAAAGTGTTTTTTATAAAATTAATACAAAAAAAAAAAATACACGAAGCAGTCATAGGAACTGCCGAAAGCAGTTAATACTTAAAAGCTTTAAACTATGAAATAACACTGGCTACAAAAAATGGACTGCTCAGTACAAAATATGTAAATTAAAATAAATGTCATTTTTATTAAAGGCTTGATTTTCTATTGTTACTTGTTTAATTTTAAATTTATGTCTTTATGTTATTAAAGTATATAAATAAAAAGTAACAATAGATGATTTTTATTTTAATTTACACATTTTGTACTGAGCAGTCCATTTTTTGTAGCCACTGTTATTTCATTGTTTAAACTTTAAAGCTTTTAAGTATTAACTTCTTTCGGCAGTTTCTATGACTGCTTCGTGTGTGTGTGTTTTTTTTAAAGCTATAGATAAATTTTGGTATATGTTCCAATTTTAGTATCCAATGCGACATCTCTTACTTTATTGTCTCTGATAATGTCTAAAATTATTGATCAGCTTAAGTTTTCTTTATAATTTCAAATAAAATATATCAAATAAATATTTTCATCCGCATATATTTTGATATTTTGAAAAAAAAAATTAAATTATACCTTAAAATTAGTGAAAATTATTGAAAAAAGAAAGAAAAAAATTTTATATGAAATTGATATGTACACAATATATTGTACAAGACTTTTATTTTCAAAATGATTGACTGACAGGTTTCCGCACATAAAGTTTTTCTGGTGTTAAAATTGATCAGATTAAAATTCAATTACATTCAGATTTAATTTTTTATTTTCAATAATTGATTTTTATCATTTTTAACCTAACAAAATCAAATGATTTTTTACTTTCATATAAACTAGGGCCTGCAATACCGGTATATCGGTATTCTGAGGATATTTTTTAAAACCGAAATACCGGTATTATGACATATAATACCGGTATTTCGGTATTTAAAATTTCACACATTTGAAATTTATTTAAATCATACATAGGGTTGCCAGTTTTTAAAAACCCGAAGTCTGGACAAATTTAAATTTTATTGGTTCAAATCTGGACAAATCTGGACAAAAACTAAAGAAATCTGGATAAAAATCTGGACAAAAATTATATGATTTTTTTAAAAAATTTACCAAGAAATAAATTAATTTAGTTTTTTTCATGGATCAATATAATTTTATTGCTTTTAATTCATACTGAATTCTTATTAAAAAGATAGAAAATTATTATATAATGATACAATCTGCATTATATAAAACCAGTGCATTTTTTGTAAAGAAATAGCCTGTGGAACTCAACATATTTCTAGGTAGGTAGCAACCAATTCTCAACCACCTAACTCATTTTTTCACTTTCAATGAACAAACAAGATAGAATATTAGCACTTACCACTATAAAGTTATGATTTTTGGATTTTTCAGACATTTTTCTACATAAATCGGGATTGTTTATTTTATTTTTATTTTTTTAAATTCGTAGAATAAAGAAAAAAACCCATTTTCTCCTATTCTCAGTCTCAGCCACCCTAATTATATATTTGTTTTTGTATTAATTAATAAAATTATCAATTTATACAATTTCTTTTAAATTTTTAAATAAATCACCAATACCGGTATAATACCGGTATACCGGTATTTATTTAAATATAATACCGAAAACCGGTATTGATTTTTGTCTCCGGTATTGCAGGCCCTAATATAAACAGACAGTATGCATTTAAATAACCATAGGAGGGAATATAGTGGTGACGTGACATAACGCCGTATAATAGCGTCATAATGACCTTATGTCCAATTCTAATGCGACATAAAACCATTATTTTATAATTTTCTAGTGCCTTAAGACCCGTTTCAATCTGACATAAAGACAAAGACATATTTTTTTTCCTAACTGATTTTATTTATTTCAAATGCTTAATACAAGCGAGCGAATACAACTTAATTATAATAAAATTAAATATATATGCAATCAATTTAATAATGAAAGTAAGAATATATACAAAGCAGCAGTATTTACTATTAAATAATGTATCACTTAGTTCGAATTAATTAAAAAATTATGATAAATTTTACTTTTAAAAGAAGGACTTTCGAAAACGTATAACTGAAGAAGGAAATGATATCGGTTATAAATTTTGAATAGGGAGTTAAGTGGGCTATATTGATTTTAAATAATTCAGAAAAACAATGCAACGAAAATTTGAATTTATGCTTTTAAAACTGCTCTTTTTTGGTGCATATAGTTTTTGAATATTTCAAATAAATTATGCTTGAGACTCTACAATCAGTTCATTATTTAATCATTTATTGTTTAGTTGTTGTTCTGATTATTAGTCATATTTATTTCTGACTCGTCAGAGATGAATAAATTAATCAACTCTATATATTATTTTAATTTACAAGTCATATATAATATCACAACCAAAAATATAGGTACCTACTTCATAATATATTTTGTTTGTAAATTAGCAAGCAAACTTAGTAAATTAATTCTGACACTCCTTTTAATAACTTTTTAAATATTTTTGACATTTTTATAATTTATAACGTTACAGAAGATATCATCACTTGTAAAGTATTAAATTGTAAAAATGTGATAAAAAAAATAGGGCGAACATTTTATAAGAAGTGTGAAATTATTTTCATGAAAAAGAATCTAATCAAGTTTTAATAATAATAAGCTTTAAAATGTCACTCAAAATTTCAAAATATAAGTTAGTTAAATAGCAATAATTTCCTTTTATTTAATATAGGATTTCTCAAAAAAAGTTTCAAATAAGCTTTATGAAGTACTTTTTGTTATCTTTCTATATACTTTTAGTATATAATATCTATTTCTTAATCTTTTTTAAGTCTTTAAATCTAAAATTTAAATTATGAATTTTAATTAAATTTATTATGAAATTGAAGATTCCCATAATGATTATGATTATGAAAAATAACTACAAATAAATCTTTCTTAATAGAATTAATTATAAAACAAATATATATAGAATAGTATTTCGTAAATGAAGATAGATAACATTTTGATAAAGATTATTTACCTTTTAAGACACCTTTTTCACAACCAGTGCTTAATATATTTTTTAAGTTCCTTTAATACCGTACACCGATACCATTTAGTCAGAAGGCATGTACAATTAACAATTTTGAAATAAATCCAAACCTCAATCCGAATTCTTGGAAACAACATTACTGACACCTGAAATCATAAAATTAATTTAAAAATTATATGGAGTTTATTAAATTAAATTATAATTTAAACTATTACCTTTTTTAATATTTAGTTACTTTTAAAAGTTCTATCCTGGTTTGACTCTAAGATTGAAAATGCATTTTCTATAGTAAGATACATGAAAAACAGATTTTCATTTAAAAGGCTTTACATTTAAGAGCTTTCTTTGTAGTACCACCAAATAATTTACAAAAGAGACAAAATAAAAACAAATTATTATCTAAATACCTATTTTATATATAAATGCTTACAGCCTTACAGTAACAACTATTATAATTCCTTTTCGATTTTTAATTTAATTCTCCTCTTATCAAAGTTTTAAAATCCTTGCCTTTTTAATATAATTGCACAAACATAATGTATAATACCTAAAAAAAATTATTTTTAGATCAAAATAAATCTAAGAAAATACAATGTTTTTGGGTGACTTTGAATTGATTTAAATTTTTTTTTAATATTTAATTTATTTTTGGAAAATAAGCATAATATTTTCATCTTTTTTACCAAATTACTCTTTCATAATTTATGATATAATAACATAATTTTTGACTGTAATCCATTTTGAAATACTTATTTATTAAAATTTAGTCATAACATACAGAGAACAAAATATAATTTCATATTATTAATTTCATGTTCAACAACAAATTTCATTATAACGCTACATAAGAAAACATAATATGAGTATTATTATATACATATATGATATAAAATATAAGGTTTTTATTTCTTTACATAATTCTAGTTTCAATGTTCTTATAATTATTATATGAATAAGAAATTAAAAGGTTCATATTTCCCATAGGAAATAACTATATCCATAATATTAAAAGAAAAATTGTAAAATTTTAACATAATAAGAAAATTGTTAACTATTTCTTATATATTGTTGGATCTATACAAATTTGTTACACAATATATGAAAAAAACTTTACATATAGAAAATTATATCTATATTTGTAAAATTTAAGACAAAGAATTGATTTCGTGTCACTTACATATAAGTGGGTTAAAGAAAATACATGTCACATAGATATAAAATTTTATGGTTTTAATTTTTTACAAGTTAAGAATACATACATCTTCTATAGTTTTATTTTTAAATTACAATAATAATATAATTTTCATTTCTTTGATTGAAAAGAAAAAGTTAAAAAAAAAAACACCATAAAAAGCTTAAAGTCCAATTATTTCTTATTTTGAAAAATAATTAATATTTCTTCTATACGAAAAGCATAAATCAAATGGAAAATTACAATAGTATTTTGATCATTTTCTGTGCACATGAATTAGAGATGATAAAAATATGATACGCATACTAAAAATGATTTTAATGGTTATGTGATCGGTAAGTTGAATTTACAATCGTAAATTTAGCTCTGTAAATGGTATATTACATGCGTCAATACACATGTAATTATTTAATTAAGTAAATTTAATTTACATTCTCCGAATTAAGTAAATTTTATTTACTTACTTCATTTTGAACTTTTGTTTATTTTTTGCATTGCAAATGTATTGCTTGCAACTACCTCTCACATGCACATTAAAACAGTATACAAAACATGTTAATAAAATTTGTTATACATCTCGTTGTGTATACACAACTCGTTGTAATAACAAATTTTCTTAACATGTATTGTAATCTACTATTAAATTTTGTAAGAGGACTTACTAATTATTAAAAGCGTTTTGAAGTTAGGCGCGTTGTATGATATAATTGAGTTTTTTTTTTTTTTTTTTAAAGTTACCAAATCACTAGGTGGGATACCTTTTATACTAAAGAAGTATGGATTTGGTAATGAGGACAGGAAGTTTAGATGGGATTAAAAAGTGGGACAGTTAGTAGGTAATCATTTACACTTTTCTTAAAACGGCGCAAGTCGTAGATTAAGCGTCCACCAGCTGTCGGGAACAACTTTAATGGGAGAGCATTCCACATTCTCGAAGTGCGAATTGAAAACGAATCTCCGAAGCTCGTTCTATCACATCTGGGAATTTTTACGAAATATGGGTGTGAAGTTGAAGCAGTACGTGTTTGGCGTGAAAATACTTGAAGTTGAGGAAGTAGGGCTTTTACTTCCAGGGAACACGTATCCATTCCAACAAGGTATTTATAAAAAATGGAAAGTGAACCTACATTACGACGTTGTTTGGGTGAAGTTAATGAGCTGGTGGTTTGGTGATTGTTTATCAATCTAATAGCCCTCCTCTGAACTTTGTCCAGGTATTCGAGATGGGTTTTGGGAGCACCAGCCCATATATGCGAATTGTATTCTAATTTTGGTCGTATGTAGGATTTATAAATGTTTAAGAGATCAGAGGGGGAAAAGTATTGTTTACATCTTTTTAAAAAACCAAGACATTTCGCTGCGTTTTTTGCCGTTTCGAAAATATGAATTTTCCAGCTTAAATCGCTTTGGCAATACTTTCGCCTTGAAAAGAAAATTGGGGATCAAAATTTGACAGCTTTCTAGAAATTAGGCAGCATTGAGTTTTGGATGCGTTGAACTCAACTCTGTTGAGAAGACCCCATTGTGAAATTTTGGAAAGGTCGTGATTTATGCTACTTTGCATAAAATTGCGTTTAGTAGTAACAGCATTTGAAGATGCTGATTTCCTGTTAATAAAATCGTAGAATGCTACCAAGTTACTGTCATCGGCGAAGCTGTGGATGGGGTTGAGTGTTGATTTCAGAAGATTATCGATGAAAATTAGAAAGAGGGTTGGGGAGAGAACACAACCTTGGGGTACACTGGAGTTGATATTAAAAATATGTGACTGGTACCCATCCACAACAGCACGAATAGAACGGCCAGACAAAAAGTTGCTGATCCAATTGACAAAGGCTGATCCTAGACCCATTGATTTAACTTTAGAAATCAAAGCTGGGTGCCAGACTCGATCAAAAGCCTTAGCTATATCCAAAGCAACAACACAAGCCTCACCGGAATTGTGAAGACTGGCGTTGAGCTTGTGGGATAAACATGTCATTAGGTCACCAGTCGATCTATTCGTACGAAAACGATATTGCTGGTCACTTAGCAATTTGTTACATTCAAGGTATTTCTTGACTTTATTGTTAATAAGGGATTCCATTATTTTGGAAAGAATAGAAGTAAGCGCAATAGGCCTGTAATTAGAGGGATCGCATTTATCGCCTTTTTTTGGAATAGGCTGAACATGCACAGCTTTCCACTTGGTGGGGTAAATGCCAAGTGAATATGAAAGATAGAAAAGGTTGCGCAGAGGTTTAGCTAGAACGGGGGCAGTATGTTTTAGGACCACAGCCGGAATACCATCGGGGCCAGTTGACTTTTTCACATTCAGATTTTTTCGAGCTTTTAACACAGCACGTTGCCTAAAGTAAACTCTTCCAAAAGAAGAGTTTACTAGTGGCAAGACAGGTGGATCTTGAGCTGAAGCTGCGAGTGTTGAGTTTTGACTAAAAAGTTTAGCAAACAAATTAGCCTTCTCAACCGAATCTGATGTGATTATTATTCTGTAGGGGGTAAAAATTTATTTTCGTAGACTCATTCGACGTGGTTTTTTGACGTTTCAATACTCAAACAAAAAGTCCACTCAATAATCATTTTTGTCATTTATAAAAACAAAATAATTTGGCACGACAAATTGAATTTAAAATTATTTTTTAAAAATTTTTCGTTTGCAAATTATTTAAAATTAATTTTTTTTTTTTCATAATAGGTAGCTCTGATGAAATAAAGATTATCTGGCCAAAAATACGCAAAAAACATTTTTTTCAAAATAGGTAGCTCTGGTGGGTCGTCCCGGCTAAAAATTCACAAAAAAAAAAGATTCAAAATAGGTAGCTTCGGTGAAATAAAGATTACCTGACCAAAAATTTTGGGTAGGGAGCTGGAGTTAAGGTCTTCCCGGCTCAAAATATGCAAAAAAAAAAATTCAAAATAGGTAGCTCCGGTGAAATAAAGATTACCTGCCCACTAATTTTCGGTACGCAACTACGGTTAGGGTCGTTCCGGCTCAAAATATACAAAAAAAATAATTTTCAAAATCGATAGCTTTGGTGAAATAAAGATTAGCTGGTTCGTTTGCCTAACAAACAATTTTTTTTGTTTGATTTTTGTAATACTGTTTACTATGTATTTTGATATTTTTTTGTGTTTTTATTTTTTATTTTTTTGACTATAGCGTTAGTGTTAAAAAAAAATACTAAAAAAATAATACATATATTTATACGTATACATATTAACTATCATATTATAATAAATATATGTATATATATCCACATTTCATGAGATTTGAGACATTTCAATCTGCATTACATCCTAAATATCAAAGGTTAAAAGGTCAACTGCTGCAAATTCGAACAATCATAAAATTTGTTATAATATCATAAACTTGTTTAATTTTTTTTTCATTTAATCAAGAAAAATATACAATATAAGCTATTACATCTTTTAGTTTATATATATATAAAAAAGAAAAAAAATATATATACATATATACATAATTAATACTAATTATACAGATATTTTAGACTTAAAAGACTATTTCTTAGACTCAAAAAAGGATACAATAGGTTCATGGTAGCTGAAATAAGAAACGAAAATGTTTGATTGGAAGTTTAAGTATCGGCTGAAAACTGCTTCGGTTGTTGTTTTATATTTTGTTGTACTGAGTTTTCGATCATTGGATATATTCAAACATAATGTTTCATTTAGAAATTCAATTAATGATAGATTTTTATCATCTGCAAAATTAATATTGAAGTTCCCACTTAATATCATAGGTACATCGTCAAATTTTTTGCCAAATCTTTTTTCGAGTAGTTTAGAACCGTCTTTTGTATATATCATCAAGTTTTCGAATAAGAATCGTTGTATCTGTCTCATGGACTTTCCAGGCGAAATATAAACGGCAATCATTAAAATGTACTTCTCATTTTCGGAATCACATCGAGCAACGCATATTTCGCCTACATCAGAATCATTAACGCCAATGTCTCTTGTTAATTTGGTATGTACTACCATATACGAAGTGACAATGTGTGATGTATCTTGTTTATTGTGATAAATAGCTACTACCGACGCTGGAACTTCAGGTCTTTTATAACTTACAACAAAATTAAAATTCGGAATATCAATTCGTTCTTGGTTTTTCATACGATTTTCTGTCAAAAGGAGAACATTTGACTTTTTTACGACAACATTGTTTTCTAGATCAGCTGCATGAGCATGTAAATTTTGGCAATTGAATGAAAATATAGATAATCCATTCCTGTTAGAGATGAATGCAAGAAGGTCAATTTCATTATTAAATACTTTTTCATGCATATTATTTTTGTCCTCTTCATTAATTGTTTTTTCATTTTTGTTAAACAATGTTTGATCCTGCGCTGAAATAATTATATTTTTATTCTTATTTCTAAAATTTAAAAGTTTATTACTCTCATAGATTGGTGCATTAGCAAAATTATATTTTTTAATTTCTATTTCAATAATATTTGATGTCTTATTTTCTATATTGTCAATATACTTGTCCTTAGAAATTTAGGCTTATGAAATCTAATTGTTGGTTCAATATTTGTAATTTTTTTAATTTTATTTTCTTTTTTAATAGTTTTCAAATTTTTTTTCTTATAATAAATTGATATAATATAAACTATAAATTTTCCACAATAAAGATAAATTTTATTACCTAAAAGTAATAATATAATTATATAAAGCATAATAGATAATAAAAAGCCAATTATAGCCATAGTCCAGTATTGAGTACATTCTGGTATATATTCATTGTATTTACAATAAATTCCACAATTTTTACATGTTAATTTACTAACTATGTGTCCTTCAGTATTGTCACATTTGTAAAATATTAATCCAAAAAATATTCCATTAATTTCACCATTACTAGTACTGGTGTAACTCATTCCCTTATTTATTATCTTACATGACTTATATCCTTCAATTTTAATGCCCCCATTGTTTACAGTTATAGATTTATGATTAGAATACTTTATATTTTCAGTTGTTATAGGATCCAGTTTTGTGACGAGTATATTGGTATAATTGGAAGTGTTAATTGGTTTAGAGAATGCTAAAACCATAATAACTTCCATTAAGAAAACAAATTTAAATATCATTTTATAAATAAATTTAAGAATATTAAGGCAAAAATCAATATTTTTTTTTGCGTTAATTTTATAAAAAACACTTTAAATAATTCTGCTTTGTAATATATTTTGCTTTGGAATTTCAACTTGCACTTTTTTAGACGAAAAATCTAGAGCTAAATTCAGTTAATTGTTAGTTAATAAAACTAAATTGAATGTTTTAATAACAATTTCCCTACAGCTGTTATGACCCAAACAAAAACAAGAATCATACTAAATTCAGCTAATAATTTTTCTTGAAATTTCCAAAAACAAGTTTTTTTTCAAATTTTTTTTTAATGTTTTTGTATTTTATTTATTAAAAAAAAATTATTATTAAATCTTTTTTAAAAAAAAATTTACTTAGAATTTTTCCTTTTTTTTTCAGGCAGGTTAAATTTTGTAAAAGATTTTTTTTGCCTGACCTGACTGATCATTCGTATTTTACCTTTGAATATTGTCTTTCAATAATAATGTTTAATGTGCATGTGATCGGTAAGTTGTATTTACAATCGTAAATTTAGCTCGGTAAATGGTATATTACATGCGTCAATAAACATGCAATTATTTTATTAAGAATTTTTTATTTACATTCTCCGTATTAAGTAAATTTTATTTACTTTCTTCATTTTGAACTTTTGTTTATTTTTTGCTTTGCAAATGTATTGATTGCAACTACCTCTCACATGCACATTAAAACAGTATACAAAACATGTTAATAAAATTTGTTATACAGTTCGTTGTGTATATACACAAAAACACATGGACACTTGTCAATATTATATCACGCGACCTAGTATTGACTCGTGTCTATGTGTTTTTATGTAAACACAACTCGTTGTAATAACAAATTTTCTTAACTTGTATTATAATCTACTATTTTATGCTTTGTTCAACTTTACTAACCCTCAAAATTAAATGTTCGCGCGAATTATATCCTCAATTTTTTAGATTTGAATCAAAGGAGAACAAAGAAAATGAACATATTAGTGATTATTAGTAAAAGATAATTAAAAGATAATTAAAAGATAATTAAAAAATAATAAAAACATGATCAGTTAGGTCAGGTAAAAAAAATAGTTTACAAAAATTAACCCGCCCTAAAAAAAAAAGTTAAAATTTTATATAAATTTTTTTTAAAAAGATTTAGTTAACAAAGTGGCAGTCACAATTAACAAAGTGTTTTTTATAAAATTAATACAAAAAAAAAAAATACACGAAGCAGTCATAGGAACTGCCGAAAGCAGTTAATACTTAAAAGCTTTAAACTATGAAATAACACTGGCTACAAAAAATGGACTGCTCAGTACAAAATATGTAAATTAAAATAAATGTCATTTTTATTAAAGGCTTGATTTTCTATTGTTACTTGTTTAATTTTAAATTTATGTCTTTATGTTATTAAAGTATATAAATAAAAAGTAACAATAGATGATTTTTATTTTAATTTACACATTTTGTACTGAGCAGTCCATTTTTTGTAGCCACTGTTATTTCATTGTTTAAACTTTAAAGCTTTTAAGTATTAACTTCTTTCGGCAGTTTCTATGACTGCTTCGTGTGTGTGTGTTTTTTTTAAAGCTATAGATAAATTTTGGTATATGTTCCAATTTTAGTATCCAATGCGACATCTCTTACTTTATTGTCTCTGATAATGTCTAAAATTATTGATCAGCTTAAGTTTTCTTTATAATTTCAAATAAAATATATCAAATAAATATTTTCATCCGCATATATTTTGATATTTTGAAAAAAAAAATTAAATTATACCTTAAAATTAGTGAAAATTATTGAAAAAAGAAAGAAAAAAATTTTATATGAAATTGATATGTACACAATATATTGTACAAGACTTTTATTTTCAAAATGATTGACTGACAGGTTTCCGCACATAAAGTTTTTCTGGTGTTAAAATTGATCAGATTAAAATTCAATTACATTCAGATTTAATTTTTTATTTTCAATAATTGATTTTTATCATTTTTAACCTAACAAAATCAAATGATTTTTTACTTTCATATAAACTAGGGCCTGCAATACCGGTATATCGGTATTCTGAGGATATTTTTTAAAACCGAAATACCGGTATTATGACATATAATACCGGTATTTCGGTATTTAAAATTTCACACATTTGAAATTTATTTAAATCATACATAGGGTTGCCAGTTTTTAAAAACCCGAAGTCTGGACAAATTTAAATTTTATTGGTTCAAATCTGGACAAATCTGGACAAAAACTAAAGAAATCTGGATAAAAATCTGGACAAAAATTATATGATTTTTTTAAAAAATTTACCAAGAAATAAATTAATTTAGTTTTTTTCATGGATCAATATAATTTTATTGCTTTTAATTCATACTGAATTCTTATTAAAAAGATAGAAAATTATTATATAATGATACAATCTGCATTATATAAAACCAGTGCATTTTTTGTAAAGAAATAGCCTGTGGAACTCAACATATTTCTAGGTAGGTAGCAACCAATTCTCAACCACCTAACTCATTTTTTCACTTTCAATGAACAAACAAGATAGAATATTAGCACTTACCACTATAAAGTTATGATTTTTGGATTTTTCAGACATTTTTCTACATAAATCGGGATTGTTTATTTTATTTTTATTTTTTTTAATTCGTAGAATAAAGAAAAAAACCCATTTTCTCCTATTCTCAGTCTCAGCCACCCTAATTATATATTTGTTTTTGTATTAATTAATAAAATTATCAATTTATACAATTTCTTTTAAATTTTTAAATAAATCACCAATACCGGTATAATACCGGTATACCGGTATTTATTTAAATATAATACCGAAAACCGGTATTGATTTTTGTCTCCGGTATTGCAGGCCCTAATATAAACAGACAGTATGCATTTAAATAACCATAGGAGGGAATATAGTGGTGACGTGACATAACGCCGTATAATAGCGTCATAATGACCTTATGTCCAATTCTAATGCGACATAAAACCATTATTTTATAATTTTCTAGTGCCTTAAGACCCGTTTCAATCTGACATAAAGACAAAGACATATTTTTTTTCCTAACTGATTTTATTTATTTCAAATGCTTAATACAAGCGAGCGAATACAACTTAATTATAATAAAATTAAATATATATGCAATCAATTTAATAATGAAAGTAAGAATATATACAAAGCAGCAGTATTTACTATTAAATAATGTATCACTTAGTTCGAATTAATTAAAAAATTATGATAAATTTTACTTTTAAAAGAAGGACTTTCGAAAACGTATAACTGAAGAAGGAAATGATATCGGTTATAAATTTTGAATAGGGAGTTAAGTGGGCTATATTGATTTTAAATAATTCAGAAAAACAATGCAACGAAAATTTGAATTTATGCTTTTAAAACTGCTCTTTTTTGGTGCATATAGTTTTTGAATATTTCAAATAAATTATGCTTGAGACTCTACAATCAGTTCATTATTTAATCATTTATTGTTTAGTTGTTGTTCTGATTATTAGTCATATTTATTTCTGACTCGTCAGAGATGAATAAATTAATCAACTCTATATATTATTTTAATTTACAAGTCATATATAATATCACAACCAAAAATATAGGTACCTACTTCATAATATATTTTGTTTGTAAATTAGCAAGCAAACTTAGTAAATTAATTCTGACACTCCTTTTAATAACTTTTTAAATATTTTTGACATTTTTATAATTTATAACGTTACAGAAGATATCATCACTTGTAAAGTATTAAATTGTAAAAATGTGATAAAAAAAATAGGGCGAACATTTTATAAGAAGTGTGAAATTATTTTCATGAAAAAGAATCTAATCAAGTTTTAATAATAATAAGCTTTAAAATGTCACTCAAAATTTCAAAATATAAGTTAGTTAAATAGCAATAATTTCCTTTTATTTAATATAGGATTTCTCAAAAAAAGTTTCAAATAAGCTTTATGAAGTACTTTTTGTTATCTTTCTATATACTTTTAGTATATAATATCTATTTCTTAATCTTTTTTAAGTCTTTAAATCTAAAATTTAAATTATGAATTTTAATTAAATTTATTATGAAATTGAAGATTCCCATAATGATTATGATTATGAAAAATAACTACAAATAAATCTTTCTTAATAGAATTAATTATAAAACAAATATATATAGAATAGTATTTCGTAAATGAAGATAGATAACATTTTGATAAAGATTATTTACCTTTTAAGACACCTTTTTCACAACCAGTGCTTAATATATTTTTTAAGTTCCTTTAATACCGTACACCGATACCATTTAGTCAGAAGGCATGTACAATTAACAATTTTGAAATAAATCCAAACCTCAATCCGAATTCTTGGAAACAACATTACTGACACCTGAAATCATAAAATTAATTTAAAAATTATATGGAGTTTATTAAATTAAATTATAATTTAAACTATTACCTTTTTTAATATTTA
This sequence comes from Hybos culiciformis, assembly GCA_964007475.1. Lineage (NCBI taxonomy): Eukaryota > Metazoa > Arthropoda > Insecta > Diptera > Hybotidae > Hybos > Hybos culiciformis. The sequence goes on along the minus strand of OZ023273.1, from coordinate 33,140,401 downwards.
GTTACTTTTAAAAGTTCTATCCTGGTTTGACTCTAAGATTGAAAATGCATTTTCTATAGTAAGATACATGAAAAACAGATTTTCATTTAAAAGGCTTTACATTTAAGAGCTTTCTTTGTAGTACCACCAAATAATTTACAAAAGAGACAAAATAAAAACAAATTATTATCTAAATACCTATTTTATATATAAATGCTTACAGCCTTACAGTAACAACTATTATAATTCCTTTTCGATTTTTAATTTAATTCTCCTCTTATCAAAGTTTTAAAATCCTTGCCTTTTTAATATAATTGCACAAACATAATGTATAATACCTAAAAAAAATTATTTTTAGATCAAAATAAATCTATGAAAATACAATGTTTTTGGGTGACTTTGAATTGATTTAAATTTTTTTTTAATATTTAATTTATTTTTGGAAAATAAGCATAATATTTTCATCTTTTTTACCAAATTACTCTTTCATAATTTATGATATAATAACATAATTTTTGACTGTAATCCATTTTGAAATACTTATTTATTAAAATTTAGTCATAACATACAGAGAACAAAATATAATTTCATATTATTAATTTCATGTTCAACAACAAATTTCATTATAACGCTACATAAGAAAACATAATATGAGTATTATTATATACATATATGATATAAAATATAAGGTTTTTATTTCTTTACATAATTCTAGTTTCAATGTTCTTATAATTATTATATGAATAAGAAATTAAAAGGTTCATATTTCCCATAGGAAATAACTATATCCATAATATTAAAAGAAAAATTGTAAAATTTTAACATAATAAGAAAATTGTTAACTATTTCTTATATATTGTTGGATCTATACAAATTTGTTACACAATATATGAAAAAAACTTTACATATAGAAAATTATATCTATATTTGTAAAATTTAAGACAAAGAATTGATTTCGTGTCACTTACATATAAGTGGGTTAAAGAAAATACATGTCACATAGATATAAAATTTTATGGTTTTAATTTTTTACAAGTTAAGAATACATACATCTTCTATAGTTTAACATCTTTATTATAAGGTTAACCACATACTTTTAATTAGAAATTTTATATTCTTACCAGGATAAAAGCATCCTTTTTTCGAAAAAAAAAATTTATGAAAAATTTGGAACAGTTAGCAGTGATACATTAATAGGCGTGACAATGTTATATAGTAAAATTATCCAAGCACTTAGTGTAGTGGGAAATTGTATTCTATTTCGAATTGAAGTGATATGTATACTTAGATAAATTGTATCATTTAACTATTTGAAAAACATTTGAGTAAAACTCAAAGAAATGATTGATTATAAGGCAATTTGTAATCAGTAAATTATTATATCTTTAAATGAAATACGATTTTGTTTCTTATTATTCCTCTATGCCTTTATAATGTACAGATAAATATTCAATATATAAATATATAGTGGAACAAAAATAATCATATACTAAAATCTAACTAACTTATGCTTCAGTTTTGAACAGACATGTATTCTAATCTAATTTCATCGAAGCTCTACATAAAAACATAACTTATCACAACAATAATTTTTTAAAAGTTCCTAAACTTGCTTGTTTCATTTAAGTATGAACACACATAATAATTAAAAAGGTTATTTTTAATGTAATAAAACCGTTTAAAATTAAGGAAATTCCTAACATTTTTATTATTGTTTTATGGGTAGTTTTGACACATTTATAATTAGAAACAGTTTATGACTACATTTCACGTTTACCAAAAACGTTTACTCTTTCATTTAAAAAAAAAATTGTATATTCATTATACTCTACAAATAGAGCTATATACTTATATATTATATGTACATTATTATATTAACAAGACCCCTTCTTTATATCATAAACAAAAAAACTATTTACTAATTTGTATTTATTAAAATTATGTATTTTTTATGTAAAAAAAATTAGGGGAATTTGTGTTATTGTTTAAGATAGAATGAAAATGGAAACTCGCATAAACATAGATTCTTTTTTAATTTTATGAATAATAAAGAAATGTGAATAAATAAATCTAATTTTTAAAATAATTAAAAAAAAAAAAACTTTTTGCAGAAAATTCGCAGAAACAGTTTCCAGGTTGGGTACAACTTTGGCCGGAATTCATTTGAAGGGAATTAATTTGACTGGAAATCATTTGCTAGGAATTTCATTTGACTGGAATTTCATTTGACTGGAATTTCATTTGAATGATTTTCATTTGACCGCAATTTGGATTTGACCGGTAAAATTTGTAAATACCGAAAAGGAGGCAAGTTATATTTTAATTTTTGTAAAAATTGCGATCAAATTTCCGATCAATTGAAACTCGTATCAAATAAAATTCCTGTAGTTTGAAATTCGAGCAAAAATTAAAAATTCCGGTCAAATTTTACTCCGGCCAAATGAAATCCGAATAAATAAGCCGTTCTCACAGTTTCCTCTGTTATCATTTTATCTTTAGTGTAGCGCTGAATGTAGCAATGAAAAATAAAATCAAATTATAGTTTTTTTTTTCAATTTTCAGAAAAGAAAAATAGAACATTAACCCTAAGTATAACAAATACGAATTCTTATTATCAATTATAAAATATAATCTATCATAAAAATAAATCTTATGGAAAAAGTAATCTTCTAAATGAAGGACATAAACGAATATTTAACTTGGATTAATTCCCTAGTTTAACATTACAAAAAAGTAAAAAAAATCGTATATAATAAATTATTAAAAGTCTTAATCTTAATAAATTTTTTTGGAATAATAATATTATTTCCTTTAATATAATATTGTTTTAAAGTATTATATGTACAAAAAAAAATTATAAAAAAGAAACAAAAGAAAAGAAAAATTTCACAAGAAAACTCTTGACAAACTTTTCCATATTTATATCTATAAGATACATAATACAATATGCAATAAAGCATAAAATATTACTATTTTTATTATATTAATATTACAAAAAGCATAAATTCTTTGTGATATTTATATTAAGGTATATTTTTTATACACATAAATATTCAACATAAAAGCTTTTAACACGTAATTGAGAGATTTATAAGAAATATACCTTCAAAATATAACAAAATTGAATCATTTAATCAACCGATTTAGTAAAAAAATTAATTAATTCAGAAATTTTGAAAACGGTCTAAATTTACAGTATGTACTTGAACATACCCGAACTTAGACTGGTATTATACTGAAAGACTGATGAATAATATTATATTTAACTTGGGAATAATAAAGTGTCAACGAAAGCAAAAGTGCAACTACTTAATTTTGGAATGTTCTAAAATCTAAGTCATTGTAAATGCTTTTGATTAGAAATATTTTTTTTTTCTAATAATTTCTATATAAATATGTTATTATCATCTTATATAATATAATATTCAAATAATTATAAAATGTTTATTTGTTTGTTTTTTATTGACTAGTATTTTTAAATACCTACATAGTTAACACATATCTGTTTAATATATATTTAACTGCTAGCTACTTATGTTAAAAAGTAAATAAGTACATAAGAATGGAAAACAGTGGGAAAATTAAGATATACCGTCGTATCTTAAATTTTATAAGATAGTTAAACAAATATTACAAGAAAGATTTTTAAGTTTTCAGTATTAAGTATAAATGGTAAACAAACTTTATGACAAAATGTATATATTTTAATGAAAAATAGTTATAGTATTTGTTATATATATACTTTCTACATATTACTTCTTTACACAACTTTTACAATGAATCTATACTGTTCATAATATAGTCTTTGTGTAAATATATAAGAGTTAAGGTTTATTAACTCTAAAAAGGACTTTTGCTTGGCAATTTGTTTCATCTTTAATAAAATAAAATCTTTTAAATTTATTACGCAGAAACATTTTTATATTAGGTAGGTATTTCCTTTTTCATGAAAACGAATTAAATTAATTTTAATGTCAATGAAATAATATTTTTCATTTCATAAAACATAAAACAGAATAAAATTTCTGAGAAGGACATGAAACAGATTTTCCATAATTGATAGAAAAAGAATACACCTGAGTGTCCTTATCTCTAATCATATGGATGTTATGTCTAAAATATTTGAAAAACTAAATTTTAAGGTTTATTTATGTGTACCTGGTACACAACATTATATAAATAATAACTATATTTTTAATATAAACGTATACTTACATAAATAATGTGGATTAAAATCTTTATTAAAGATTACTAGTGTACATAATATTGTTCAATATTGTCATTTGACAAAATAATGTTATTCACAGTAAATAATAAGAAAATATTTTTAAAAAATTTCACATAAATATTTACAAGAGTGAGTTGTTTATTTGTTTTAGTGTTGATTTCATTCACAAAAGCATATTATCAAGACTGATATGCCAGGGATGTTATTAAAAAATATAATTGAAACTTATTGCGCTATCAAAAGTATGAATTATGAGCCTGATTTTATAAAATATTTGACATCCTAAACATTAATTCTGATTACAATTTTTTTTTAACTTACATTTGGATATAATACTAAATCCCAAATAAGATAAAGGGTTTTCATTATTAGAAGCAGCAAGTCCATTGTTACTGAAAGATCGTTTATTATAATATAAGAGTTTGCAAGTTGTGGAAAACTTGCTTTTAGTTTTCTTGGTTTTCAGAAACTTTTGATGGTAGCAACAATTGCTAACCTTTTTCTTTGAAACTTAATGATAATAAAATAAATTATTAACACTTAATTAATGTGTTTTGTATAAGATCATAAATTATTTCATTTTTATTTCGGAATAACATTTAATTTGAAATTTTTACATTAAAGTCTGATAATAATAATAATTGGCATTTTTATTCGTTTTATGCATTAAATCAAAATAAAATAAAAATTAATAATACAATTGTATTGAAAAATTTGCAATTTCAATCAATATTAAATTTAAGTAATGAACGAAAATATAAATATAAATATTACAGAAAAAAAACTATTATTTAGATTCAATTTCAATTCTTTAAAAAGTTTACATAAAAGCGCAATTTCAATCAAAATATAATTTAATTTCAAACCAATGAATAATATTTTCATAAAAGTTTATAAATTGAAAACTCTGTTCTTTATATGGGTATAAAAATGCAAATTGAATGAGAAAATTGAGAGCTTTGACAGTAATACTATTTTTTTTTTATTTCTGTAAAATTAAATTCCATAGAATTCATGGAATTCATTTTTAAGCACCGATATTAATTTCATGTATATATACATAATAGCTATTTGTGCAAGAAAGTTGGAAAAGTGATTTTTTTTCCGGACTTGGCATGGATTTTTGATCGAGGCGGTAACACATGACAAAAATAAATTTTTTGTTCTGTCAACGTTCAGATATTTAAAGATAAAAATTAACTTTACTTAAGAAACTTTAAAATAATACAGAAATTATAACTCATTATAGAAAGGTCGAGTGCAATTGAAACAACTAACTCTTATGCATGGAAAAATTTTGCACCTCAAACTTTTTATAATGAGTTTTAATTTCTGAATTATTTCAACATTTCTTAAGTAAAGTTAATTTTTTTTTCTTTAAAAATCTGAACGTTGATTGAATAAAAAATTAATTTTTGCCTTCACAGTGTTTTTAAAGTTAATAAAAAGATATTGTCTTTTAAAAAAAAGATTAATTTTAAAATTTTTATTATTAAATTTGACTTTAATTAAGCTTTGAAAAATTAAGTTTATTTTTTATACGATTATTCAATAGAGATCAAAATTTGATTCTTCATTAAAAATCACTCTGAATAAAGAGAATAAAAATATAAATTTTCTTTCAAGGAAATAAATTCGCGTCCATCAACCATTTTTTAAATTCTGATTTTTAATGAAATACTTGAATTTACTCTAATTACCAACATTATTTTTGTTGAAAAGAAAATTTGAAAATCCCATAATGAAATAAAAATCCTTAATTTTGTTTCAGTAGAGCAAAAAAAAAAATAAGTTAAAAATTTATATATAGATTCAAAAAACAAAAAAAAAAAAAAAAATTAAAAGATATAACGTCAGAACATAAGAAAATGCTTCCAGAATAATAGTGCTACACGGCTACAAGGTTTCACAATATTATGGAATCAAATCAAGTCTGTACTTTTAAGTATAAAAGGTTTAACAACAATCTAAGTGGTTTGACTAATCCGTAACTAACCTCTGACTTCTTGTGCCCATATTTAAAATATTTTTTTAATATACTTTCAATCTATAGGATAATAGTGAGACAAGCTAAAAGAAAATTTCTGGAAATAAGATAATTGTACTGCATTTTCAATATCATTAAAAAAGTACTTCTCTTTAGTTCAAAGAACTTAAGTCTTATAATAAGTAATAAAAGGCTAGGTATAAGGTATACAAAGACAATTTTTTCTGGAATTTAAAATTTCATATTTATATTTATTGTATTTATTTTATTTTAAAAAATGATACCTCCTAATTTACCCAAAAAGATATCAAATTTTTTACAAAACGGAAAGAAAACATTTTTTAAATTAAAATAAAAAATTCATTTTCATAGTAATTTTCATAGACAAAGATTAAATTTATATTCACATTTTTTTTTGTGAGTAATGAGAGTCCTTTGTCATTAACTTTATTTTTATATTTATTTTCATAAGCAGAGATAACACAATCACAATTAATTATTTGTAAAACTATATACAATTTTCTATACATAACTTTCTCCCTGTTTTTGGGTTTAATGAAAAAAATTCTTTATTAATTTGAGCAAATTTTAAATTAACTATTTAATTTTATTTCACTTAAAATGTTTTCCTAATAAACAGTACCAAGAGACGAAAAAATGTTGAAAATATAATATTGAATATAAACTGATCTCAAATATATTTAATATAAGATAGAATAAGATAGAAAAAGGTGAGCATGCTTTCGGATTCTTGATTTATTTAAAAAAAAAATCAAATAAATTTTTGAATTACAAATATGTACTTTACAAACTAACAAATTAAAAAATGTTCAATTCCAATTATGAGTTTTCATGTACTTAACCTTACAAAAGAATCAAAAATATTAAAAATAAACATTTTTAGTTATTTATTATGATGAATAAAAAAAAACATAAATTTTAAATAAAATATAATTATTTGTATATATATTAAAATTTTATAAGAATTTATGCTAATATGTAATAATAATAAGTACCTCTTTATTGAATATAAATTTATTTTATATTTAAATACAAATTATCAAAATTATATTTCAAATTCTTTAATAACATCAACAATAATATAATAACATCAACATCAAATAATATTATTCTTAAAATAATAAAGTTGAATATAAGGTGTTTAGTTTCAAGAACATTTTCTAAATTTTATTTGATAAGATTATTATTATTTTATTTAAATATTATTAAGTCTATATAACAAAATAATGAAAGTATTTATTAAATTTATATTTATATTTTGAAAAATCTTTAAAAATACAATAATAGTAATCTGTAAATAACTAGAGTATTATAAAATTTCTATTTAATAACATTTTTAAGTACAAAATGAAGTGTTTTTGAAAATTATCTCTGAATATTGTGAAATTTAATTGCTTTAAATTTTTTTTCTTAAATATCTACTTTAAATTTAAGTATAAAAATATTCTAAAGGAATTTAAAATATGAAAATTTTAAAGTTAATAATGAGTTAAGTTTTACATTTCCTTTCGACAAAGGAATGTTTAGCTTTATACCTATATTTCATTTTGATTTACAGACAAATAAAATTATTATATTTTTCCAATGCTGATTACGCCTTCATTAACTCTTGAGCTCAGCCAATTTGAAAGACTTAAAAAAAAATGGCGTGAATGAATTTTTAATATGTAGGTAAAGATTATGTACGAAACAGAGAACTGCGTAATACTATTCATAAACAAAAACAAATCACTCGCAATATTTCAATACAGAATAATACCAATTACAGAAAAAAAAAATGAGCTATTCATATTCTACTTGCACATAAGAAACACTTATATTACATTGACTTGCAAAACAACAATATCTACTCAATACCACTTGATGTTGATTTGTTTTTGTTATGAATGCTATGAATGCAGCAAGTGCCTAATATAAAAACAATACGTACGAATGAAAAAAATATCATCTAATTAAGTATAGGTACATTTTTAACAATTTTTTTAGGAAATTTTTAGGAAATATTTAATTTTTTTTTAGGAAATTAAATTTCCTTAGAAGATTACCCAATGCATTCAATATACGCAATACATATTTCACTATTCACTATACTTGCGAATAGAAATTTGACTTGATACAAAAAACTCAATACAATTCTAACGTATTGAAAAAATATTATGAATCATATATTCACACTTGTTTCTATTTTGAGTTGAACTATTCATATATTGAATAAATCAAGTGTATTCACGAGTGATTTGTAATACAAGTGTACTCATGCATTTCTCTGGTACGAAAGTGAGATATTTTTAAGAATTATTCTCCCACGGTTCTTTTTCAGAAAATAAAATAAATTTAATGCGTGAATAATGTCAATTTAAAATTGTTGAACTTGGTACATTACTAAACGCTTCTTAACGCATTCAATAAAAATATAAAATAATTTCAAATAAATATATATTAGGGTATAAATCAGTGTCCAGTGGGGCTTGAACAAATTTGGAGGACGGTGAGGTAAGAACTGGATGGCAGTGAACGAAAATGAGAAGTGAAAGTAAAATTGAAATTCACCAAAAGAGTTTTTTATTACGCATAAGGTGATTTGAACAAGTTAAGTTAGAAGGGCCGCCTGCTTGACAAATGTCTAAAAGTATATAATATAGTAATGCTAAGTATTTTAATTTGGATGCCAAGAAATAAGGAATGAGTATATATTTAATATTTGGGAATTTTAAATAGTTCTAAAATCCAAAGCTTTTGCACTCAAACTTGCATTTCATCAAATTAACTGATACCACCAAAGTTTGTTTTTACAATTTTTTCTACCCACGACAAAATCTGTACAAATATAGAATTATATTTTGCTATACAGCAACTTTTTGTTAGAGAATATTAATTTCTTTAAAGCAACGGTGAGAGCATTTGTATATAAAAAAAGGGATGGCAAATTAAAAAAATATTGGGAACCTATGGTATGAACGGTATAGGCAAACGTTTCAACTTTGTTTCAAAATTTTCCATATGAATTGCTTTTAGTGCTTCTCAAAGTAAGTTGTTAATTAAAACTAGATTACAGGTATAGAAAATGCATATAATGCACATTTATGTTTAGAAATTTTATATTTTTGAAAATACTCTGGTACTCTATAGAAAAAGCCACAAAGTACTCACATTCACAATAAATTTCTTTGTATATTTATATTTTTTTCCATGTACTGTATACGGAATACAAAACCATACAAAAAATTTCGTACATAATAAACTTAATTCTATCTTCAATAAATTTGAATGCAATTCAAATTAAGAAGAAAATTTTTAAAAGAATAAATGTTCCCTATATTCCATATGTATGTATGTACATAAAAGACCGAAAATATTACTCAAAAGCAAATCGATTGTACTTCACATGAAAACCAAATTAGAATAAATTTTACAGCAAAAAGAAATAAATGAAAAGAGATTTTTCTGTAAGATAAAAAGAAGCAAAAATAATATACTTATAGTATAAACATATGTATGGATATTTTATGACATGATAATAATCATTATAAATTTCTCTTTTTAACCATTCTAAATTAAATTACGTGACGTGATTGCCAGAAACAAAACCATTTATTTCAATGCAATAAATGCCCGAAAATTTTAATTATCACTTCTTGAATCAAATGTACATAGTTGATGTTGTTTTCAGAGAATTTAAATAAAGCAAATCGATTTAAATTTGATTTCAAATAATTATTTATTTGGTTATTGCCTGAGGCACTTAATTTTGATTTCTGAGAATAGTGTAATTATTCGGTTCATAAATATTGCTAACCAAAATATTAATTATTTTACGTATAAAAAAATCAATTTTATATGATAAACTTTGATTTGGTTATTACAATTATTTTAATGTTATTTTTTGTGCTAAAATTTAATAAATTTAAAATAAAATGACAATATTTCGAGCAACATCCTGCGTATCTGCAGCTATTCTGCACTTTTTTTGTAAAAACGGCGAATATACATAAAAGAAAAAAAAACAGAAAAAGAAGATTGAGCAGTCAATATTTCAATATCATAAAATTTCCAAAGCATGAAATTTCGGTTTTATTTTATCAACTTTTTGCACCAATATTCACTTCATTTCAATTTTAAGCTTTAAATTTTAATATTTTGCCGTAACATTGTTGTTAGTGGACCAAACCTAATAATTTTTTCTGCATACTTTTATAGTGACACTAGCTTCCTAACTAGACATTAATTTTTTTTTGATTTTTATCGTCGGTAGACTAATTAACAAAAAAATTATTTTGACTTTTAATTTTTTCAACATTTTGGCTTGAAAATTACAAAAAAAATTAATGCCAGTAGTTAAAAAATGCTAAAATCGAATGGCATCGAAAACTCAATTTTGAAATAAATTTATATTTGCTCTTTTTAATTATTAGATTTATCTTTATTTTTATATTGCTTTTATATAAAACTTGAAAAATTATTTCAAGAGTTATGAAAATTATACTAAAATTATTAAAAATACTATTAAAAAAAAAAGAAGAAAAATAGAGTAAATAAGGACCTGTACTTGAATTTTTTTTTTTTTTTTTTTATTAAAGTTACCAAATCACTAGGTGGGATACCTTTTATACTAAAGAAGTATGGATTTGGTAATGAGGACAGGAAGTTTAGACGGGATTAAACAGTGGGACAGTTAGTAGGTAATCATTTACACTTTTCTTAAAACGGCGCAAGTCGTAAATTAAGCGTCCACCAGCTGTTGGGAACAACTTTAATGGGAGAGCATTCCACATTTTCGAGGTGCGAATTGAAAACGAATCACCGAAGCTCGTTCTATCACATCTGGGATTTTTACGAAATATGGGTGTGAAGTTGAAGCAGTACGTGTTTGGCGTGAAAATACTTGAAGTTGAGGAAGAAGGGTTTTTACTTCCAGGGAACACGTATCCATTCCAACAAGGTATTTATAAAAAATGGAAAGTGAACCTACATTACGACTTAATTTTAAGTTTATTTTTTAGTTTTTCTAATATGTACATACTTTAGTTTTGAAGGAAAAAAACTTTTTTCAGTTCAACGATATTTTTATATATCTACATTAGATTCAGAAATTTTAATGACATAAATTTTGCAATGCTCATAAAATATTTATTGAGACTTAAACACTTAAAAAAAAATATTATTTTCAGTTTTTCTACAAATAGTTTTCAATAGTACGAAGATATTTACTTTAAAAATATAAAATTAAAATGAAAAAATTTTAAAAGTTTTATTCTAACTTTTATTCCATTTGAGAATTTAAAATTTAGATTTTCTATAGACAAATTCTTGGAAATGCTTAAGAAGAGGAAAATCATGAAAAGAATATTACTCAATTTTAGGATTTTGGAAAAAAATTTTGGCAATAAAACCCTCAATAATAATTTATCCTTTCAAAGGACATCATTATCAAAGCTTAAAAATATCACGTCAAATATTACGATTAATTCAAATTACTCTGTTCTATTTATTCAGATTTTTTCAATGATTCTTTATTTTAATTGCGTACTTGATTTTGTTTAAATGGTACAGTAAGAATTTATTCAGTTTTGTGAGAAGGAAAATTTTCCTAATTATATAAAATATTTGTTGCAAACAAAAAATCTTGATTACACAAATATACAAAACAATAAACAATTTAATTAATCTATAAAAATTTACATTAGTTATTCACAGCAATTAACTAAAGATTTATGTGCACAATATTGGACATAAGCCTATCTTAATCAGATTATAAGATTTTTGGCTATAAATAACAACAGTGGAAGTCTTTATTCCAAATACAGATATTTTTATTTGAAAATATTTCAAACTCATAACATTAATCCTACAAGATTTATTTATTATACACACATAAAAAAAAACTAAAGTGGATATAATTTCATATTAAAATTCGTTACCTTACTTCATTTCCTAAAAGTTTATTCTGCAATGACACTTTCAGATACAAAAAAAAATATACATACATATATATATAAATAAGGAAATGAAAAGATTATCTTATTATGGGTACAAATTTCATGAATTTTATGCACGAATATGGTTTTCTCACTCTCAAGTTAATATGATATTTTTTGTTAACTTGGTTTCAATACTGATAGGTACACACTATATATACATTCTAAATTTTGTATACATAGACTTTATGACTAATATAATTTTTGCATGCATTTTATGAATTCAGGTAGGTAGATAAAGTGTTTAACTATTTTTTATTTTTAATTAATGTATTAATGTTTTCAACTTGATCCACTGAAATCAGGAGTACACCACCTTAATATATAGTACAAAAGATATCATATTAGTGAACATATTAGTAATCTATAATATCAATTAAAACTTTTCGATTTATGAATTTACGAAATATTTTTATAGAAGCATTGAAAAAACGCAGTTTCAGAAATTAGTTCGTCCAGGTTTTCTACGAATGATTTTTCATCAAAAAATTAAATTTTGAATATTTATATTTATATTAGTACCTATATATGTTTTTAAATTAATGTAGAATGTTTAAAAATTAATTAAATTTAAAAATTTTCTTTTAGTAAACATTAAAAGTAAACAATGTTAGTTATGTTAGTAAAGTTAGATCTTAAAATTTATATTTATGTAACTGTAATAATAAATGTAATAGAATAATCATAAAATAATTTCATATCCGTTTGTGATTAATGTTACATTCAAAAACAACACTATTAAAAATAATTGCTTACAAGTTTTTAATCATTATTAATTATTTTGTTCTATTTGGTTAGCTATAAAATAAATTCATAATACTTATACATTTTTTTCAACATAAATTTACTTATACCTTAAGTTAAATATAACTAACAAATTTAAAATAGATATCCATTCAAAATAACTCTGTATCAATCATTTTTAATTTAATTAAACATACACCTGTATTCTTTTGTATGATGTCCAAAAAAAAAATTATACCAGATGAAATAATACATAAAAATTTATTTCATTTATAGCACAAATATTAATTATTTATAGACACAAAAATCCATAAATTAATATTTAATTAAATATATTTTTTTCGTTTCGTTCATTAGATCCTAAAAAAATTCTTTTCACAGTTGAAGCTGTACAGGTAATCCTTATATAGAACGGTATCCATATAATATGGTTTCGCTCTAAAATGTTTGAGGAATCTCTATTATCTAACTACTAAATTATTTTCTAGTTATAAAAATTGTTTTAGTTACATAAAGCCAATTATTATTTATTAATTAGTATATTTTTACTTGATTTCTTTAAACTGTTAAACACAATAATGTTCAAGAAACTGAATACTTTCGAGTCTTACCTGTATAAGATTGATGTTTCTTTAATAAAATTTTATGTTTATAAATGATTAATTTTCCAAAAAAAAAAATTTATTGAAAAAAGAATATCAATTTTCTTCTAACTAACTTTATTTAATGTGTAACTAATATATCCTGTTGAAAGATGATATTATTAAAAGAAAAAAAAATTCCTAATAAATATATAAAAATACATACATTATCATTTGCTTATATTTTTATATAATTTAAGCGTAACTAAAACATTTATTTAAAGTGCCAGGGACCATTAAATATCCATCTTTTATCCTTCCGACATAAAATTAATACCTTATGTTTTAGTTAATGGGATATTTCTTTTCCTTTTTATCATGTAGTTTTATTGCTTCCTCAGTAATTATACCTGAGAAATTCAATTTAATTACAAACTACCACAAAAAAAAAATAAAAAAAATAAAATAAAAGGAAAAAGAAAAATATTTAACTTTTCATATACCCGGTTGGATAATTTTATTATAAAAGTTTTTATTTTTTTTTTAATTCAAAAAAATTAAACAAATTAAAATAAATTGTGCAAACTATAAAATAAAGAAAAAAATGTTTTATTTTTCTGCTGCTAAAAAAGAGAAATGCAGTCTTCACTAAATTGATCCGAGGTGAATTAGTTTAATAATTTTATTGCAATTTACACTTCATCGTATTTTTACTATTTAATTGAAGAATCATTTAGGGTAAAAATAAAAATGTATTTTCATTTTCATTCAATAATAACTAACGATTAAGAATAACACAAATTGTCTTCATAAAAAAATATAAAATATTTTAATTAGCTATGTATGGATGTATAGTCCATGTCCTCCAGTATCTTCTATGGATTAATAAATGTTATAAAAATGTATCTTGTTCCAGCTGTTGTGGACAAACCTTCATGCATGTGAGTCACACGACCTGGATGCATTAAAACCCATCCTTTTTTTGTATCAACTACTGAACAATTGTATCGCGAAAATCTGCAACCACCTCCAGAATAATCTTTACCGACTTCATTTAAAGCAATATTTATTGTGTAAGTTGAAGCATCATAATGCTCTCTTAAAAATGGCTGCTCATCAGGTTTGTATCTTACAACGAATTTCATAAAAGTATCAACAGGCTGCCAGATAAAAGAAATATTATTTAACACAATGTAAGCTAAGTCCTCTTATTATTAAATTAAATTTTACCTCGCTAAATCCAAAAAAAACTGTTTCCTGCAGTGGTCTAATATAATCTTCTAGAAACTTCATCCAAACAGCATCTAGGCCCACTTGGTACATTTGTATATCTCTTGTAGGATGATTCTCATAGCCTCCGGGAACTCGATCATCCTCATTTTTGCCATGTGACCATTGACCGTAATCTTCCATAATTTCAATTAAATCATCGCAAAATTTATTCGTTAGAACAGGAAATTGATAAACGTCAGGGCATACCTTAAAATATGTATAAATAACAAAAAAAAATAAGTTGTATCTTTTCTTATTTTCTTTTTTCAAATAATTCATTATTATGACAAACCTCTGTATGAATGGTTCCAGGTTGAAGATTTTTCCAATAATCTGAATGAATATATGCCTTCTCCCATTTTTCACGATCAGTGAATAGGCTGTACATCAATGGAACAGGAGACCTTGTATTTAATTCAGTATTATCAATAAGATCTCCGTAATAATTCGTATTTATAATATACATGAAAATTTCCTGTAAAAAAAAATTTTTAAAGTTTTTATTTTTGTTTTTCATAGCTATATAAAAGCTAGAAAGATATTTTTGTAAAATATCTTTGCTAAGCCTATCAATTTATTTACCAAACTTCTTAAATGTTCACATAATTTCATATCAAGATCTTTTTCATAATTTTCATAATTGATTTTTTCGAAAGCCGAACTCTTCATTAGATAACAGGATGACACGTAAGGAACATTCCACATTCCTCTGTAAAAATAACAAATTTTTTGTTTTTCTACATAATTTTAAGATTTTTATAATTTTTACCTAATATTTCTTTTCGCAATTGATATATAATCACCCGATCTCATATAAAATCCATTATCATCAATACCTCCCCAAAAATTACTCCAAATAGAGTCTTTTTTAACTAACAGAGGAGCTATAAATGACCTGAAAAGTAAGATAATGTTATAGGATAACCACAATTTTACTAAAGAGTAAAATACACTTACCTATTATAAGTTAACAATTCCTTCAAAACTCCAGGATTGTTCAGTCGAACATTACTTTCTAGATAAAACACGTAATCACTTTTATGCTCTTTAACGAACTCCCTGTAATGTGAAAAAAATTAGTTGAAATTCAATTCACAATCCCTCATAGTAAGTTGTCGTACAACATTTACTAGAGCGATATATGAAAATGTAGTTTTTTTTCTTACAAAAGATCAATTTTAGCATCTTTCTCAGATATGTCTTTATTTCGTTTAACAATGCTTTTTACATTTCGATATTTGTCTCCAAAATTTTCAATATAATCTAATATCAGTTGATCATGATCTAAAACCTAAGAATATTTTTTTGAATTATATATAAAGTGTTTATAAACCAAGTAATACAAATAATTTACTTTCGAATAAAAATAAATGTCAATGTTTTTCTTCGGATAATCTAAAAATGCTATCTTATCGAAGGCATTTGGAAAATCTGGAATTAAATCGTTAATAAATACAGCCAATGTAATTATTGGTAGTTTGTCATCCTTGAAAAGAAAAAAACAAGTTTTAATATTAATATAGAATTTTTTTTCCAATGGTACTTACTACTAATTCTACAAGATCTTCTTGACATATTCTACATTCACCGTCGACAAAATTTCCTCCAAAATAATTTGCAACACCATTAAATAAAATTTTACTACCCCGACATCCGTGAATTACACTTGGATAATTAAGAAAGAATTTATTATGAATGCTAGCCATTCCATTTTCAACTTGATAAACGGCATCTAGAAAAAGATGAAACTCGTGAATATCGTGATTCATTAATTTATTAAATTCATTATACCTTGAGCACTGTTCATATTTAAAAATATATCTGATGTGTAATCTAATGCCATGCCATATTTTTTTCTTAATTTCTTATTTAAAAAAACTTTTGTTAAAAATAATTGATCATTATCAGTATCTTCAATTTTTGATGTGTTTAATATTCCATAAATCTCACTGCAGTATCCTATAAAAACGAAAAGTTATAGTTGAAGATATTAAAGCACTCTTTACTGTAAAAAAATATGCCCTTTAAATTTATATTTGATTTTTTTCTAAAGAAAATTTTGTTTTCTTCCTGTAAACCTTATGATGAAAAATAAATATATTTAATTAAAAAAAAATACTTCATACCTATCATTAGCCCCGAATTTAAATAATTTGTCTTGTTCGCGATATAAATTGGATATTCATTTTTTAGTATTTCATCAGGCCAACAATAATTTTCAGCTCCAAATAAAACTTTGGCTCCCGTTATTTGAAATTTTTGTAATACTTTTCTAAATTCTTGAACAAATACAACATCGTAGCTGGAATGTTTAAGTTATTTTTATTAAATATATTTACAAATGGAAATTAATGGAAATCATATTGACCGAAAGGGCTTAATTTCTTATCACGCTCTTACTATATTAAGTGAGTTTTTAAATAAGGTAGCTTTATTTAATATTTTAAGTGGCGTTTGTCATATATTGAAATTTTTTGTATATTTTTAACTAATGTTGAGGTCTTGCAGTCCATTATTTCGAATGTATTCATTTGGAACTATATCTGTTACCGTTACTTCGATGTAGAGTATGTACTTTGTGTCTATAATTCACCATTGTTGTGAATTTATTTTTAAGTTTATGCTGACCCTATATTTGAAAATAAAATAGATACGGTGCCATGCTATAAAGCCGGACGAAATAAGCCTTAGTAGGCCTCATTTCACATTTCAGGATTAAGTATAATTCGCAGATTTTCTGAAGTAGCCCTTATATCCTGTTCAAATGTTAAATAAAACCTAATTATTTTTTAAACGAATTTGAGTTATAATAACTATTACAAAACATTTTACCCGAAATAAGCTATATATTTTAGAATTTCAATAGAAACGGAAAAAAATAATCTTAAATAGTTATACTTAGAAAAGGCAATCATTATATATATACCTGTCGGTAATTATGGCAAGTGCTCTTTTATCATCTTTTATTGGCTCAAGCGCTTCTTTTAATATATTTAATTTTTGTCCACCACCAATCCACTTTTGATTAACACCCAAACGATTAACCTATGATTAAATAAACAAATACTCAATTTAAAATTCTAACTTTCTAAAAATCTGAGTATTCAAAAATTTCTTTTCATCCATGATTTATATTTTCAAACAAAACAGAATTATAATTATACACACATTTTAATAATTATTTATTTTAATTTGTTAACTTATAAGGTACTCACCGTATATCCGAAATATTTTGCAGAACTCATAAATCGCTTGTAACCGTCTGTATCTTCAGTAGCCACAGTAAAAACATAAAGAGTTATATCTGAAATATTAATTTAATAATTTAAATTATAACAATAAAAGAAAAAGAATAACAAAAATTTCCAAAAATTTGACAAAATTTCTCGAAGTACCTTTGTATAGGTAAGACGTTTCTAAATTGCAAATTTTCTCATATAATTCGTTAATCATAAAAGTTTTCAAAGAATCTCAAGAACTTTCTCTCTTCACATTAATTCGTGTGTTCTAAAATACAAACTATTTGTATATGAAGATAGAAGATACTCGTATCTGGCACGTAAGCATCATATAAAATACAGTTTATTATTATACAAGACAAAAAAAAATATAAAAATTACTCTAAATATCTAGCAAAATTAAAATATCAAAACATTTTGAAAATTAGTTCAAAATTACCTTCTTTTGCTTTAGTAAATTTCATAAATAAACAAAGCAATATTAAATATCTAAGACAGAACATCGTTTTCTTTATAAATTAAAATTTTAAAGTTATAGCAGAAAAAAAAAACTTTTCCTTTAAGTTAAGTGCTTTTAAAAACAGACTAAATTAACGTTGTGAAAAAGAATAAAACAGGAAGAACGATTAATTTTTTTTTTTTTTTAATTTATTATACGATGAACTTTCCAGACAATAAATATTAGACTTTTAATAAAAAATAAATAAAAAAATTAATATTAACATTATATATATTAAATTTTTAATATAAATATTTGTTCTAGAAACAAAATTGTAGGCAAAAAATCATGTCATTGTGCTACACATTTTTTTTTTCTACAAACACCACAGTAAATAGATAAAATGTTTACACGATGTGGACAGTGAATTTCGCAATGAAAACAAATTAATTGAAATTGTCATGTAAATTATTTTAATGCGCATGGCTTCGGTAAGTTGTATTTACATTCGCAAATTTAGCTCGGTAAATGCTCCATTACATGCATCAATACACATGCAATTATAGAGGAATGTAAATTGTATTTACATTTCCCTGTGATGTAAATTGTATTTACATTGCTCTATATTGTATTTACATTCTTCATTTTGAACTGCGTAATACTATAAACAAAAATAATATCACTCACACTCACAATATTTCAAACAGACAAATACCAAAAAAAAAAAAAAATTGCAAATGTATATCTCTCACATGCATCATATCAATGTCAAACAAAGCTTAGTTTATAATGCTAAAAATCTATATTTTCCCTCTGAGCTAATCTATATTTTCCCTCTGAGCAAACAAAAAAAAAAAAGAACCAATAAAAAAATACGCGGCTATTTTTTTTTTTTTTCTAAAAAGCGGCCAGTCGATCAGTCGATGAATTTTCTTAACATGTGTTTCAATCTACTATTTTTAAAGGATCTTCGAACCTCTACTACTAAATTTTTAAACGAGTGTGGTTGGATTTTAGTACATAAATTTAAACCACACTTCAAAAATTGCTCTTATTTTTATTCAAAAAAAACAAAATGAATAAAAATAGAACAATGGTAACCCTGAAAATATCTTTGTTGTTATTATAAAGTTTGCTGTCTGTCAAATGTCAAGAATTTTTTTTTCTTTTATCAACAAACGAGGAAAATGGCAGCAACAAGGAGATTATTTATTGTAAATATAAATTATAATTATATAATTATTATTTGATTTTATTTTTAATTATAAAAAAAAATAATTATAAAATTATTATAAATTTAAGAAGACCATTAGTTCCTAAAATAATAAAAAAAAATTAGTAATTTTTCTAAAAAAAATTATTCGATTTTTTTTTTTGCAAAAAATAAAATGAATAATTTTTTTTGGAAAAATTACTAATTTTTTTTTAATATTTTAGGAACTAGCTGATCTTAAATCATCCGGTTTGAAATCATTTTGAGAAATAAATTTACTTCCGTATTAATTAAATTTTATTTCCTTGCTTCATTTTGAACTTTTTTGTTTATTTTTTTCATTGTAAATGTATTGTTTTCAACTCCCTCTCCCATGCACATTAAAGCAGTATACAATACATGTTAATCAAATTTGTTATACAGCTCGTTGTGTATACACACAAACACATAGACACTCGTCAATATTATATCACTCGACCTTCGGTCTCGTGATATAAACATGACTCGTGTCTATGTGTTTGTGTGTATACACAACTCGCAAGAATAACAAATTTTCTTAACATGTATTGTAATCTACTATTATTACCAATTTACCAATATCTACCGATATTTAGAGTAAACATTTTAGCTAAGAAATTTGTTAAAAAAAAACCAAATTCAATTGTTTAGTTTTGCTGCATTAATGATTAAGTTTGAAAGAGTTGAAAATTTAATTGCTCAATTATCTTTTACGATATCAATTAGGTGATTAAAGTTTCTAGAACCTGAAAACGTTTTTATTTCACATAAAGAAATTAAATATTTAAATAAAAAATGTAAATAAAAATATTTGAAAAACATCTGTATTTTTGGAATCTGAATATATTAGGTACATAAATATGTATTTTTTAAATGCCTCTAATAAAAATAGAATTTCATTGAAAATACTTGTAACGATAGAATAAAAATTTTGTTTTATATAAATTGTACTGAATTTTACATAATTATGATAAAGTATTATGAAAATGTTTCGTTTACTATTTGCTTGCAACAAAACATAAAAAAAAAATTTTAATTGAACTTTCAACATTTTTGTCTTTAATATAAAAAAATCTAAATGTTTCTCCCAGACTGGTTGTTCACATAAATTAAAGAAATGGAATAATATTGCACTCAGATGTAGAGATTGTGTATATTTTTCTGAACTATAGTATAACTTTAAGTTATATGTATAGGTATTATATTTTTTTAAGGCCAAATTAAAATCAATTCATAACTAATTTTTGAAAATGTTATTTATTTAATCAAAAAGTATTTTTTTTTACAATTTGTTTTGGATCTATAATAGGAAATATAAAACAAATACATTTTAAAGTACTAAAAACTTTCTAAAATACTATCAAATTGGATTCATGAAAGTAATAAGAATATATCTGGTCCCATTTGTAGTTGGCAATCCTTCATGTTTATGTGTGAGTTTACCCGGATGCATAATCATCCATCCTTTTTTTGTATCTGTGACAGCGCAATTGTAGCGTGTAAATTTACATCCACCTCCAACAAAGTCCTTATTTACTTCATTCAAAGCTATATTTATAGTGTACGCAGACGCATCAAAATGTGGTCTAAGGGCAGCTTGCTCATCAGATTTATACCTTACCGCAAATTTCATAAATGACTCTACATTCTAAAAATATTTATGTACATGTATAAAAATGTCATTTATTGTTATTTTTGAGAGTTTTAATTACAAAATACTTGGAATTTCACTTTACGTGACATTTAAGGGCCGATTCTCTTTTGAAACATTTTATTATTCACTCTTATAAATTGAAAAAATCACCTACGTTTTTAAAACCAGGATACACTTTTTGCTGCAATGGCCTAACATAAATATCTAAAAATTTCATCCAAATTGCATCTAATCCTACTTGAAATAATTGTATATCAACGGTAGGCACATTTTCATAAGAACCTTCTTTAAATCGATTATCTTTATTGGAACCATCTGACCATTTCCTAGAATGTTCTAATGTTTGTATTAAATGATCGCAAAATTTATTTGTCACGATTGGAAATCGATAAACATCTTGACAAACCTAAAAATTTAATTTGGCAAAGAAATTTTAGTTTTGATGTAAAAATAACTATATATTTAGATATATAATTTGTTTTTAACCTGCTCTGGTATAAAACTCGGGTCCAAACTTTGAGAATAATTCGGATGTATATATAATTTTTCCCATTCTTCTTGATCATTTAAAAGAGTGTAGAGTTTTGAAGCTGGTGCTTTTACATTTACTTCATTAGACTCAATTAAATCACCATAATATTTAATGTTTACAAGATTGATGAAAACTTCCTGGAAACCATTTATTTAGAATAAAATATTTAAAAAAAAAAAGAAAAAATTTAAAACTTATTTTCTTTCCTAAATAAATGTTATAAATATGATGTTCCTAATAAATATATATATCTAAATTTTAACAGAAATCGGGAACCATTTTCTTAACATTTTCAAATAATTTTATATCTATGTTTGCCGTTTTATTAAAATATAAATTAATATCAAAAATATAATTTTACCATTTTCCTAACATTTTCACAGAATTCCATATCGATGTTTCCTGATTTGTTTGAATACAAATTAGTATCAAAAATAGATTTATTGATAAGATAACATGAAAATGCACAAGGAACGTTCCATATTGATCTAAAAAAAATAAAACATATAAGATCAGAAAAATGTGATATGAAAATTCAAAAAAAAAAATTTTTTGTTAACCCACTTCTTCCTTCTGCTTATTATCTTATTATAATCAGAATGATTAATTTGAATCTTATGTTCATCATTAACAAATTCCAAAAAATTGCTTTTATCTGAATATTTGTTTTTCAGCATCGGTGCAATGAAGGTCCTGAAAAATACAATGATTTTATAAAAACACATTTCCAATTTGATTAAATAAAAACAAATCGTTTAAATGAGGCAATAAACTGTCTAATCGCCAAATCCTTTCTTTATATATTGAAACAATTTTAAATAGTAATATTTAAAAACGGTTTAAACCTATAATATAAACTTACTTATTATATGACATGAGATCTCTTAAAACATCAGCATTTCGTAATCGAACATCATTTTCTACATAAAATAAATAATCACACTGTTTGGTTCTTGCTTCTGTACTGAAATTATAAAATACATAAATACATAAACTTATGTAATCGTAAATGAAAAACATTTTAATTTATTATATGAATTCTTACATAGCCATATTTAGAGCTATATCTTCTTTAATTTTATCTTTCATCATTAAAATAATTTTATGGGAATTATAATTATTTTCATTTTCTTTAATAAAATCCTTAATAACCTCATCGTGGTCGAGTATCTGGTTCAAAAATAAATAACAAAGAGTAATTTCTTTACAAATTTTATGTATGTATATGTACAAAAACTTACACTTGAATAAATAAATAAATTAATATTTTTTTGTGGATATTTTAGTTTTTTTATTAAGTCTAAAGCATTTGGAAAATCGTGAATCAATTTTCTTATAAAAATTGTTATCATAACCATTGGTAAATTATTATCCTAAAACATAAAAAATAACGTTTTAAAATAACTTAAAGAAGAAAATGCATAAAAATAGTTATTTTTTATAGAAATTCTATTAAATTTATGTTCAGAATATTTCCATTTTACCTTTAGCTCAATCACATTTTTCTGGCATAATTTACATTCAAATTCATCAAGGTGTCCAGATAAATAGTTTCCAACAGAATTCAATAAAACATTATCTGGAGTACGAGAATACAAAAATGGAGCCTTTGAACCGTAGCTGATATTTTCAATGACACCGACATTCCTTTCATTTTTTACACTAAACCGAATATCTGAATAAAATTAGAAATTCTATAATTAATGCCATACATATAATAGTTAAGATAAAATAAAATTATTTTTTTCAGCACAATTCTCCTGCAATTACAGGTATTATGTAAAATACACTCTCCTTATTACATTATTAAACCTTTCCTAGTTTTTATGTTCTATCTACTATGTATGTACCATGTTTACCTTTATTATCATCAAAATTAAGAAATATTTTTGACCGATAATCTATTTGAATTCCATATTTTTTTCTACTAGTTTCATTCAAATACAATTGGGTAAAGAATAATTGATCGTTATTATAGTTTTCAATTTCTGAATCATTTAAAATATTCATCAAATCAATTGCATAACCTTAAATAGATAAAAAAAGATAATGCGAAATATGCATAAAAAAGCAAATTAACTTACCCATAAAATTTAAAGAATTCATAAATTTCGGTTTTCTTTCAACAAATTTTGGATATTTTTCTTCCAAAGTTTTATCTGGCCAACACTGATTATCAACTCCAAAAATAATTTTAGCTCCTGTTGCAATGAATGGGGTTGCCATTTTCAAAATATGTGATTGAAACAGCATATTCTGACTATACAAACAAAATAATATAAATTCAAATTTCGTAATAAAAATATTTTTTTATTTCTTCTAAATTTACCTGCCCACAACAACAATTATATTATTATGATTATTTGGAAGTTCACCTACACGATCTCTTAAAATTTTTAATTTTTCCATTGGATTTAAATTTTCATTCCATTCAATAGTATTAACCTAAAAACAAATTTACTCTTTATGTTTGTAAGATGTAAGAAAAACTAATTAGGAAACAAATTATTCAAACGGTTCTAGAATTAAGTATATACATAGTTCCCAAAAAACACAAATAACAACTTGTTCCAGTTCTATAAAAATATTATTTTGTACTTGCAGTAACCAACTATACTCTTTTTAATTAGTTCAGCAATCGGTGTTTAGTCTATGTATCAGAGGAACGAGTTCTTCTGTACTTTAAAATAATGTTAAGTAATGAACTTTTACTTTTGTCAATTTACTCTTTTTCTCAAATATATTTACCGGAAATTGAAGTCTATCAACAGAATTTATAAATCTTTCATATGCTTCAGTCTTCTCAGATGCCAATGTGAACATAAATACTTGTTTTAAGTTTTCTAAAATAAAAAGTAAAAAATAAAAAAAAAGTTATTGATCCGTTATTGCACTTGAATTCTTTGGGAAAGACGTAGGAATTATAGGAAATAAGATAACAAATTATTTCTTATAGTACTACGAAAATGAGTTTCATCATACTTTGGAGGCTCCCGTCCCCGTTTCCAAACGATTTCAATATAAAATTTCCAATTTTCTTCAAAGATATAAGTTTATTTTTCCTCATTCAGCTGATTTTTATTTTTCTAACTAATTGAAAGGACTGATATCTTTAAAACAATATTTACCATCACATTTACAAAGTTTTAAATTAACCAAAAACCATATTATTTTAAATTTGAAAGAAAATATCATTTTTACTTTAATATTTATTTATTTTGAGACTTCAAAAGTTTTACTATATAGTTAGTATAAAATTAAAAAAAAAATAAGAATAAATTTAATGAAAAAAAATATATAATATTCAACAATTTTATTAAAAATTTAACACTGACTACTTTGTATAAAAAATGCAATTTACATTTTCTTAATTGACAAAAATTCAGTTTAAAGTAAACAAAACATTTTAATATTTAAATATCTCAATATACGCCTTATATTTATATAAAAAAAAGTATTTAAATTAAGAAACAAACTACAAATATGTGCTTATTTTATAAATATTTAGGTAGACGTGTTGGATGTCGAAGAATGTTGGATACGTTGATGATTAATGAAATTTTTTAAAAAAAAAAAAAATTCTATGCTATTAAAATAGTATGGCATTTATGTATAGTTTTAGTCAAAAGTACAAGAAAAGAATTACAGAAATAATATCGTCCGTTCAGAAATGAAACAACGTATGACATTTATACGTCATTATTTGACAATAGCACCATTCGATTCCTCATACTCGATTTTAGAAATATACAACGACTTTGCAATATTCTTAATGTTGATTAATATGTGTTTTTTAGATGAAAATTGTACGCTACTTGATATTTTTTCATACGTTTTTTTTAATTTTCAAATCTTTAAATACAAATTACTCGAAACTATACTTCTCATTATGCGTTGTTTCATTTCTGAGCAGACGATATAGTATTAAAATTTAGTGTAATAAAAAAAAAGTTTTTTATTCATAATTATAAAATTAAATGCTTCCAATTTCAATTACATATTTAGTCCAAAAATGCGGGTTAATTTCACAATTTAAGACAACCTTTAGGATAAATTAACTTCAGTTAATACATGAAAAATAAAAGAGTAATAATACGCATACAAAGATTAGGTACTTGATTTATTACTTGCATAAGCAATAGCATTATCATATTTTAGGTAACATTATATTATGCTTTATTTGATTTTATAATCATTTTTCACTATTATTAATATTAATATTAGGACTTTTAATATCGTCATAACGAAAAAAAAATAATTTAGATAATGATGAGAGGACCTATACGGAACAATATAAACTGTGTTTAAAAGAAAAAAATAGTTTTGGTACATCTATTGTCACTCAAAATTTGGTGGATATCTTTCTCAAGCAATAGTTATCCGAATATATTTTTGGAATTGCCTTTGTCGTAAAAATTATTTCATATCCTGACATTTCCCAGAGTAAACATATTTCTATAGTAGAGTAACAAGGAATAACGAAAATTTTTATGCAAAAAAAAATAAAAATTCACCTCCCTCTTACAAGGTGCCTTTCTGATTCCTTTTACTTAATTTTTTTTCGCAGGTTTTTTTAAAATCCAAAATTAAGTACTTTTTTAAGAACAAAGTGAGTTCATTTCGTTTTATTTTTGACTTAAAACTATTTTCTTATTTTTAAAATTTTTTAAAACCGTAAAATTACTTATATTTTACAATTTTTTTAATTTTTTGTAAAGACAAAAAATTATCATAGTCACCTGGTTCTTTTATAAAATAAATGCATTGTTTACATTTATTTGGCCTTAAGCGCGTCATAGTTTCCCTTAAATACTCAATACTAATAAATAAAAATCATATGATTTTTGTTTTGCTTTAATTTTTCGATTTTAAGGATGTGAGAATTTTTTTTAAAACTTAAAGCTAATTTGAATTTCAACCGCTAGTGATTTAAATGTGAGAAATTAAAATAATAATTTAAATTAACTTTTACCAATTTTTTAGTTCTCAATTTGATGAATTTTAAACAGTTTGAAAAATGTAAATTAACAGTTCCTCCTTAAAACTTTCTTAATTATATTAAAATATTACAGGATAAGTTTGCTGAAAATTTCGATTTACATGTAACAGAAAATAATTTAGTAAGTAAATTAGATTCCCTTCTTACAAACGTTGAATGTAATTTCAAATGTTGTGAAAATTTCAATAAAATTTATTTAATTCATTTTTTCATACGTGCGCGCATATATTTCATTTTACATTTTTTTAATAAAAATGTAAAAATTAGAAAAAATAGAAATAAAATTGTCTGTGATGAGTTTATAAAATTAAAAGTCTTGTTTTATTTCGTAACTTTTAAAAAAGCAACCATCTCATCCCTGATCATTTTTATTCAACACAATGACAGATTTTGAGTAAAAAAAAACATAGATTTTTTTGCGGGACGAAATAAATTTTCTATGGCAGATACTTTACTTTATGAAATAGGTGTACAATGCATTTCCCTTCAGTATATGATTTTATATGTAGAAATGTTGAAATTTTGTAAAATTCTGACAGTTCTAAAAATTTTTTCTTGAGATATCAGAATTATACGGTATTTTGTTAAATTAATATTTATTTATTTTATAGCTTAATATCAATTTTACATAATTATTAAAGTATTAAATTTTATAACATATTTCTAAAGCTATTTTAATAAATTCAAAATATTTTTTTTTCATTCTAACTTTGAATAAAACTAATTATAGCATATCTGGTTCCTTTACTTATATCTAAATCCTGATAATTGTGTGTTATTCGCCCAGGATGAACAACCATTGAACCTTTTTTTATATCTGTTGCAATATAATTATAACGGAGAAAATCTCTACCCCCACCCTCAAAATCTTTTCCATATTGCGTTAATTCAAAAGTGCATATATAAACTGCTGACAAATCATATAACTCAGGTACAAATTTATCTTTTGGTGTTTGTCTAACAATATAGCTTAATTTTGATTTTGCAGACTGTAATTAAATAAGAAATATTATTATAATATTATAATGTAAAAAAAAAATAATTAAAATTTAATAAAATATTCCTTTACTGTCTTATCACCGAAGTTGGAATAAACAAAGCCTGCCAATCGTTTTGCATAGGCTCTTAAAAATTCATCCCAAACATTTTTCAATCCTAGTTGATGCATTTGAATTTCTTTCGGGGGAGCATTATACTGAAAAATTGAGAGATAGTTTTACAATTTTTTTTTATTTATTTATAGGAACTAACATTATTGTGGCTCTCAAATGCTTCCCATTTATCAAGTGTTTCAATTAAATCATCACAAAATTTTTCTGTTAAAATGGGGAAACGATACACATCTGGACATAACTAAAATAAAACATTATGTCCAATTAATTCTGTATTACGTAAAGTTAATGTATAAGCTATAAAATATGTATAAACATATGAAAATAATTGAATAATGTATTTTTAATAAGTAGGCGGTACCATTTCGTATTCATAATCTTTTTTACTATTTTCCCAATAATCGGGATTAATATAGCGCTTTTCCCATGCTGATCTGTTAGTTAAAAGATTGTATAACTCAGGTACTGGAACATCTTCTAATGTTTCATCTTCTCGGATAAGATCCCCATAATACTTCATACTGACAATATTCATAAAAACACCCTAAAAATTAAATAATGAAATCTATTTCCAAGTAAATATATAAAATTTATTCAAATTTCAATGTTGGATAAAGCTTACTTCATTCCTTAAATCTGAACACAAAGCCATATCCGGATCACCTTCATCTTTAAGTTTAATTTTATTAAAAATTTGTCTCTTCAACAAGTAACATGAAGAAATGAATGGCACATTCCACATTCCACTAAAATTAGAAATATTGAATTTAAAATACTGTGTTCAGAAAGTAGGTAGGTATGTAGTATATTACTATGCTTATGGATATAAGTATTAACATGCAACTTATACGAAATTAAGTACTCACAAAACTTTGCGATCAACTATGTTGGTGTAATCATTAGAATCAGCATAATATCCATTCTCGTTCAAGGCTCCCCAAAAATTTGACCAACGAGATCCTGCTCTAACCAATAATGGGGCTACGAAAGATCTATAATAGTTATCAAAGAATTATTTTTTTGAATATTGATCCTTTCATTTTATTTTTACTAACCTATTTAAAATCAATAATTCCTTAAGCACATTTGGATAAGATAAACGAACGTTGTTATCGATTGAAAATAAATAATCGCTATTTGTTTTTTCAGCCGATTTACTATAAAATAGAGAAATTTTACTTACAGTTAATCAATTTTTTTTTTTTTTTTTTTTTAACTCACATTGCAGCCATTCGAGCATCCCTTTCATCATAATGTCCTTGACTCTTAAGATAATATTCTATTGATTTATAATTGATATCATTAGTTTTGACAAAATCTATAACTATGGAATCATGCTCTTTGACCTGATAAAAAATTAAATTCAGATGAAAAATTAATATAACTGCTGTCGAACAATATGAATTTAATAAATAATTTTAAATGCGAACAAATGTTATGTGCTCATCATTTCTTTGGTTAAGGGACAAAGTTGTCTGTGTCTCAAAAGCTTTTTGCAGGTCTGCAAAAATTGTTACACTTTTCAATATTATCATAAGAGACTGTGTAGAAGACAAGTTTCGGATTTTAGAAAATGTTCATAAATCTTTTACAATATATTATTTTCGGCTCTGACATTTTTATCAATTTGAAGCAATCAAAAAATAAATCACCTAATTTGAATAAATTCTATTAACAAAATAATAAAATTTCTAAATTATTATGGGCGTTTTCTTTAAATATAATTTTTTATCTGTTTATGACAAAATGCAATTAATAATTGCTTGCAAATAATAAATTTTATAATTCTGTTTGTAATATGATATAATGGACATTAATAAATTATTCTAGACCGTTATCAAGTCAACAAAATAATAAATTATATTATGATCATGTAATGTCAATTCAAATTGCTAGAAAATTATAATATTTATGTAAATTTTAAACAAATCAAATTTCAAAATTGATTTTATAATAAGAATTTACTTACATTTGAATGAATAAATAAATGAATAAGGTCCTTTGGATAATCTAATTCTACAATTTTTCTTAATGCTTCATTGCAACGTAATGAAAATTTTTCTATAAAAATTGCCAACGTTATTGTAGGTAAATTATTCTCCTGAAAAAAAAAATCATTAATGAATAAATAAATTTATTTAAAAAAGAACTGCTTACAAAGTACCTAAGTATAAAATAAAATTAAATTAACGTAATATAAAATTTATTTTATCCTTTTGAAGTTTTCAACTCAAAACACAAGGATTAAGACCAGAATAAAAAATCGATATTAGAATAAATAATAATATTTGTAATTTAGTTAAAAACTTAATATATATGCGGAAAATTAATTTTGCACAACTCCGTTTTTGTACTATAATTACAATAAAATTGTGCATATAAAGATAAATCATTGAACTTTGTATTAATATGTAAATTAATATATTTTTTTTAACAGAATGGCAAAAATTTCTAAATATTCGATGATTTTGTCACATTATGTTTTCCATTTATGAAATAAGCTGCATACATTAAATACATATTTCTAATTAAATTATTACACTTTTAGTTAGAATATTATTTTAATTTTAATTTATACCAAAATAGAGTTATTAAATTAATTCAAAAAAAAAATCAAAAAGATGAAATTATTTTAGAATGAAATCTTACAAAATATTCAGTAAAGTTAGGGAATCTTCTAAAGGTGTTTTTAATACTGAAAAATTTTCAAAATTGATTTCTTTATTAAATAAAAAAATATGGCTGAAAAAAATTTCGAAACCAGTTTTTACATAATGCTCATCGGTTGCAAAAAATTATTTCTTATAATTACTAACACTCAATGAACTTCATTGATTCATTGTACTATAAAAAATACACTTACATCCAATTTTAATAGATTTTCTTGGCAGGTAATACATTCTGATCCTATAAATGATCCACTTAAATAATTCGAAAAACTATTTAATAAAATTTTGGATGGCCCGTTTCCATGTAAAATTGCAGGTTTGTTTTTGAAATATTTGTTTTCTAAAATCCATTCATTATTTTGAATAATAAAACCTAAATCTGTTTAAAAATATGAAATAATTATACTTATTGGAAATATTTTGCAAAAAACATCAATCAATTAGGTGTTTTATATAAAAATATTAAAAATCAAAATATATTTATATAAATATGTTAGGTAATTTGTTTTTTTTATTACTAATTTAAGAAAAATTAACTGATAACATTCTAATACTTATTATTATTATTATTATTATTTTAATTATTAAATGAGAAATAAATTTTTTCCGTTTTGAAAAAGTTTAAAACATATATAAATATATATTATACAATAATGTATTTGATAGAGACATATAATTTATTATATAAAGTTTAAAATACTTATGATAAACTTTTTATGAAAAAATTTACCCACAACTCTATTAATTATATTTTATGGTTGCCATACTAATAGCTACATAATTATATTATAAGATAAAAAATATATCTATAACATAATTATAAAGATTTGCTTTTTTAAATCAGTATATATAGGTTGCATCAATATAATGAACAACTAAACTTCAGGCGTTAGGAACTTATGATTTGCGGAACATCATATTCATAATTTCGCTAATAGTATCTGATATACCAATACTCTGAGTTGTGTCGTTAAGTTACATTTTAGTGGATTTTGACGCGTAATCAAAAAAGGTTAACAACGCCTGAACTACATCATACTCTTGTACCACATACTATGTTACAATTGATTTTCTCAAGAAGGGTGAAAAAAATTTTGTTCAATGAAAGAATTCTTTTTTAAATTAAATTTTTAAACTATAAAAAATTTATAAGTTTTCATTTAATAATAATCTAAGATGCAACTGATAATTATATGTCATGGAGTTGTAATAAACCTCAAGAAAACTTTACTTAAAAAAAAAAGAAAGAATTTCAGTTTTCTCTTAATTTTCATTAACTTTTTTCTTTTTCATTTCTTTTGAAATGTATAATTAATCTTTTTTACTTGACAGAATATTATAAAAATAATAATAACATTTTTTTGATGACATTAGATATTAGAAATCACCAAAAAGTTAATTTATATATTTTAATTTTTTTGGAATCCTTAATGTCAATAACAACATTATAGTTAGTTTTGATAATGACATAAATTTAAATCTAAAACTATATTAGGTTTGAGTTTATTTAAAAGAAATTTTTTCTTCGATTCCATAAAAATGTTCAATTTTTCTTGAACATCGTAATAACATTTTTACACAGATCTTTATTACAGATTCCTTGACATTTAATTTAAAAAAAAAAAAGTTTTTTATTCAAATTTTTGATATCCTTAATATAAAAAAAAAACCTAAAGTTATTTGAATAAAATTTCCATAAACAATATTGAAAAGAATGAAAAAAAAAATATTTATTTTTAAAATTTCTGAAGTGAGAATGAAAATAACAAAAAGTTAATTGTATTCACCTTTAGCACCATTTAGATTACAAAAGATATCAGATTTTGTATCTAATTGAATTCCAAATTTTTTCCTCAATTCTTTATTCAAAAATACTTTTGTATAAAAGAGTTGATCGTCATCGTTGTCGTGAACTTTTGATGTACTTAAGATTCCATAAATTTCAGGAACATAACCTGAAAAAAAAAAAAGTTAAATTAATTTATTTATGAAAATTAAAAAAAAAATAATAATAATAATAAAAGAAAAGAAAATTTCCTTCATCATTTTGTGAATGAGCAAACAACAATGTAATCAAAATGTTTCCTTCACTCCATCGCAAAGATTACAATTTTAATGGGGGAAAAAAACTTAAGCAATTTTTCAAAAAATAAAATTTAAGGTTTTTTTTTCACAACTTCCTAACTTATCTCCAAACAAAATAAAAAAATAAAAAAATTACCTATAAATAAACCGGAATTTAAAAATCTTGATTCTTCTTTCGATACTTCTGGATAATCATCAATTAATTTTTTATCAGGCCAACAAAAACTTTCGGCACCGAATAAAACTCTTGCACCGTTCTCTTTAAATTGTTCAACAATATAATTTGTATTATTTAGAAATATAACATCATAACCGTCGGTGAATAAAACTATCATATTTTCATTTTCTTTTAATGGTTCGAGAGTATTTTTTAAAAGATTAATTTTTTGTCCACCACCTTGACCAAGCATGTCACCACCAGACCATTTAGCCCCAAGCCCCAGTGTTTGAACCTGGGGAAAATAAAGTTTTGTTATTTATAAATACCAGCTGAATAATTTTAGCCATAAAAATACAAAAAAAAAACTTATGTAATATAATTTTGAAATTTTTCTAATTTTATGGATAATTAATATATGCTTAACATTACAATTTACTTACATGAATTCCATAACGTTTCGCTGTTGTCAAATATCTTTCATATCCATCACATTCTTCTGTTGCAACAGTTAAAACTAATATTTTATCATTACCTGCAGAGAAATTTTTTAACATTAATATTAAATCAAAATTAAATGAAACAAAAAGTTTTGTAAAATTTTGGATAAAATAGCATGATTGATTTCATCCTTCCTGGTAACACCGAAATCGGGCTACCGTTTCAATTTTAAAAGGTTTCTATATTAAAATACCTTCAGAATTTGCAAAATTAATAACTTTTGTTAAAAAATACAAAATTAAAAAATATTTATACATAATTTAAAGCAAAAAAATTTCAGTATTTTTTTTTTTTGTAAATAATTGGACTTCACTTAATTTTTTTTTTTTTAATAAATATATTTCTCAATTGTTCACAACGTTCTGAGATCTTAAATTTTTAATTCCATTAAATTTTACCATTGAAAATCATTTCATATGTCAGACATACAATAAATATTTATTATTAATTAAATATTTTACTTTTTATTACTTTGTTTTATTTATTAACATTAAAATGAATAATAATCAATATTCAATATACTAGAATTTAAGTTGAATGTCATTAATCTTGCAGTATAAATTATTTTTGAAAATATCCATTACAAATAATTTATTTTTAAAATTTCCAACCTTGAAATATAATAAATGTCATCTTTATGCATATATGATTAGAGAAAATGGGTCGGAGGGAACTTAAAAATTGAGCATTATCGAAGATAGAAAATTGATAATTTGAAGCGAATCATATAAGTTATTTCGAGAGAATCATATAAGTTCTTTCCAAAGAATTTAATAAAATCCCAAGTCTATTTATTATTAATGGTTTTATCGTTGTATTCAACTTAAACAATATTATATTATCGTAGATAGTAAAGTATGAGATGTCGCATTGAATACTAAAAATATTTTAAATATTGTATATTGTATAAATACAATTATTATACACTATACATAAAAAAAACAACTTTGTACAAGAGTTTACAAAATATAGTTTCCAAAACAACTTTAAAATTATTTTTTCTTCATTAAAATTAATTTGCTATAATAATAAATAATTTAATAATTATTCTATTCCTTAAAATGAACTCAAAATGTATTTTTAATTTTAACATGTTATTATGTGAACATTTTTATTGTCATACTATATATTGTGTGATAGTGTTTATTCAATTTCATTTTATATCATGTAACTTTGTTAAATATGTACTTAAAATATTCATCTAATAAAAAGCATTGATGCAATAAAGTTTTCCTATTGAGATAATTTGCATCCTTATGCAAAAGACAACAGAATAATTTTAAATATACAATTATTTTTATGATTGATTACTAAACATATTGAAATAATAAAGCCAATTAATTAAATTGTTAGTTATATTTTTTAGTAATATTACAATATAATTATTTTATTTGAATATTGGAAATTTCTGTATTAAGTGCAGAATTATTAAGAAAGACATACAACCAAGGTCGTTTAAATTTTTGTCTGTATTTTTTTTTAAAATAGAGATACGGTATAAATATTTGTAAACTTTGTAAAGTTATTATTTCTGTATGTACATTTTTATAGAAAAATATTTAATATTGATATCCATTCCAATTATGCTTCCTTCCAATTATGCAGTTGAATATTGTTCGTATTCATGTTACAGAATTTAATAAAAAAAAATATTTGATATAAGGTCACTTGTTATAAAAAATAATAATGTTAAGTACTAATATCAAATTGACCAAGCCTAATTTAATGTTTTAAGAAAATTATAATTATTACTACTTCATGTAAAATATAAATATTCCACCTTCCCCTGCTAATCCAATCTAATATTATATAATGAAATCAATCTCTGATTCTGTGTCTGTCTGTCTTTAATACTTCTAACTGCTTTCAAACACAACAGAATTTCTTCAAATTTTACAGAGAGCATTCGGGTAAAAAAAAAAAGTAAAGTTCGAATTTCAGCCAAATCGAACAATTTTTTTCTAAAGTTATGAGTAAATTAAATTTTGCTTATTCAAAAATTAAGAGTAATTTTTTTCTATAATATACTAAGATAACCCGTTTTATTTTTTTTTTTGTTTTGTCTTGCACATGGCCAAATTAATCGATAATATATAACTTTATATAGTATTGAATAATTTTTTTAAATAACTGAGCTTCTCTAGGCCCCATGAACATACTCAATAACGGTCATGGACTTATAACTAGTCACAAATAAGTGAATAAAACCATAAAATTAAAATCTAATTGACTGAATCATAAATTTTCTTACAAAAATTAATTATATACTTTATTACTTCTACAGGTATTCAATCAAAAATAACCATTGTAAAATTATTAGTTCAAAGTTTTGGATAGTTATACTCGTATATAAAAATTTAACGTATATATATATATATATATATATATATATATATATATATATATATATATATATATATATATATCCTAATTTTATTATAATGGAAAATTGTACTGAAAATTTTAAATTGGTTGTTTCAAGTAAATTTTTCTTCAACTTCATCTACAATTTCTACTATGTATTTATTTATGTTATATACTATATAGACATAAGCTTTGAAATTGCCTTAATATGTAAACAAATACTGTGTTTAAATAATGTTCTTGTATCTGGTATACATTTGTTTAAACTTTTTCTTCTATTTGGTTTTTATTTGAACTATTATATCTATTAGATAAAACATCTGCTAAACGCAACTCAAACAAAATACAGCAAAAAAAAATTAATGATTGATGATTATACTTTTTTTTTAAGTTTGAATAGGATATTTCGTTAACAATTTCTTTTTTTCAATATTAGCATTAAAGTGTCCAAATCAAGACAGCATTTTTTTCAAAGATGTGGCACTTGGAGATTTTTGTTAAAAATTTGCGCCACTTCAATTTATTCTTTAATTATGTTATCGAAATTGAATCAAAACCATTTTCTAGGATTTACATTTCAAAAATAGTATCTTTCGAAAACAGATACAACGGGTTGACACAAAACTTTATTTGGTTTAGTTGTTGAGAATCTTGCTTTAAGACTAGTTGATGATTACAGCAGCAATTACCTACACTATGTTTACGTTGTTAATGTGCCCATATTTTCTTACTTAAACCATCTAATGAATTGCTCAATTCTTTTTTATTATAGTTAAATTAAAGAAATTTATAGTTAAATTAAAGAAATTTATTAAACATTTTTGGAAAATATTTCTATTCTATGTTTCCTGGATGTTTATGTAAGTACACATAATTATTTACTACAATAACAATTTTTCTTACATGGAACTACCTAGCTTCGATTTATTAAATTTTAAAAAAAAATTTTTTTTTGGAAAATGAATAAAGTATATATATATAGAAGTCTGTAAATATCAATATTATTTCTTTGAATTTTGATATTATTTAATAAAAAAATTTTCTATGAGGTTTTTGCTCATTCATTATAATTACTGATCTAACTAATAACGTAAAAATAAAATCATCAAGCAAAATTAGCTCCTTAAACTTCTAGTTTTGCAAGAATTTTTTTGAAAATTTAAATTATTACTTTCGAAGTTTTTTGTTTCTTACTTAGTGAACAGTCAGATTATAACAATATTATTACGATAATATCGTAATCGTAAATTATTAAATTAAAATGCATAGAATTAAAATATTTTGTGATTTAATTTTTTTTTTATTGTTTGACCAAAAATTTTAAGATTACATTTTTTTTCCTGCCTGGTATCATTAATCTTTCTTAATTTAATAAAATTATCCTTTTTCACCTTAAAATCCTTTTTAATTAGTTCACCCCTTTTTTTGGTAAGTAAACATATTATTTTTTCTTTAAAATTAATTGAAACTGGTTATCTTTATAATTTTGAATTACGAAAAGCTAAAAAATGTTGGTTTTTTTAACTTTATTGCGATTTAATAATAATTGCTGAAAAATGAATTTTAATTATTAATCGCAAGAAAATGCGCTTTTGTATGGAATTCAAAGGGGTTCATGCTTTTGAGTTCACATAAAATTTTTGTTTTTATTTTATGTATGTATATTCAAATAAATTTTATATGTATTCAAAACGTGTACCGTGCTCGTTTTGCTTTATTTATTTGGATTTAAAAAAATATACAAAAGAGAAGAAAATCAAAAGACAGCGGGCATATGAAAATCTTTAATATATTACCTGGGGATTATACTAGCCAGTAAAACTGTCTTGACGAAGACAGTATTTATATGTGTTGGTGAATTTTTATTATTTTATTCATTTTAAATTCACTGTCTTCTCTGCTGTCCGGATTTAAATCTGGACAAAAGAGAAGACAGTGACAAAGACAGTACAGTCGGGAAAAAATTAAAAAACAAAAAAAACTTATGATTGCTAATAAAAAACTTAAATAAATGCCGTATTTTTTTTTTTTCCTGTACATCATAAAAAAAAGTGACAATTATGAAAAGAAATAAATTTTCTGATATAAAAAATCTGGACAATAAAAAAGACACCCAACTTACTGTCCGGTTTTTTTTCCTTACAAACACATACAAAAAACTAATACAATGTTCCACTGTCCGGACAGTTTACTGTCTAATATAATCTGGGGGTTAATCTTTTTTAAATATAAAATATAATATGTACATATATTAAATTTATTTTATTAGTTTATTAGTTATTTACACATGGTTATTTATTAGTTATTTAAAATAGTTCTATTGTTTTCTTGAAAATTGTACATATCAACGAAAAAAAAAAAGTTTTTTCTTTTATATTCTTTGTTCTCATTTCATATTTACTATCATACTTACAATATCCTTAAGAATAACAATTTAATCCTATAAGTTGTCTTTTAATCTGGACAAGCATTGTTTTTATTATAGTTGTCAGAAGAGGAAATACCTGTCCTTTCATCGAATCCAGAAAATTATTGATTCTTAGAGTTATTTTTAAAAAAAATTTTCGATATTTTATAGTGAAGAAAATTTAATTTTCGATATTTAATAATGATTTCATTTTTGTCTAATAACAGTAATAACTTACTTTATGGTATTTTCTTGAAAAAAAAAGCAACATTTCGGGATTTTACCAACTTGGACGGTTTTTTTTTCATTTTCTATTGTAAATAAATATTAGATAGTGTAAAATGATCTCATAGAAAAAAATAAAAAGGT
This sequence comes from Hybos culiciformis, assembly GCA_964007475.1. NCBI lineage: Eukaryota > Metazoa > Arthropoda > Insecta > Diptera > Hybotidae > Hybos > Hybos culiciformis. Next base: position 33,101,856 of record OZ023273.1, on the reverse strand, counting down.
TCCTACATTATATTTTTTTATTAAATTTATTTTTGTTTCTTTTTTTTTTATGATTTAGAGGTGATACTATTACACTTAAAAATTTCCAAAAAAAAAAAAGGGTATAAAAATATTTTTGATTGTAATACGAAACAATGATTTATTGGTGGCATAATTAAAAAAACTAAAACAGAAAGTATGCATCTAGTAAATGAAGTATGAGCTAAATATTCGTCAATTGTTTTTGTTGTGTACTATGGACATGTAAAAAATAAAATATGGCTATAAAAGACATAATTTAATTTTGTTCGCGAGATAAATGTATTATGAAATGATTTTAATTGCCACGGCGAGATTAACTGATTTTTATTCAGAATTTTGTTCAGCGATATTAAAGTTCTTTGCTAGCAATTAAGTTAACGATAAAGTTTCTCATCGATCTTAAGTGCCGTCGAAAAATTTTTATATATTATATGATTATTATATTTATTAAATTCTTCATTTCATAAAAATCGAATTAAATAAAAACTTCAGACATTTTTTTCTATTGAATTTATTTAAATTTTAGAGTTTATTTATTTCAAGAACTGATTCCTTGTTCGATTTGGACATAAATTTCAAAAGTGATTGAACAGATAAAGACGGTTTTGGTTTCATACTTTTCCGAGATTTTAAAATTTTCTTTGCATCTTTATTTTTTGATTCTTTAATAATAATACCGAAACTTGGTTTGTTTTCTAATTTTCTAGGATAAAACTCATTCAAAATATCTGATGGAACTCTATTTAATTTATCTTTTGGAAAAATTCGCATTAGATCCCAGGCCATATTTAGAGACTCGAAAATATTTCTATTTTCAGCAATTTCCTAAATTAAAATAAAAACAAATAAATTCATAATTCTATTAAGGTTTACTGTCGGGTGCCTTATACTTTTGACAAATATATTACCTGATTTAAGAAATTTCTTTCAAATTTATTCATAAATTCTAAGTATAACTTGTCTTCGGCTCCCAAAGCTTCTTCACCAATAACTGATTTCATTCCAAAAATATCTTTAGACATTGCGTAAAGTGCATATAATTGGTTTGAAACGTCTGAGTGATCTTTACGGGTTCGATTTTCCCCAATCGCAGATTTCATTAAACGTGACAAAGAAGATAAAACATTAATTGGTGGATATATTTGTTTGTTGTGCAACTGACGATCTATATAAATCTGACCTTCAGTTATGTAACCAGTTAGATCGGGGATCGGATGTGTTATATCATCATTAGGCATAGTTAGTATAGGAATTTGTGTGATTGAGCCTTTTCGACCTTCGACACGTCCGGCACGTTCGTAAATTGTAGCTAAGTCAGTGTACATATATCCTGGATAGCCTCTACGTCCAGGAACTTCGTCCTTTGCTGCTGATACTTCTCGTAAGGCTTCACAATATGATGACATATCAGTTAAAATAACTAAAACATGTTTTTCACATTGATAAGCTAAAAACTCAGCGGTAGTCAAAGCTAAACGAGGTGTAATAATACGTTCAATTGTTGGATCATTAGCTAAATTCAGAAAGAAACATACATTAGCCATATTTCCAAATTTTTGAAAAGTTTCTTGAAAAAAACGTGCAGTTTCCTTGTTGACACCCATAGCAGCGAACACAATAGCAAAGTTGTCACTATTAAGATCGTTCTCACTTTTTCCAAAATTCTGAAATTAGAAAAACTGTTTAAAATAAGTTATCTTAAGCATAGTGTGTTTAGATAAAAGAACTAAAAATAAATAGAACTGCTTTCTCGTATATATACTCAATTAAAATGGGAATAAAATTGACAAATCGCGCGATGATAAATGCGCGCTGCTCTTGATATTGAATAAACTGTAACTTTTAATAACAATTAAAAATAAAAAGTTAAATAATAAAAACATAAGTATCTTTATTAAAATAAAACCATGTTTTAAGTGAAATAAAAAAAAAGACAAAATTTTTAAGTTTTATCCAATAAAATTCTTATGATCAATTATAATTTTTAATAGGTTTTATTTTTTACTTGTACAAGACTTGCTTGACAACAAATTTGAGCAGCAATTTCATTGTGTGGTAACCCAGCAGCTGAAAAAATTGGAATTTTCTGACCGCGAGCAATTGAATTCATCACATCAATTACTGATATTCCAGTTTGTATCATTTGTTCAGGATAAATTCGGCATTTAGGATTAATAGGTTGACCTTGAATACTTAGAAAATCTTCAGCTAAAACAGGTGGTCCATTATCAATAGGCTTCCCCATACCATTAAAAACTCGTCCTAGCATTTCTTCAGAAACTGGTATTCGCATAATATCACCAGAAAATTCGCAAATTGTATGTTTCACATCAATTCCTGCGGTACCCTCGAATACTTGAACAATTGCAGTTGTCCCACTTACTTCTAATACTTGACCTATTCGAAAAGTTTTATCACTTAATCGAAATTTTACAATTTCAGCATACTTGGCAAACTTAACATCTCCCAAAATAACCAAGGGACCATTGACTCCACTAATTGTATTATAAGCTAAAATATTCACATTTTAAAAAATATAGCAATTTTTAAGCAAATATTCATTTACTTATTCTAGGATTTTGATTAAAATTTCTTGTAGTTGCCAGAAAAACAGTTTTAAAGTCATCTATAGTTTTTTTTGAGCCATCTCTTTTTTGAGGATCTGAAAATAAAATAGTGAACAATGTTGATTTTAAGACAAAAAAAAGTGAGCAATTTAACTAACACATAAACAAATAAAAAATTTTAGCAAAAATATTTCGATTGGAATTAAAACACTTGTAAAATAAAATAAAATAAAATAAAGCAACAGAAAATATACCATTTTTATTTGGCTTACCTTACCATATTTATCATATGATACCTGTATTGATTTTTCTAAGCTATCTCTTTTCTCAGAATCTGAAAACAAAATAATGTAGGTATGATGATTTTAAGATAAATAAAATTGATCAATTGAACGAATTTACATCTAAGTTATATTTGTACACAATTTGAATAGGAAAATTATTCACAATTTCAATTAACGATTTAATTAAAGGTAATATTTTCTTTGTCGGTCGGCATTTAAAACACTTGTAAAACAAAGTTGCGTTCAAAAAATATTTTTTTTATTTAGCTTACCATATTTATCGTGGAATACATTTATTGGTTTTTTTGATCCTTTTCTTTTGTCAGGATCTGAAAATAAAATATTGAATGATGTTAATTTTAAAATTAATTCAAGTGATCAATTCAAAGCATTTAATCTTTGATTCACCATTAACGGTCGTATATAAAATGTATTAAATTTACAGCATTCTCTGTTCGAATTAATATTTTCGCAAAATTAAACTAACTAAATGTGCGGTGGTAAATGACTGGTAGTTGGTCAGCTCTTGTTCTGGGACGCCCCCTGCCCCTATACTTGAAACACAAGGGGCCATTCGGGGTGATGAATGTAATGTATTATGTAATGGTAAACCTACATTTGCCTAATTTTGTGGTTAATTAATGTACACATTTACAGGCAAATGTATACAGTATGCCATTTTGTACTTTAGCCGTAACATATACATATGCATTGAAAAAATTTAATTCTAAATTGGCTTACCATATTTGTAGTGGGATGTATCTATTGCTATTTCTGATCCACTTCTTGCCCTAAGTTCTGAAAAAAAGTAACGAATAATGATTTTAAGATAAAATTCCATTCTTATTCAGTATACCATATTCAACTGTCGATTCATCTATTGATTTTTTTGATTCATCTGTTTTCTCAGGATCTGAAAAACATATAAAGAATGATGACTTCAAGACAAATAAAAGTGATCAATTGAAAGATTTAAATCTTTATTTTATTTGTATAATTTACATAAAAAAAATTATTCACAACTGCTATTAACGATCGAATAAAATAAAAATATTTCTCGGTTCAAATTAAAATATTGTAAACTAAAAAAAAACAAATATCATATTTATCGTGGGATATCCAATTTATTTATTTCTTTGATCTATCTCTTTTACCAGGATCTGAAAATAAATAAATCACACGATATACATATCATCGATCCTACAATATTTTCACAACATTCCCGGTTAAAATTAAAACACTTGCAAAATAAAATAAAATTATAAATGCTTGGAAAATTTACCATCCACATTTGCATTACCATATTTGTCGTATGATACCTGCATTGATTTTTCGAATGTACCTCTATTCTCAGGAACTGAAAACAAAATCATAAATGAAGATTTATTTTAATGAAACAAAAGTGATCTGAATAGATTTGAATCTTTGTTCGATTTCTAGAGAATTTAAATACAAAAATTATTACAGCTGATATTAACGATCATATATAATAAACTATTTTCAGAACATTCTAATATTCTAATATTAAACAAAATAAATATTATAATTATCGATTAGAATAATCAGATCAGATCCTGGTATCTCTTTTACCAGGATCTGAAAATAAATAAATCACAAGATATACATATCATCGATCCTACAATATTTTGACAACATTCTGCGGTTCAAATTAAAACACTTGCAAAATAAAATAAAATTATAAATGCTTGGAAAATTTATAATCCATATTTGCATTACCATATTTGTCGTATGATACCTGCATTGATTTTTCGAATGTACCTCTATTCTCAGGAACTGAAAACAAAATCATAAATGAAGATTTATTTTAATGCAAACACAAGTGATCTGAATAGATTTGAATCTTTGTTCGATTTCTAGAGAATTTAAATACAAAAAATATTACAGCTGATACTAACGATCATATATAATAAAATATTTTCACAACATTCTAATATTCTAATATTAAACAAAATAAATATTATAATTATCGAATAGAATAATCAGATCAGATCCTGGTATCTCTTTTACCAGGATCTGAAAATAAATAAATCACACGATATACATATCATCGATCCTACAATATTTTCACAACATTCTGCGGTTCAAATTAAAACACTTGCAAAATAAAATAAAATTATAAATGCTTGGAAAATTTACCATTCATATTTGCATTACCATATTTGTCGTATGATACCTGCATTGATTTTTCGAATGTACCTCTATTCTCAGGAACTGAAAACAAAATCATAAATGAAGATTTATTTTAATGCAAACAAAAGTGATCTGAATAGATTTGAATCTTTGTTCGATTTCTAGAGAATTTAAATACAAAAATTATTACAGCTGATATTAACGATCATATATAATAAAATATTTTCACAACATTCTAATATTCTAATATTAAACAAAATAAATATTATAATTATCGAATAGAATAATCAGATCAGATCGTGGTATCTCTTTTACCAGGATCTGAAAATAAATAAATCGCACGATATACATATTATCGATCCTACAATATTTTCACAACATTCTCGGTTCAAATTGAAACATTTGTAAAATAAAATGAAATAATAAACACGTAGAAAATTTACCATTCATATTTACATTACCATATTGGTCGTATGATACCTGCATTGATTTTTCGTATGTACCTCTATTCTCAGGAACTGAAAACAAAATTAAGAATGATGATTTTAAAACAAATAAGATTTATCTGAATGCATTTGAATCTTTGTTCGGATCTAAAAACCAAATAATGAATGGAGACTTTAAGGCAAATGAAAGTGGCCAGAATTCCTTAACATTGCAATCCACGAACTCTGCTATGAACTAAATTTACGACAATGTGTAAAATGGAAAATATAAGTTGGCACAGAATATATTTTGTACGTTAAAAAAATATTTTGTTTTACCAAAAAAAATCTGTTAATATGATTCAAGTATTTGTTACTTTAAGAGAATTAAAATTATATCTTTTTGTTGTTATAATTAAAAATGTTGTTAAAAAACCAAATTCTAGTTTTGTTACAACAATGAAATTTTTTATCTAATCCACATAATATTGACAATTTTTTTGTTAAAAGTCAAAACTTATTTATTGAATTAACGATCATATTTGTTAATTTTAGAAATTTTAATTTTTGTTAATACAAAGAACCTTTCTTTAACATTTACAATTTCTATCCACTTAAAATAACAAATATTGTGTTCTTCTTACAAATTTTTTATTAAAATTAAGGATTGAATTTTTTTAAATGGCAACAAAAATATTTTTGTTAGAAATACTGAGTTTTTTTTTTTGTGTGTAGTTGGTCAGCTCTTGTTCTGGGACGCCCTCTGCCCCTATACTCCACACACAAGAATGGGGCCATTCGGGGTGGTAAATGTAATGTATTATGTAATGGTAAACCTACATTTGCCTAATCTTCTGGTTAATTAATGTACACATTTACAGGCAAATGTATACAGTATGCCATTTTGTACTTTAGCCGTAACATATACATATGCATTGAAAAAATTTAATTCTAAATTAGCTTACCATATTTGTAGTGGGATGTATCTATTGCTATTTCTGATCCACTTCTTGCCCTAAGTTCTGAAAAAAAGTAACGAATAATGATTTTAAGATAAAATTCCATTCTTATTCAGTATACCATATTCAACTGCCGATTCATCTATTGATTTTTTTGATTCATCTGTTTTCTCAGGATCTGAAAAACATATAAAGAATGATGACTTCAAGACAAATAAAAGTGATCAATTGAAAGCACTTAAATCTTTATTTTATTTGTATAATTTACATAAAAAAAATTATTCACAACTGCTATTAACGATCGAATAAAATAAAAATATTTCTCGGTTCAAATTAAAATATTGTAAACTAAAAAAAAACAAATATCATATTTATCGTATGATATCCAATTTATTTATTTCTTTGATCTATCTCTTTTGCCAGGATCTGAAAATAAAAAATCACACGATATACATATCATCGATCCTACAATATTTTCACAACATTCCCGGTTAAAATTAAAACACTTGCAAAATAAAATAAAATTATAAATGCTTGGAAAATTTACCATCGATATTTGTATTACCATATTTGTCGTATGATACCTGCATTGATTTTTCGAATGTACCTCTATTCTCAGGAACTGAAAACAAAATCATAAATGAAGATTTATTTTAATGCAAACAAAAGTGATCTGAATAGATTTGAATCTTTGTGTTCGATTTCTAGAGAATTTAAATACAAAAATTATTACAGCTGATATTAACGATCATATATAATAAAATATTTTCACAACATTCTAATATTCTAATATTAAACAAAATAAATATTATAATTATCGAATAGAATAATCAGATCAGATCCTGGTATCTCTTTTACCAGGATCTGAAAATAAATAAATCACACGATATACATATCATCGATCCTACAATATTTTCACAACATTCTGCGGTTCAAATTAAAACACTTGCAAAATAAAATAAAATTATAAATGTTTGGAAAATTTACCATTCATATTTGCATTACCATATTTGTCGTATGATACCTGCATTGATTTTTCGAATGTACCTCTATTCTCAGGAACTGAAAACAAAATTAAGAATGATGATTTTAAAACAAATAAGATTTATCTGAATGCATTTGAATCTTTGTTCGGATCTAAAAACCAAATAATGAATGGAGACTTTAAGGCAAATGAAAGTGGCCAGAATTCCTTAACATTGCAATCCACGAACTCTGCTATGAACTAAATTTACGACAATGTGTAAAATGGAAAATATAAGTTGGCACAGAATATATTTTGTACGTTAAAAAAATATTTTGTTTTACCAAAAAAAATCTGTTAATATGATTCAAGTATTTGTTACTTTAAGAGAATTAAAATTATATCTTTTTGTTGTTATAATTAAAAATGTTGTTAAAAAAACCAAATTCTAGTTTTGTTACAACAATGAAATTTTTTATCTAATCCACATAATATTGACAATTTTTTTGTTAAAAGTCAAAACTTATTTATTGAATTAACGATCATATTTGTTAATTTTAGAAATTTTAATTTTTGTTAATACAAAGAACCTTTCTTTAACATTTACAATTTCTATCCACTTAAAATAACAAATATTGTGTTCTTCTTACAAATTTTTTATTAAAATTAAGGATTGAATTTTTTTAAATGGCAACAAAAATATTTTTGTTAGAAATACTGAGTTTTTTTTTTTTGTGTGTAGTTGGTCAGCTCTTGTTCTGGGACGCCCTCTGCCCCTATACTCCACACACAAGAATGGAGCCATTCGGGGTGGTAAATGTAATGTATTATGTAATGGTAAACCTACATTTGCCTAATCTTCTGGTTAATTAATGTACACATTTACAGGCAAATGTATACAGTATGCCATTTTGTACTTTAGCCGTAACATATACATATGCATTGAAAAAATTTAATTCTAAATTAGCTTACCATATTTGTAGTGGGATGTATCTATTGCTATTTCTGATCCACTTCTTGCCCTAAGTTCTGAAAAAAAGTAACGAATAATGATTTTAAGATAAAATTCCATTCTTATTCAGTATACCATATTCAACTGCCGATTCATCTATTGATTTTTTTGATTCATCTGTTTTCTCAGGATCTGAAAAACATATAAAGAATGATGACTTCAAGACAAATAAAAGTGATCAATTGAAAGCACTTAAATCTTTATTTTATTTGTATAATTTACATAAAAAAAATTATTCACAACTGCTATTAACGATCGAATAAAATAAAAATATTTCTCGGTTCAAATTAAAATATTGTAAACTAAAAAAAAACAAATATCATATTTATCGTATGATATCCAATTTATTTATTTCTTTGATCTATCTCTTTTGCCAGGATCTGAAAATAAAAAATCACACGATATACATATCATCGATCCTACAATATTTTCACAACATTCCCGGTTAAAATTAAAACACTTGCAAAATAAAATAAAATTATAAATGCTTGGAAAATTTACCATCGATATTTGTATTACCATATTTGTCGTATGATACCTGCATTGATTTTTCGAATGTACCTCTATTCTCAGGAACTGAAAACAAAATCATAAATGAAGATTTATTTTAATGCAAACAAAAGTGATCTGAATAGATTTGAATCTTTGTGTTCGATTTCTAGAGAATTTAAATACAAAAATTATTACAGCTGATATTAACGATCATATATAATAAAATATTTTCACAACATTCTAATATTCTAATATTAAACAAAATAAATATTATAATTATCGAATAGAATAATCAGATCAGATCCTGGTATCTCTTTTACCAGGATCTGAAAATAAATAAATCACACGATATACATATCATCGATCCTACAATATTTTCACAACATTCTGCGGTTCAAATTAAAACACTTGCAAAATAAAATAAAATTATAAATGCTTGGAAAATTTATAATCCATATTTGCATTACCATATTTGTCGTACGATACCTGCATTGATTTTTCGAATGTACCTCTATTCTCAAGAACTGAAAACAAAACCATAAATGAAGATTTATTTTAATGCAAACAAAAGTGATCTGAATAGATTTGAATCTTAGTTCGATTTCTAGAGAATTTAAATACAAAAAATATTACAGCTGATATTAACGATCATATATAATAAAATATTTTCACAACATTCTAATATTCTAATATTAAACAAAATCATTATAATTATCGATTAGAATAATCAGATCAGATCCTGGTATCTCTTTTACCAGAATCTGAAAATAAATAAATCACACGATATACATATCATCGATCCTACAATATTTTCACAACATTCTGCGGTTCAAATTAAAACACTTGCAAAATAAAATAAAATTATAAATGCTTGGAAAATTTACCATCCATATTTGCATTACCATATTTGTCGTATGATACCTGCATTGATTTTTCGAATGTACCTCTATTCTCAGGAACTGAAAACAAAATCATAAATGAAGATTTATTTTAATGCAAACAAAAGTGATCTGAATAGATTTGAATCTTTGTTCGATTTCTAGAGAATTTCAATACAAAAAATATTACAGCTGATATTAACGATCATATATAATAAAATATTTTCACAACATTCTAATATTCTAATATTAAACAAAATAAATATTATAATTATCGATTAGAATAATCAGATCAGATCCTGGTATCTCTTTTACCAGGATCTGAAAATAAATAAATCACACGATATACATATCATCGATCCTACAATATTTTCACAACATTCTGCGGTTCAAATTAAAACACTTGCAAAATAAAATAAAATTATAAATGCTTGGAAAATTTACCATTCATATTTGCATTACCATATTTGTCGTATGATACCTGCATTGATTTTTCGAATGTACCTCTATTCTCAGGAACTGAAAACAAAATCATAAATGAAGATTTATTTTAATGCAAACAAAAGTGATCTGAATAGATTTGAATCTTTGTTCGATTTCTAGAGAATTTAAATACAAAAATTATTACAGCTGATTAACGATCATATATAATAAAATATGTTCACAACATTCTAATATTCTAATATTAAACAAAATAAATATTATAATTATCGAATAGAATAATCAGATCAGATCCTGGTATCTCTTTTACCAGGATCTGAAAATAAATAAATCACACGATATACATATCATCGATCCTACAATATTTTCACAACATTCTGCGGTTCAAATTAAAACACTTGCAAAATAAAATAAAATTATAAATGCTTGGAAAATTTACCATCCATATTTGCATTACCATATTTGTCGTATGATACCTGCATTGATTTTTCGAATGTACCTCTTTTCTCAGGAACTGAAAACAAAATCATAAATGAAGATTTATTTTAATGCAAACAAAAGTGATCTGAATAGATTTGAATCTTTGTTCGATTTCTAGAGAATTTAAATACAAAAATTATTACAGCTGATATTAACGATCATATATAATAAAATATTTTCACAACATTCTAATATTCTAATATTAAACAAAATAAATATTATAATTATCGAATAGAATAATCAGATCAGATCGTGGTATCTCTTTTACCAGGATCTGAAAATAAATAAATTGCACGATATACATATCATCGATCCTACAATATTTTCACAACATTCTCGGTTCAAATTGAAACATTTGTAAAATGAAATGAAATAATAAACACGTAGAAAATTTACCATTCATATTTACATTACCATATTGGTCGTATGATACCTGCATTGATTTTTCGTATGTACCTCTATTCTCAGGAACTGAAAACAAAATTAAGAATGATGATTTTAAAACAAATAAGATTTATCTGAATGCATTTGAATCTTTGTTCGGATCTAAAAACAAAATAATGAATGGAGATTTTAAGGCAAATGAAAGTGGCCAGAATTCCTTAACATTGCAATCCACGAACTCTGCTATCAAGGGCGCCCGGAGGGGGGGGCAAGGGGGGGCATTGGCCCCCCCCTGGCTTTGATGAAGAAAATAAAACTTAATCATTAAGTCATTATTAAATTTTTTGTTTAATTTTCCGATTTTTAAGTCTCGGGTAAAATACAAAAATATTTATAATTTTGGAATTTCTATGCGCACGGAATTCCAGATACAAATTCCTTTTTCAAATTTCGCTTAGTCAACGGCAACACATTTATGAAAAAAGAATTCCTTTTCTGATTACTTTTATGCTAGAGACATTTTAAAGTAGTTCACGCGAGTTTACGAAAAGACGTTTAGTACGCTTCGGAGGGTTAAAACTTGGTTGCGATCAACAATGGCAGCAGACAGATTAGACGGCCTTTGTATGATGAGTGCTCATCGTGCAATTATTGACGAAATGAAGGAAGAATTCGTTGCTAAAGTCTTGGAACGATTTGGAAGGCAGCACAGAAGACTGCAGTTTGTTTTCGAAAAAAATTGAAAAAATGTATTTTGTTTTTTTTTTCATTGCATATATATATATTTTTTTTTTATTTGTTTTTTATTTCTAATCGAGAATTCGTTAATTTAATTTATGTTTGTTATTTTTAAATTTTAATAAAGAAAAAATTAAAATAAGATATATGTATCTCAATTCTGGGGGTTGGACATTTGTCCGCGGGACATTTGTCCGCGATTTGTTTTTGTATCGCGGACATAAAAATGACATTTGTCCGCGATTCAAAATGTCTTTTGTCCGCCGCGGACACATGACATTTTCCAAAATGTCATTTGTCCGCGATAAAAATTAATCGCGGACAAATGACATTTTGCAAAATGACATTTTGCAAAATGACATTTGTCCGCTAAAAAGTTAAAAAATCAATCGCGGACAAATGACATTTTGCAAAATGACATTTGTCCGCTAAAAATTAAAAAAAGCAATCGCGGACAAATGACATTTTGGAAAATGACATATGTCCGCTAAAAATTTGAGGATAAAGTGCAGATGACGTGAACCAATCAGAATCGGCACTTTAAGAATCGGCTCTTTAAGGGGCAAATCGGGCAAAAAAAAAAAAAAATTGCATATACAAAATGTATGAACAATTTGGGGGGACTCTACCCCTCTTCCATTTTCCAAGTTTCAGACGATTCTGAGTGGTTCACGTAATCTGCAGTATCTCCAAAATTGAAAAATCAATCGCGGACAAATGACATTTTGCAAAATGACATTTGTCCGCTAAAAAAACTGAAAAATCAATCGCGGACAAATGACATTTTGCAAAATGACATTTGTCCGCTAAAAATTAAAAATTTCAATCGCGGACAAATGACATTTTGCAAAATGACATTTGTCTGCTAAAAATTCGAAAAATCAATCGCGGACAAATGACATTTTGCAAAATGACATTTGTCCGCTAAAGTTAGAAAATTCAATCGCGGACAAATGTCATTTTGCAAAATGTCATTTGTCCGCTAATTTTGGGACATTTGTCCGCGGCGGACAAATGTCATTTTACAATCGCGGACAAATGACATTGCAAAATGACATTTGTCCGCGAAGTTTTCCATACAAATTTCATCGCGGACAAATGTCCCGCGGACAAATGTCACGGCGCCCTCAATTCTCAACAGATTTTTCTTAGAAAATAAAATTTATAAGCTGATAAAAAAAAATTGTTTGCCCCCCCCTAGAAAAAATCCTGCGGGCGCCTATGTCTGCTATGAACTAAATTTACGACAATGTGTAAAATGGAAAATATAAGTTGGCACAGAATATATTTTGTACGTTAAAAAAATATTTTGTTTTACCAAAAAAAATCTGTTAATATGATACAAGTATTTGTTACTTTAAGAGAATTAAAATTATATCTTTTTGTTGTTATAATTAAAAATGTTGTTAAAAAAACCAAATTCTAGTTTTGTTACAACAATGAAATTTTTTATCTAATCCACATAATATTGACAATTTTTGTGTTAAAAGTCAAAACTTATTTATTGAATTAACGATCATATTTGTTAATTTTAGAAATTTTAATTTTTGTTAATACAAAGAACCTTTCTTTAACATTTACAATTTCTATCCACTTAAAATAACAAATATTGTGTTCTTCTTACAAATTTTTAATTACAATTAAGGATTGAATTTTTTTAAATGGCAACAAAAATATTTTTGTTAGAAATACTGAGTTTTTTTTTTTGTGTGTAGTTGGTCAGCTCTTGTTCAGGGACGCCCTCTGTCCCTTTACTCCACACACAAGAATGGGGCCATTCGGGGTCGTAAATGTAATGTATTATGTAATGGTAAACCTACATTTGCCTAATCTTCTGGTTAATTAATGTACACATTTACAGGCAAATGTATACAGTATGCCATTTTGTACTTTAGCCGTAACATATACATATGCATAGAAAAAATTTAATTCTAAATTGGCTTACCATATTTGTAGTGGGATGTATCTATTGCTATTTCTGATCCACTTCTTACCCTAAGTTCTGAAAACAAAGTAACGAATAATGATTTTAAGATAAAATACCATTCTTATTCAGTATACCATATTCAACTGCCGATTCATCTATTGATTTTTTTGATTCATCTCTTTTCTCAGGATCTGAAAAACATATAAAGAATGATGACTTCAAGACAAATAAAAGTGATCAATTGAAAGCATTTAAATCTATTTTATTTGTATAATTTACATAAAAAAAATTATTCACAACTGCTATTAACGATCGAATAAAATAAAAATATTTCTCGGTTCAAATTAAAATATTGTAAACTAAAAAAAACAAATATCATATTTATCGTAGGATATCCAATTTATTTATTTCTTTGATCTATCTCTTTTACCAGGATCTGAAAATAAAAAATCACACGATATACATATCATCGATCCTACAATATTTTCACAACATTCCCGGTTAAAATTAAAACACTTGCAAAATAAAATAAAATTATAAATGCTTGGAAAATTTACCATCCACATTTGCATTACCATATTTGTCGTATGATACCTGCATTGATTTTTCGAATGTACCTCTATTCTCAGGAACTGAAAACAAAATCATAAATGAAGATTTATTTTAATGCAAACAAAAGTGATCTGAATAGATTTGAATCTTTGTTCGATTTCTAGAGAATTTAAATACAAAAAATATTACAGCTGATATTAACGATCATATATAATAAAATATGTTCACAACATTCTAATATTCTAATATTAAACAAAATAAATATTATAATTATCGAATAGAATAATCAGATCAGATCCTGGTATCTCTTTTACCAGGATCTGAAAATAAATAAATCACACGATATACATATCATCGATCCTACAATATTTTCACAACATTCTGCGGTTCAAATTAAAACACTTGCAAAATAAAATAAAATTATAAATGCTTGGAAAATTTACCATCCATATTTGCATTACCATATTTGTCGTATGATACCTGCATTGATTTTTCGAATGTACCTCTTTTCTCAGGAACTGAAAACAAAATCATAAATGAAGATTTATTTTAATGCAAACAAAAGTGATCTGAATAGATTTGAATCTTTGTTCGATTTCTAGAGAATTTAAATACAAAAAATATTACAGCTGATATTAACGATCATATATAATA
>OZ023273.1:32849427-33081927 GCA_964007475.1 Hybos culiciformis | reverse complement strand
GTGTGTAGTTGGTCAGCTCTTGTTCTGGGACGCCCTCTGCCCCTATACTGCACACACAAGAAAGGGGCCATTCGGGGTGGTAAATGTAATGTATTATGTAATGGTAAACCTACATTTGCCTAATCTTCTGGTTAATTAATGTACACATTTACAGGCAAATGTATACAGTATGCCATTTTGTACTTTAGCCGTAACATATACATATGCATAGAAAAAATTTAATTCTAAATTGGATTACCATATTTGTAGTGGGATGTATCTATTGCTATTTCTGATCCACTTCTTACCCTAAGTTCTGAAAACAAAGTAACGAATAATGATTTTAAGATAAAATACCATTCTTATTCAGTATACCATATTCAACTGCCGATTCATCTATTGATTTTTTTGATTCATCTCTTTTCTCAGGATCTGAAAAACATATAAAGAATTATTATTTCAAGACAAATGAAAGTTTTCACGAAATTGCAAACATTCACGAAATTGCAAATATCAATTTTGTTCATATGAAAAGAAATAGTTTCTATCTTTAAATTTAATTACAAATGTACTTTCTCGACGAATCCCCTTATTTCTGAGCTAGTCTCTACTTCTTAGTTTATAATTTAGGTTAACTTACATTAGCTATATTTCTAAGTTTTATCTTATTCCAAAAACAAAAATCAATAGAAGGTTTTTCAACTTTTCCTTTTACATATCTAATAAATATTCTCTATCTAATATATTTTTGTTCTTTCTAAGAATAACTCAGAAGATAAGTGTATAAGCTAAACTCTGTAATATTTTAAGTAATATTTGACTAAGATTAAGTAAACATGTAAATTATATGTTAATTAATAAATTAAATTAAAAAAAAAAAAAAACACACACAATTACAAAATTTATCCATACTACATACATCTATTGATTTTTTTGTTCTATCTCTTTTCTCAGGATTTTAAAACAAAATTATGGATGATGATGGTCAAATTAAACTGAACAATTAAACGCATTTAATTTCTGATAAATTTTCACACACAATTCGAATACAAAAAAAAATCACACCATTAACGATCGAATATAAAATAAAATAATTTCACAACATTCTCGGTTCGAATTATTATTCTAGTAAAATTAAAAAATATATATATATACTAATGATCAAGTTGTAAAGAATAGTTTAGTTATTCTAATCTCTGATTGTAAATATTGTAAGTTTTCTGTAATATCGTGATAGCTGAAATAAAATATAATATAAATATATATATATATACCATTCTCATTTGGCTCATCATATTTATCGTAGTATATCCCATCTACTGATTTTTCTGATCTGTATCTTTTCTCAGAATCTGAAAATATAAGAATGATGATTTTGATTTTAAGACAAATAAAGCGATCAATTGAACGTATTTAAATATTTGTTATATTTGTTCACAATTTGAATCCAAAAATTATTCACACTATCTTTTAACGATCCTAAAACATGAGATATTTTCACAATATATTCGGTTCGAATTAAAACACTTCTTGTAAAAAAAATAAATAAATATGTATATAAATCAAATCATTGGCTTAACATATTTACCACGGGATGACACTTCTGCTGATTTTTTTGATCCATCTCGTTTCACTGGATCTGAAAACAAAATAATCAATAATGAATTTAAGACAAATAATCGTGCTGAATTGAACGAATTTAATTTGTTTTATTTGTAGACATAATACAAAAAATTATTCACACCTTTTTATTATAACGATCGTGTGAAATGGAACATTTTCACAACATTCTCGGTTCGAATTAAAACACAAGTAAAATAAATTATATAACAAGCACAGCCAAAATATAATTCTTAGTTGACTTACCATATTTATCGTCGTATACATCTACTGATTTTTTTGATCTTTCTCTCTTCTCAGCATCTGAAAACAAAATTATGGATGATGATATTTGGTCAAATTAAACTGATCAAGTAAACGCATTTAATTTCTGATAAATTTTCACGCACAATTCGAAAACAAAAATAATGCACACCATTTAGGAACATACATAAATTAGAATAATTTCACAATATTCTTTGTTCGAATTAATATTCTTGTAAAATTAAACTAAATAACTATATACATAGAAAATATACCATTCTCATTTGGTTCAACATAATTATCGTAGTATATCCAATGTATTGATTTTTGTGATTTGCCTCTTTTGTCAGGGTCTGAAAATATAAGAATGAATGATCTTGTTTTTAAGGCAAATAATGCCATCAAATGAACGCATTTAAATATTTGTTTTATTTGTTCACAATTTGAATACAAAAATTATTCATACTATCTTTTAACGATCATAAAACATGGGATATTTTCACAACATATTCGGTTCAAATTAAAATAGGATTATAGGTTTCAAATATATATAATACCTTGTTCGCATTCAAATTTAAATTCCACTTAAATTCCGGAAAACAAATTGCCGTTCGCATTACAAAATTTGATGAGAACTGGAATTTGATGATGTATAAAAAACAATTGAGAAAGAGAAAAAATGTTTGTTGTTGAAAATTTTGACTTTTTATCTCGCATTTTATTAATTTTATATTATATATTATTATAAGTGAAAATAACTATAAATGTAGAATTCCAACCCTTACAAACTGGAATATGAAAGTGGAATATATATATTCCGGAATATTTTTTTATATGAAAAGTCCAGATCATATTCCTAAAATATTCCGGAAAGCAGCATATTCCACAAATATTCTTCTAATGCGAACACCATATAAAGAAAAAATACAACTCTTATTCAGTTTACCATTTTTATCAGGCAATTCAACTATTAATTTGTTTGATCCATTTCTCTTCTCAGGATCTGAAAAACATATACTTAAATAATGATGATTTTAAGGCAAATAAAAGAGATCCATTGAAAGCATTTAAATCTTTGTTTCATTTGTACACAATTTGGATAAAATGAAATATTTTCACAACATTCTCGGTTCCAGTTAAAACACTTGTAAAATAAAATAAAATTATAAATGCTTGGAAAATTTACCTTTCGTATTTGCATTACCATATTTGTCGTATGATACCTGCATTGATTTTTCGTATGTATCTCTATTCTCAGGATCTAAAAACAAAATCAGAAATAAAGATTTTAAGTAAACAAAAGTGATCTATTGAAAACATTTAAATCTTTTTTTAATTTTACAAAATTTAAATACAAAAATTATTCGCACTATCTATTAACGATTGTATAATCAAATAAAATGGAATTTTTTCCCAATTTCTGTGTTCCAAATTAAACAATTATGAAATAAAATAAAATGAACATACATAGGAATTATATCATTCTTATTTGACTTACCATACATATCGTGAGATACATCAATTGATTTTTTTGATCTATCTGTTTTTTTAGGATCTAAAAAGAAAATAATGAATGGAGACTTTAAAGCAAATAAAAGTGATCAGAATTGATTTGAATCTTTTTTCCATTTGTCCAGATTTTGAATAAAAAAATTATTCACACTATTTTTTTACGATCATATAAAATTGTATAATTTCACATCAATTTCGATTCGAATTCAAACACTACTTGTATTTAAAAAATAAAATAATTTGCACACATATAAAACTATTCTTATTTGGCTTACCATATTTACTGTGGGATGATACTTCTTTTGATTTTTTTGATCCATCTCTTTTCACAGGATCTAAAACAAAGATGAATTTAAAGCAAATAAAAATGATGAGAATTTTAATACAAAAAAATTTCTCATTATCTTTTAATCATCGAATAAAATATAATATTTGCACAACATTCTCTGTTCGAATTAAAACCTACTTCTTTTCTCAAGATCTGAAAACAAAATCATTCACGAAAATTTTATTTCTCAATTCTAATTAAAACACTTGTAAAATAAAATAAAATAATAAATGAATAGAAAATTTACCATTTATATTTGGCGTACCAAATATATCGTATGATACCTGCATTGATTTTTCGTATGTACCTCTATTCTCAGGATCTGAAAACAAAATTATAAATGATGACTTTAAGAAAAATAAAAGTGATCTATTGAACATATTGAAATCTTAATTTCATTTGTACAAAATGTGTATACAAAAAATATTCGCACTATCTTTATAAACGATCGTATAATCATATAAAATAGAATTTTGTCAAAATTTCTCGGTTCAGATTAAACACTTGTAAAATAAAATAAAATGAATATATGTACATAGCAATTATATCATTCTTATTTGACTTACCATACTTATCGTAAGATACATCTATAGATTTTTTTGATCTATCTGTTTTCTTAGGATCTAAAAACAAAATAATGAATGACAAATAAAAATGGTCAAAATTCATTTGAATCTTTTTTCATTTGTACAGAATTTGAAAAAAAAAAAAAAATTATTCACACTATTTTGTAACGATCATATAAAATTGTATATTTTCACATCATTTTCGATTCGAATTAAAACACTTCTTGTATTTAAAAATAAAATAATGTGCACAGATATAAAATCATTCTTATTTGGCATATTTACCGTGGGATGATAATTCCATTGATTTTTTTGATCCATCTTTTTTCGCAGGATCTAAAAACAAAATAATCAAAGATGAATTTAAAGCAAATAAAAATGATGAGAACGAATTTAAATCTTTGTTTTATTTCTACAAAATTTGAAAACAAGAATTTTTGTCCTTATCTATTAACCATCGAATAAAATGGAATATTCGCACAATATTCTTGGTTCGAATTAAGACACTTGTGAAAAAAAGTAACATAAAATAAATTTGAATGGAAAATCTAATATTTTTATTTGGCTTGCCATATTTATCGTGGGATTCGTCTATAGATTTTTCTGGCCTACTTGCTTTCTCAAGATCTGAAAAGAAAATCATGAATGAAGATTTTAATGCAAAAAAAGTGATCTGAATGGATTTGAATCTTTGTTTGATTTGTAGCTAATATAAATATAAAAGTTATTACAATGTATATTAACTATCGTATATAATAGAATATTTTCACAACATTCTCAAATCTAATTAAAACACTTGTAAAATAAAATAAAATAATAAATGCATAGAAAATTTACCATTCATATTTGGCGTACCAAATATATCGTATGATACCTGCATTGATTTTTCTAATCGATCTCTATTCTCAAGATCTCAAAACAAAATTATGAGTGATAATTTTAAGAAAAATAAAAGTAATCAATTGAACTCATTTAAATCTTTATTTCATTTGTACGTGAATAGAAAAAATATTCGCAGTATCTATTAACTCAATATTTTCACAACATTTTCACAACATTCTCGGTTCAAATTAAAACACAAGTAAAATTAATTACATAAATAGGCACAGCAAGAATATCATTCTTATTTGGCTTACCGTATTTATAGTGCGATGTATTAATTTCCATGTCTGATCCACTTCTTTGCCTTAGTTCTGAAAACAAAGTACAATACAATGTAAATAATCGTGATCAATTGAACGCATTAAAATCTGTGTTTCATTTGTACAAAATGTGAATACAAAAAATATTCGCACTATCTATTATAAACGATCATATAATCGTATAAAATGAAATTTTTACACAATTTCTCGGTTCCAAATTAAACTTGTAAAATAAAATAAAATGAACATACATAGGAATTCAATCATTCTTATTTGACTTACCATACTTATCGTGAGATACATCTATTGATTTTTTTGATCTATCCGTTTTCTTAGGATCTAAAAAGAAAATCATGAATAAAGGTTTTAATGCAAACAAAAGTAATCTGAAAGCATTTGAAACTTTGTTTAATTTGTAGAAAATTTAAATACAAAAATTATTACGATCATATAATATAGAATATTTTCACAACATTCTCGGTTCAATTTAAAATACTTGTAAAATAAAATAAAATAATGAATGCATAGAAAATTTACCATACCTATTTGGCTTACCATTATCGTATGATACCTGGGGGGTTATTATGTAACTCGATTCTAAAATGAAATTCGAGTGAAAACTGAAATCGGAATTATGTAATTCGAATTCGGATTTTTATTTTTCAAGATAAATACACGATAAATACAACTCGAAAAACGAATAAAAATTATTCGAATTTTGGAAATTTTGTTCGATAACTTTTTTCCAAACGGAAAAAAACTAAATAACCAACCAAAAAAATATTTTGTTTGAAATTTAAGTACATTTTGAAATAAAAACTTCATTTTTATTTAAAATTTTAAATTTTTTAAATTTTTTTTAATATGTAAGTCCTATTCGAATTCGGATTGATTCGAAAGTTTTTTCGATTCTATTATAAAATGGTATTATGTAAATCGAAAGTAAAACAATCGAATAAAGGCAGCTTTAAAAGGTCGGCTACAATGTTTTATTCGAATAAAAAAATGTCAATATCATCTGTTTGTTGTTTGTTTTGATTTTATTTTATTTTTAAAATTGTTTGAAAATTTTAAATAAAAAAACAAAGTGTTTTTTTCCCTAAAGTTAAATAATAAATTTTTTTTGATAATGCCGTTTCCTTGAAACTCTCAGAATGAGCTGAAACTTGGAAGGGGGTAGAGGTGGTGCCCAAACTCCTAAAACTGAAATCAGTTCTTGGGGCAAAGGCCCCGTTTCGGAGATAGGGCCCCCAGAAGTTTTGATACATTTTTGAATGGAAAATTTTTTCTTGTGCCCGATTTGCCCTATTTTCGGGTAGGTAATAGAGGCGGTCCCTAAAATGTTAAATCCGATAAGGTTTTGCGGGAAGGCCTCCATTTTGGAGTTATGGCCCTTCAAAATTTTCATACGTTATGTCATACGTTTTTTAAACAGAACTTTGACGAGAAATTAATTTTTCAAAAAGCGGTGTGGAGGGGGCGTGGCTGCATGCTGGCGGTCAGTGGGATTTGATCGCCCCCCCCATTTTTTGAAAAATTAATTTCTCGTCAAAGTTCTATTTAAAATTTTTTGTGAAAAAGTTCATTCAATGTACAAAAAGTTTAAAAAACGTATTTCATATGAAGTAACGTATGAAAATTTTGAAGGGTCATAACTCCGGAATGGAGGCCTTCCCGCAAAAACCCTCGGATTTAACATTTTAGGAACCGCCTCTATTACCTACTCGAAAATAGGGCAAATCGGGCACAAAAAATTTTCCATACAAAAATGTATGAACATTTTGGGGGGCTCTATCTCCCAAACGAGGCCTTTGCCCCCAAGAACTGATTTCAGTTTTGCGAGTTTGGGCTCCGCCTCTACCCCCCTCCAAGTTTCAGCCCATTCTGAGAGTTTCAAGGAAACGGCATTATCGCCAAAAATTGATTATTTAACTTTAGGAAAAAAAACACTTTGCTTTTTTATTTAAAATTTTCAAATAATTTTTAAAAAAAACCAAAACAAACAACAAACAGATGATATTGACATGTTTTTATTCGAATAAAACATTGTTGCCGACCTTTTAAAGCTGCCTTTATTCGATTGTTTTACTTTCGATTTACATAATACCATTTTATAATAGAATCGAAAAAACTTTCGAATCAATCCGAATTAGAATAGGACTTACATATTAAAAAAAATTGAAAAAATTTAAAATTTTAAATAAAAATGAAGTTTTTATTTCAAAATGTACTTAAATTTCAAACAAAATATTTTTTTGGTTGGTTATTTAGTTTTTTTCCGTTTGGAAAAAAGTTATCGAACAAAATTTCCAAAATTCGAATAATTTTTATTCGTTTTTCGAGTTGTATTTATCGTGTATTTATCTTGAAAAATAAAAATCCGAATTCGAATTGCATAATTCCGATTTCAGTTTTCACTCGAATTTCATTTTAGAATCGAGTTACATAATAACCCCCCTGTATTGACTTTCCTAATCTACACGGAAAAAAAAAATTAGAACGATTCCCAATTTTTTCGTTGTTGACTCCCCAATTTTATGGCAAAAACACATCTGTGGACGATATTGGGACATATTCCTATAGTTTTAGAGGTAACCAATCCCATATTTTATGGGATACTTTACCAAAAAAATATCGAAATCTTCAACTGAAATGGAATTAAGTCCCAATTTTTTAGAAATTATTTCTATTAAAATATGGAACTGTTCTCATGATTTATGGAGTTGGTCCAAATAAAATTTAGGACTAATTCCAATTTTATTATAGGAAACTATCCTTTTAAAAAGTAAATTAAAAGGACTAAGTACTGTATAGTATAAAATGTAAACATTACAATTGTTGTAGGAATTGATACTAATATAGTTGGTAAACACTCCTATCCTAATTTTTTTTTTTTTTTTTTTTTTGTTTTTTGATTTTTTTCTGTTTTTTGATTTTTTTTGTTTTTTGATTTTTTTCTGTTTTTTTATTTTTTTTTTGTTTTGATTTCTTTTGTTTTTTTTTTTTTTATTTTTCTTGGTTTGTTTTTTTTTCGCTTTTTTTCGTCTTTTTTTGTTTTTTTTTATTGTTTTTTTTTATTTGTTCATGGTCATCCATCTAAGTACTATCACTATGAGACGTTGCTTAACCGCTGTGTTCAATGTGATGTAGTCTTCAACTGAGCTATGTCATTAATATACAACAATGTATTAAATAGAAAATATAAATTCGGTATTTATTAAAACTTTATACATTATTTTAGTAATTTATACAAGCATTTGGGTAATTTAACAGTTGCTTCACTTTTATAAATCATCTAATTTTTTTTTTGATGATTTATCGAAGTTTTCATTTTAAAACAATGTATAATATTACCAATAACTTGTATAAAAAAACTATGATTTTGGAATTTAGTACAATTTTTTTTACCCAAGTCAACTTGTATAATATTACTATAGTTTTTATTCTCAGTGTAATTTTCCATTTTTTTTATACTGAAGTGTAATTTTAGCAGAAATTTATGAAAAAACAGTTTTTGCTACAACTGCACACGTAAAAAAACAGATTTTATGTATAATTACTCATAGAATAGAATGTAGTTTTAGACGCCAAAACCATCCAATTTTACTTTATTTACTAAAAATACATATTACTTTTCCAGAATCTATGTAATTTTAATAGAAATTTGTGAAGAAAACATTCCTAAAACTTTTCAATATTATTGCTTTTAAAAAAGGACACATTTTTATTTTTAATAGCAAACATTCCTTAAATAAATAGGAAATAGGGTGTTGATTCCAAAATTTTTAGAAATTAATCCATTAAAAAATGGGACATGTACAAGTGCATATTTTTTTAGAAACGCTCCACCTAAAGAAGGATCAGTTCCAATTTTAAAAGTACTGAAACCCATATTTCTATTTCCTTCTTTTATAGGAATGTGTGCTTTTATTTTCTAACGAATCTTTTTTTGTTTTAAATTTGATGCTATTTTTAAGGACTTAATTCCAAAATTTAAGGGAAATTTATTTCCATGGGTTTTTTTTCCGTGTATTCTCAGGATCTCAAAACAAAACTATGAATGATCTATTGAACATATTTAAATGTCTATTGAACATATTTAATTGTTTTATTTGTTCAAAATGTGAATACAAAAAATATTCGCACTATCTATTATAAACGATCATATAATCGTATAAAATGAATTTTTTACACAATTTCTGGGTTCCAAATTAAACACTTGCAAAATAAAATAAAATGAATATACAAAGGAATTATATCATTCTTATTTGACTTACCATACTTATCGTGAGATACAAATATTGGTTTTTTTGGTTTATCCGTTTTCTTAGGATCTAAAAACAAAATAATGAATGAAGACTTTTTAACGCAAATAAAAGTAGTCAGATTTCATTCAAATCTTTTTTCCATTTGTACAGAATTTGAATAAAAAAATTATTCACACTATTTTTTAACGATCATATAAAATTGCATATTTTCACATCATTTTCGATTCGAATTCAAACACTACTTGTATTTAAAAATAAAATAATGTGCACAGATATAAAACTATTCTTATTTGGATTACCATATTTACTGTGGGATGACACTTCTTTTGATTTTTTTGATCCATCTCTTTTCACAGCATCTAAAAGCAAAGATGAATTTAAAGTAAATAAAAATGATAAGAACGAATTTACATTTTTGTATTATTTGTACTTAATTTAAATACAAAAACATTTCTCATTATCTATTGATTATCGAATAAAATAGAAGGTTTGCGCAACATTCTCTGTTCGAATTAAAACAATTATGATAAAAAGTAACATAAAATGAATTTGAATGGAAAATCTTCTATTTTTATTTGGCTTACCATATTTATCATGGGATTCATCTATATATTTTTCTGACCTACTTCTTTTCTCAGGATCTGAAAACAAAATCATGCACGAAAATTTTAATTCATTTGAATCTTTGTTCGATTTGTAGATAATATAAAAACAAAAAAAATATTACAATGTATATAAACTATCGAATAAAATGGAATATTTTCACAACATTTTCAATTCTAATTAAAACACTTATACAATAAAATAATAAATGCATAGAAAATTTACCATTCCTATTTGGCTTACCAATATTATCGTATGATACCTGTATTGACTTTCCTAATATATTTCTATTCTCAGCATCTGAAAACAAAATTATGAACGAAGATTTTAAGTAAGCCAAAGTGATCTATTGAACACATTTAAATCTTTGTTTCATTTGTACAAAATATAAATACAAAAATTATTCGCACTATCTATTAATTATTAGTACAACCAAATAACATGGAATTTTTTCCAATTTCTGGGTTCCAAATTAAACAATTGTAAAATAAAATAAAATGAATATACATAGGAATTATATCATTCTTATTTGACTTACCATACTTATCGTGAGATACAAATATTGGTTTTTTTGGTTTATCCGTATTCTTAGGATCTAAAAACAAAATAATGAATGGAGACTTTTTATCGCAAATAAAAGTGGTCAGAATTCATTCAAATCTTTTTTCCATTTGTACAGAATTTGTACAAATGGAAAAAAATTATTCACACTATTTTTTAACGATCATATAAAATTGCATATTTTCACATCATTTTCGATTCGAATTCAAACACTACTTGTATTTAAAAATAAAATAATGTGCACAGATATAAAACTATTCTTATTTGGCTTACCATATTTACTGTGGGATGATACTTCTTTTAATTTTTTTGATCCATCTCTTTTGACATGATCTAAAAACAAAGATGAATTTAAAGCAAATAAAAATGATGAGAACTAATTTACATTTTTGTATTATTTGTACTTAATTTTAATACAAAAAATTTTCTCATTATCTATTAACCATCGAATAAAATAGAAGATTTGCACAACATTCTCTCTTCGAATTCAAACAATTATGATTAAAAGTAACATAAAATGAATTTGAATGGAAAATCTTCTATTTTTATTTGGCTTACCATATTCATCATGGGATTCATCTATATATTTTTCTGACCTACTTCTTTTCTCAGGATCTGAAAACAAAATCATGCACGAAAATTTTAATTCATTTGAATCTTTGTTCGATTTGTAGATAATATAAAAACAAAAAAAATATTACAATGTATATAAACTATCGAATAAAATGGAATATTTTCACAACATTTTCAATTCTAATTAAAACACTTATACAATATAAAATAAAAAATGCATAGAAAATTTACCATTCCTATTTGGCTTACCAATATTATCGTATGATACCTGTATTGACTTTCCTAATATATTTCTATTCTCAGCATCTGAAAACAAAATTATGAACGAAGATTTTAAGTAAGCAAAAGTGATCTATTGAACACATTTAAATCTTTGTTTCATTTGTACAAAATATAAATACAAAAATTATTCGCACTATCTATTAATTATTAGTACAACCAAATAACATGGAATTTTTTCCAATTTCTGGGTTCCAAATTAAACAATTGTAAAATAAAATAAAATGAATATACATAGGAATTATATCATTCTTATTTGACTTACCATACTTTTCGTGAGATACATCTATTGATTTTTTTGATTTATCCGTTTTCTTAGGATCTAAAAACAAAATAATGAATGGAGACTTTAAGGCAAATAAAAGTGGTCAGAATTCATTTAAATCTTTTTTCCATTTGTACAGAATTTGAATAAAAAAATTATTCACACTATTTTTTAACGATCATATAAAATTGCATATTTTCACATCATTTTCGATTCGAATTCAAACACTACTTGTATTAAAAAAAAAATAATGTGCACAGATATAAAACTATTCTTATTTGGATTACCATATTTACTGTGGGATGACACTTCTTTTGATTTTTTTGATCCATCTCTTTTCACAGCATCTAAAAGCAAAGATGAATTTAAAGTAAATAAAAATGATAAGAACGAATTTACATTTTTGTATTATTTGTACTTAATTTAAATACAAAAAAATTTCTCATTATCTATTGACCATCGAATAAAATAGAAGGTTTGCGCAACATTCTCTGTTCGAATTAAAACAATTATGATAAAAAGTAACATAAAATGAATTTGAATGGAAAATCTTCTATTTTTATTTGGCTTACCATATTTATCATGGGATTCATCTATATATTTTTCTGACCTACTTCTTTTCTCAGGATCTGAAACAAAATCATGCACGAAAATTTTAATTCATTTGAATCTTTGTTCGATTTGTAGATAATATAAAAACAAAAAAAATATTACAATGTATATAAACTATCGAATAAAATGGAATATTTTCACAACATTTTCAATTCTAATTAAAACACTTATACAATAAAATAATAAATGCATAGAAAATTTACCATTCCTATTTGGCTTACCAATATTATCGTATGATACCTGTATTGACTTTCCTAATATATTTCTATTCTCAGCATCTGAAAACAAAATTATGAACGAAGATTTTAAGTAAGCCAAAGTGATCTATTGAACACATTTAAATCTTTGTTTCATTTGTACAAAATATAAATACAAAAATTATTCGCACTATCTATTAATTATTAGTACAACCAAATAACATGGAATTTTTTCCAATTTCTGGGTTCCAAATTAAACAATTGTAAAATAAAATAAAATGAATATACATAGGAATTATATCATTCTTATTTGACTTACCATACTTATCGTGAGATACAAATATTGGTTTTTTTGGTTTATCCGTATTCTTAGGATCTAAAAACAAAATAATGAATGGAGACTTTTTATCGCAAATAAAAGTGGTCAGAATTCATTCAAATCTTTTTTCCATTTGTACAGAATTTGAATAAAAAAATTATTCACACTATTTTTTAACGATCATATAAAATTGCATATTTTCACATCATTTTCGATTCGAATTCAAACACTACTTGTATTTAAAAATAAAATAATGTGCACAGATATAAAACTATTCTTATTTGGCTTACCATATTTACTGTGGGATGATACTTCTTTTAATTTTTTTGATCCATCTCTTTTGACATGATCTAAAAACAAAGATGAATTTAAAGCAAATAAAAATGATGAGAACTAATTTACATTTTTGTATTATTTGTACTTAATTTTAATACAAAAAATTTTCTCATTATCTATTAACCATCGAATAAAATAGAAGATTTGCACAACATTCTCTCTTCGAATTCAAACAATTATGATTAAAAGTAACATAAAATGAATTTGAATGGAAAATCTTCTATTTTTATTTGGCTTACCATATTCATCATGGGATTCATCTATATATTTTTCTGACCTACTTCTTATCTCAGGATCTGAAAACAAAATCATGCATGAAAATTTTAATTCATTTGAATCTTTGTTCGATTTGTAGATAATATAAATACAATAGTAGATTACAATATATGTTATGAAAATTTGTTATTCTTGCGAGTTGTGTATACACGCAAACACATAGACACGAGTCATATTTATATCACGAGACCGAAGGTCGAGTCATATTTATATCACGAGACTGAAGGTCGAGTGATATAATATTGACGAGTGTCTATGTGTTTGGGTGTATACACAACGAGCTGTATAACAAATTTGATTAACATGTATTGTATACTCCTTGAATGTGCATGTGAGAGGGAGTTGCAAAGAGAGAATATAGATATAATTTATAATAAAAAATAAAGATAAAAGAAGCCAAGGGAATTTTCACACGTTAATTATCCTTTAATTTCTCTTTCTTTTAAAGATAAAAGGAAAAAAGGGAGATATTGTGAGTGTGAGAGATATTATTTTTGTTTATAGTATTAAGCAGTTCAAAATGAAGTAAGTAAATACAATATAGGGAAATGTAAATACAATTTACATCACAGGGAAATGTAAATACAATTTACATTTCCTATAATTGCATGTGTGTGTATTGATGCTTGCAATGGACCATTTACCGAGCTAAATTTGCGAAGACATGCACATTAAAAATTATTACAATGTATATAAACTATCGTATAAAATAAATTAATTTCACAACATTCTCAATTCTAATTAAAACACTTGTAAAATAAAATAAATTAATAAATGCATTGAAAATTTAGCATTATTTGGCTTACCAATATTATCGTATGATACCTGTATTGACTTTCCTAATATATCTCTATTCTCAGCATGAATGAAGATCATGAATGAAGATTTTAAGTAAACAAAAGTGATCTATTGAACACATTTAAATCTTTGTTTCATTTGTACAAAATGTAAATACAAAAATTATTCGTACTATCTATTAACGATTGTATAATCAAATAAAATGGAAAAACAATTGTAAAATTAAATAAAATGAATACACATAGGAATTATATCATTCTTATTTGACTTACCATACTTATCGTGAGATACATCTATTGATTTTTTTGATTTATCCGTTTTCTTAGGATCTAAAAACAAAATAATGAATGGAGACTTTAAGGCAAATAAAAGTGGTCAGAATTCATTTAAATCTTTTTTCCATTTGTACAGAATTTGAATAAAAAAATTATTCACACTATTTTTTAACGATCATATAAAATTGCATATTTTCACATCATTTTCGATTCGAATTCAAACACTACTTGTATTTAAAAAAAAAATAATGTGCACAGATATAAAACTATTCTTATTTGGATTACCATATTTACTGTGGGATGACACTTCTTTCGATTTTTTTGATCCATCTCTTTTCACAGCATCTAAAAGCAAAGATGAATTTAAAGTAAATAAAAATGATAAGAACAAATTTACATTTTTGTATTATTTGTACTTAATTTAAATACAAAAAAATTTCTCATTATCTATTGACCATCGAATAAAATAGAAGATTTGCACAACATTCTCTGTACGAATTAAAACAATTATGATAAAAAGTAACATAAAATGAATTTGAATGGAAAATCTTCTATTTTTATTTGGCTTACCATATTCATCATGGGATTCACCTATATATTTGTCTGACCTACTTCTTTTCTCAGGATCTGAAAACAAAATCATGCACGAAAATTTTAATTCATTTGAATCTTCGTTCGATTTGTAGATAATATAAATAAAAAAATTATTAAAATATATATGAACTATCGTATAAAATAAAATGATTTCACAATATTCTCAATTCTAATTGAAACACTTGTAAAATAAAATAAATTAATAAAAACATATAGAAAATTTACCATTCCTATTTGGCTTACCAATATTATCGTAAGATACCTGTATTGACTTTCCTAATATATCTCTATTCTCAGCATCTGAAAACAAAATCATGAATGAAGATTAAAGTAAACAAAAGTGATCTATTGAACACATTTAAATCTTTGTTTCATTTGTACAAAATGTAAATACAAAAATTATTCGCACTATCTATCAACGATTCTATAATCAAATAAAATGGAATTTTTTCACAATTTCTGGGTTCCAAATTAAACAATTGTGAAATAAAATAAAATGAATATACATAGGAATTATATCATTCTTATTTGACTTACCATACTTATCGTGAGATACATCTATTGATTTTATTGAACTATCCGTTTTCTTAGGATCTAAAAACAAAATAATGAATGGAGACTTTAAGGGAAATAAAAGTGGTCAGAATTCATTTAAATCTTTTTTCCATTTGTACAGAATTTGAATAAAAAAATTATTCACACTATTTTTTAACGATCATATAAAATTGTATATTTTCACTTCATTTTCGATTCGAATTAAAACACTACTTGTATTTAAAAATAAAAGAATGTGCACAGCAGCGGCAGCTCGTACATAGGTGCTGCGACACTGCAGCACCCTCAAGAAGGGGGACAGAAAGTTGCCCAAAAGACATTTGCCAATCTGACATTTGCCCTCGGACATTTGACAATCTGGCCTTTTTTCAATCTGACATTTGACAATCTGACATTTGACAATCTGACATTTGACAATCTGACATTTGACAATATGACAATCTGACAATATGACAATCTGACATTTGAAAATCTGACAATCTGACATTTGACAATATGACATTTGACAATCTGACATTTGACAATCTGACATTTGACAATATGACATTTGACAATATGACATTTGACAATCTGACATTTAACAATCTGACATTTAACAATCCGACATTTAACAATCTGACATTTGACAATATGACATTTGACAATCTGACATTTGACAATATGACATTTGACAATCTGACATTTGACAATCTGACATTCGCCAACGGACAATTGCCAAAGGACATTTGCCCATGAATATCGGACTTTTGACAATCCGACATTTGCCAACGGACATTTGACAATCCGACATTTGCCAATTCTACATTTGCCAACGGACATTTGCCAATTCTACATTTGCCAACGGACATTTGCCAATCCTACATTTGCCAATGGACATTTGACAATATGACATTTGACAACGGACATTTGACCAGTTTTTTAGCATATTTTCCGTTCGAATATTGCAGAAAAATCCTATAATGTTGGAAATAAACCCCAGAACAAAACATGCTAAATTTTTTCAAAAGAAAGTAAATTTTTTCATGAAAAAGTAAGTTTTGTAAAACGAAAAAACTGGTCAAATGTCGGATTGTCAAATGTCAGATTGTCAAATGTCAGCTTGTCAAATGTCAGATTGTCAAATGTCCGTTGTCAAATGTCATATTGTCAAATGTCCGTTGGCAAATGTAGGATTAACAAAAGTCCGTTGGCAAATGTAGGATTGGCAAATGTCCGTTGGCAAATGTAGAATTGGCAAATGTCCGTTGGCAAATGTCGGATTGTCAAATGTCCGTTTGGCAAATGTCCGTTGGCAAATGTCAGATTGTAAAATGTCAAATTGTCAAATGTAAGATTGTCAAATGTCAGATTGTCAAATGTAAGATTGTCAAATATCAGATTGTCAAATGTCCTATTGTCAAATGTCAGATTGTCAAATGTCATATTGTTAAATGTCATATTGTCAAATGTCAGATTGTCAAATGTCAGATTGTCAAATGTCAGATTGTCAAATGTCATATTGTCAAATGTCAGATTGTCAAATGTCAGATTGTCAAATGTCAGATTGTCAAATTTCAGATTGTCAAATGTCAGATTGTCAAATGTCCGTGGGCAAATGTCAGATTGGCAAATGTCATTTGGGCAACTGTCCGGGAATCCTCAAGAAATTTCAAAAAATTGAACTCATAAAAAAAATTTTCGTTAGCTCTGAATTTTTCTTAGTTTAAAATTATTTTTAAATGAAATTGCTATGCTATGCAATTGTCTCTAAAATTTTAATAAACAACAGTAGCCTACTTTCAGGCTTTTGAAATTTTTAGAAAATACTTTTCAAAAATAGGTGCTGAAATCAATTTAACAGAATTTTTGGAACTGCGAATTTCACAGTGCAGGGATTTTTATTTTCATGAATAATTTAATACATTTTTATTGCTGTTAAGTTTTTTTCTATGACTTGAATATAAGGAAAAATGCACTGCCACAGACGCACTGCTTCTTCATGATTATACTTTCTGAAAAATTTAAAAACAAATATGGAAAATTTTTTTTGTTATGGGATTTTTGAATGTATAGAAAAATACACTGCTTCAGAAGCAGTACAATTTTCATATGGGGTGTTTTTTGTTTGTTTTGAATTTTCAAAACTGATGTTCATAATGTGTATGGGTATATATCATAAAATTTTTATAATTAAAAAAATGAGGTTTTTATGTTTTGCAGCACCCTTTTTCAAAACTTCCACGAGCTGCCACTGGTGCACAGATATAAAACTATTCTTATTTGTCTTACCATATTTACTGTGGTATGATACTTCTATTAATTTTTTTGATCCATCTCTTTTCACAGCATCTAAAAGCAAAGATGAATTTAAAGTAAATAAAAATGATAAGAACGAATTTACATTTTTGTATTATTTGTACTTAATTTAAATACAAAAAATTTTCTCATTATCTATTAACCATCGAATAAAATAGAAGATTTGCACAACATTCTCTCTTCGAATTAAAACAATTATGATTAAAAGTAACATAAAATGAATTTGAATGGAAAATCTTCTATTTTTATTTGGCTTACCATATTTATCATGGGATTCATCTATATATTTTTCTGACCTACTTCTTTTCTCAGGATCTGAAAACAAAATCCTTCACGAAAATTTTAATTCATTTGAATCTTTGTTCGATTTGTAGATAATATAAAAACAAAAAAAATATTACAATGTATATAAACTATCGAATAAAATGGAATATTTTCACAACATTTTCAATTCTAATTAAAACACTTATACAATAAAATAATAAATGCATAGAAAATTTACCATTCCTATTTGGCTTACCAATATTATCGTATGATACCTGTATTGACTTTCCTAATATATCTCTATTCTCAGCATCTGAAAACAAAATTATGAATGAAAATTTTAAGTTATAAGCAAAAGTGATCTATTCATTGAACACATTTAAATCTTTGTTTCATTTGTACAAAATGTAAATACAAAAATTATTCGCACTATCTATCAACGATTGTATAATCAAATAAAATGGAATTTTTTCCAATTTCTGGGTTCGAAATTAAACAATTGTAAAATAAAATGAATATACATAGGAATTATATCATTCTTATTTGACTTACCATACTTTTGGTAAGATACAACTATTATTGGTTTTTTTGGTTTATCCGTTTTCTTAGGATCTAAAAACAAAATAATGAATGGAGACTTTAAGGCAAATAAAAGTGGTCAGAATTCATTTAAATCTTTTTTCCATTTGTACAGAATTTGAATAAAAAAATTATTTACACTATTTTTTAACGATCATATAAAATTGTATATTTTCACATAATTTTCGATTCGAATTAAAACACTACTTGTATTTAAAAATAAAATAATGTGCACAGATATAAAACTATTCTTATTTGGCTTACCATATTTACTGTGGGATGATACTTCTTTTGATTTTTTTGATCCATCTCTATTCACAGGATCTAAAAACAAAGATGAATTTAAAGCAAATAAAAATGATGAGAACTAATTTACATTTTTTTATTATTTGTACTTAATTTATTTTAATACAAAAAAATTTCTCATTATCTATTAACCATCGAATAAAATAGAAGATTTGCACAACATTCTCTGTTCGAATTAAAACAATTATGATAAAAAGTAACATAAAATGAATTTGAATGGAAAATCTTCTATTTTTATTTGGCTTACCATATTCATCATGGGATTCATCTATATATTTGTCTGATCTACTTCTTTTCTCAGGATCTGAAAACAAAATCATGCATGAAAATTTTTAATTCATTTGAATCTTTGTTCGATTTGTAGATAATATAAATACAAAAATTATTACAGTTTTATATACAGTTTTATTATAGTTTATATACTATCATATAATAGTAGATTATTGTATATGTCTAAATTTCTTATTAATTAAGAGTTCTGTATACACAAAAATACATTGACACGAGTCAATACTTATATCACGAGACCGAAGGTCGAGTGATATAAATTGACAAGTGTCAATGTATTTTTGAGTAAATACAGAACGAGTTGTATAACAAATTTTGTTTACATATCCAATATACTGTTTAAATGCGTAGGGGAGAGGTAGTTGCAAAGAGAGAATATTTTTTCTTCTCATTTTTTTCTCATTTTTTTTTGTATTTTTTGGCTGTATTGAAATATTGTGAGAGATATTATGTTTGTTTAGGTATTACCATAGATTAAGAATACAGAAAGATGGGAAGCTTCATACAACATTATTTTTGGTATTTTTAAGTCAATGTGTTAGTAAAACAAAATAAAATACGTGATAATTATCAATGTATGAAAAGAATTTTATTTAGTTTTACTAACACCTTCACAATAAAATACCAAAAAAGACTGAAAAAATGTTGTATGAAACTTCCCATCTTTGTGTATTCTTAATATATGGTATTAAGTAATATTCAATACGAAACATCTAAATGATTTCATTATTTACGCTGATGCATCTAAATTTTTTCATTATTTACGCAGATGCATCTAAATGATTGCATGTGTATTGACGCATATAATACTCCATTTAATGATCTAAATTCTATAGCACTAAATACAACATAACGATCCCCAACGCATTAAAATAATATAATTTCACAACATTCTCAATTCTAATTAAAACACTTGTAAAATAAAATAAAATAATAAATGCATTGAAAATTTAGCATTACTTGGCTTACCAATATTATCGTATGATATCTGCATTGATTTTTCGTATGTACCTGTATTCTGAGAATCTGAAAACAAAACCATGAATGAAGATTTTAAGTAAACAAAAGTGATCTATTGAACACATTTAAATCTTTGTTTCATTTGTACAAAATGTAAATACAAAAATTATTCGCACTATCTATTAATTATTAGTACAATCAAATAACATGGATTTTTTTTCACAATTTCGCGGTTCAAATTAGACACTTGTAAAATAAAATAAAATGAATATACATAGGAATTAT
Source organism: Hybos culiciformis (assembly GCA_964007475.1). Lineage (NCBI taxonomy): Eukaryota > Metazoa > Arthropoda > Insecta > Diptera > Hybotidae > Hybos > Hybos culiciformis. The sequence goes on along the minus strand of OZ023273.1, from coordinate 33,061,049 downwards.
ATCATTCTTATTTGACTTACCATACTTATCGTGAGATACATCTATAGATTCTTTTGATCTATCCGTTTTCTTAGGATCTAAAAATAAAATCATGAATAAAGATTTTAATGCAAACAAAATTAATCTGAAAACATTTGAATCTTTGTTCGATTTGTAGAAAATTTAAATACAAAAATTATTACGATCATATAAAATAGAATATTTTCACAACATTCTCGGTTCAAATTAAAATTCTTGTAAAATAAAATTAAATAATGAATGCATAGAAAATTTACCATTCCTATTTGGCTTACCAACATTATCGTATGATACCTGTATTGACTTTCCTAATCTATCTCTATTCTCAGGATCTGAAAACAAAATAATGATGACTTTAAGACTAATAAAAGTCATCCATTGAACACATTTACAACTTTGTTTTATTTTTACAAAATGTAATTACAAAAATTTTCGCGATATCTATTAAAATTATTCGCACTATCTATTTTCACAATTTCTCGGTTCCAAATTAAACACTTGCAAAATAAAATAAAATGAATATACATAGGAATTATATCACTCTTATTTGACTTACCATACTTATCGTGAGATACATATATTGATTTTTTTGATTTATCCGTTTTATTAGGATCTAAAAACAAAATAATGAAAGGAAACTTTAAGGCAAATTAAAGTAGTCAGAATTCATTTGAATCTTTTTTTCCATTTGTACAGAATATAAATAAAAAAATTATTCACACTATTTTTAACGATCATATAAAATTTGCATATTTTCACATCATTTTCCATTCGAATTAAAACACTTCTTGTATTCAAAAATAAATAATGTGCACAGATAAAAACTATTCTTATTTGGCTTAGGCTTAGTACGCTGTGAAAAAAGAAAGGTTGCAAAAAATATCACTGAAAAATATCTGAAAAATATTTGATAAATTTTGACAACTATTTGACACAAGCATCTGATTATTTTTATTAATTTTTTATTATTCTAACCCAATAATAAACAAATCAAACAAACTTTTTTTTTGTAATGTCAAGTTTTTGCAATCATTTATCTTCCTGGGTAGAAAAATATTTGCAAAAAAGCAGCTGCAAAATAGATTTTTTGTCACCCAGTAAACAATTTTTTTTTTATCAGCGTACTACAAAGCAAAAACTAAAAAAAAAATTTTTCAAATATTTTTCAGCAGCAAAAATTTATCTGAAAAATCTCATTTTTTTCCACAGCGTACTACTTTTTTTGTGTCAGCATACTAAACCTTATGCCTTGGACAGACTGAACTCGAAAAACATGTTCTTGAGCACAAAAACATGTTATTAAAATCGACCGAACAGACTACCTTTAATGTGTTTCACAAAACAGATAAACATCTGTTTCTTTTTTTTCAAGTTTAAAAACAAAAGTAAACAATACAATATACCTACAAATTGAATTCAAATTCAAAATAAAAAACAATAACAAACTTTTTTTTCATTTGTTTACAAATAAATACAACATAAAATTGTCAAAGTCAACGTCAAAAATGATACCCCAGTGAACATTAATGGCTTCCACATATTGCCTCACGAAATATTTGTAAAAATTACTCAACCCATCCTTTAATAACAACATGTTTTCGCAAGAACATGTTCTTGTTCTTGTTTTTATTACTATGGGAAAACTACTTCAAAAACATAAAATTAACATGTTCTTGATCAATGTTAATCGTGTCAGTCTGTCCAAGGCATTACCATATATTTACTGTGGTATGATAGTTCTATTGATTTTTTTGATCCATCTCTTTTCACAGGATGTAAAAACAAAATAATAAAAGATGAATTTAAAGCAAATAAAAATGATGTCAACGAATTTTAATCTTTGTTGTATTTGTACACAATTTGAAAACAAAAATTTTTTTCATTATCTATTAACCATCGAATAAAATGGAATATTTGCACAACATTCTCGGTTCGAAATAAAACAATTATGATAAAAAATAACAAAATGAATTTGAATGGAAAAACTACTATTTTTAATTGGCTTACCATATTTATCGTGGGATTCATCTTTAGATTTTTCTGATGTACTTGTTTTCTCAGGATCTGAAAACAAAATCATGAATGAAGATTTTGATGCAAAAAAAGTGATCCGAATGGATTTGAATCTTTGTTCGATTTGTAGCTAATATAAATACAAAAATTATTACAATGTATATAAACTATCGTACAAAATAAAATAATTTCACAACATTCTCAATTCTAATTAAAACACTTGTAAAATAAAATAAAATAATAAATGTATAGAAAATTTACCATTCATATTTGGCGTACCAAATATATCGTATGATACCTGCATTGATTTTTCTAATCGATCTCTATTCTCAGGATCTGAAAACAAAATTATTATGCTCTAATAATGTTTTTTTTTACAATGTAATGAATTAAAATACTCCACAGTGGGTAATATTAATATTGATTTAAGTTGTAAAGGCAAATCCTGTAGCCCTTAAGTAATAATTGATTCTAAGGTATTAAATAAGCTTAAATGTAACCATGGTGAATAAAAAAAAAAAATTAAAAAAAAAGGTTAATAAAAGTGATCTATTGAACACATTTAAATCTTTATTTCATTTGCTCAAAATGTGAATACAAAAAATATTCGCACTATCTATTATAAACGATCGTATAATCGTATAAAATGGAATTTTTTCATAATTTCTCAGTTCCAAATTAAACACTTGCAAAATAAAATAAAATGAATATACACAGGAATTATATCATTCTTATTTGACTTACCATACTTATCGTGAGATACATCTATTGATTTTATTGATCTATCCGTTTTCTTAGGATCTAAAAACAAAATAAAGAATAGAGACTTTAAGGGAAATAAAAGTGGTCAGAATTTATTTAAATCTTTTTTCCATTTGTACAGAATTTGAATAAAAAAATTATTCACACTATTTTTTAACGAACGTATAGAATTGTATATTTTCACATCATTTTCGATTCGAATTAAAACACTGCTTGTATTTAAAAATAAAATAATGTGCACAGATATAAAACTATTCTTATTTGGCTTACCATATTTACTGTGGTATGATACTTGTATTAATTTTTTTTTTATTAAAGTTACCAATTCGCTAGGTGGGATACCTTTTATACTTAAAGAAGTATGGATTTGGGGATAGTAAATTTAGAAGGGATTAAAAAGTGGGACAGTTAGTAGGTAATCATGTACACTCTTCTTAAAGCGGCGCAAGTCGTAAGTCAAACGTCCGCCTGTTGTCGGGAACAATTTTGATAGGAAAGCATTCCACATTCTCGAGGTGCGAATTGAAAACGAATCTCCGAAGCTCGTTCTATCACATCTGGGAATTTTTACGAAATATGGGTGTGAAGTTGAAGCAGTACGTGTTTGGCGTGCAAATACTTGAAGTTGAGGAAGTAGGGCCTTTACTTCCAGGGAACACGTATCCAGTCCAACAAGGTATTTATAAAAAATGGAAAGAGAACCTACATTACGACGGTGGTTAAGTGATGTTAATGAACTGGTGGTTTGGTGATTGTTTATCAATCTAATAGCCCTTCTCTGAAGTTTGTCCAGGTATTCAAGATGGGTTTTGGGAGCACCAGCCCATATATGCGAATTATATTCTAATTTCGGTCGTATGTAGGATTTGTAAAGGTTTAAGAGATCAGAGGGGGAAAAATATTGTTTACATCTTTTTAAAAAACCTAGACATTTAGCTGCGTTTTTAGCCGTTTCGAAAATATGAATTTTCCAGCTTTAATCGCTAGTTATTTTCGAACCTAAAATGTCAAGGCTTCCAGATTTGGCAATACTTTCTCCTTGAAAAGTAAATTGGGGATCGAAAGTTGACAGCTTTCTAGAAATTAGGCAGCATTGAGTTTTGGATGCGTTGAACTCAACTCCTTTGAGAAGACCCCATTGTGAAATTTTGGAAAGGTCGTGATTTATGCTACTTTGCAAAAAATTTCGTTTAGTAGTAACAGCATTTGAAGATGCTGATTTCCTATTAATAAAATCGTAGCATGCTACCAAGTTACTGTCATCGGCGAAGCTGTGGATGGGGTTGAGAGTAGATAGCAGCAGATCATTAATGAAAATTAAAAAAAGGGTTGGGGAGAGAACACACCCTTGGGGTACACCAGAGTTAATGTTGAAAGTTTGTGACTGGTACCCATCCACAACAGCACGAATAGAGCGGCCAGACAAAAAGTTGCTGATCCAATTGACAAAGGCTGATCCTAGACCCATTGATTTAACTTTAGAAATCAGGGCCGAGTACCACACTCGATCAAAAGCCTTAGCTATATCCAAAGCAACAACACAAGCCTCACCGGAGTTGTGAAGACTGGTGTTGAGCTTGTCGGATAAATATGTCATCAGATCACCAGTCGATCTATTCGTACGAAAACCATTTGATCCATCTCTTTTCACAGGATCTAAAAACAAAGATGAATTTAAAGAAAATAAAAATGATGAGAACGAATTTACATTTTTGTATTATTTGTACTTAATTTTAATACAAAATATTTTCTAATTATCTATTAACCATCAAATAAAATAGAAGATTTGCACAACATTCTCTGTTCGAATTAAAACAATTATGATAAAAATAACATAAAATGAATTTGAATGGAAAATCTTCTATTTTTATTTGGCTTACCATATTCATCATGGGATTCATCTATATATTTGTCTGACCTACTTCTTTTCTCAGGATCTGAAAACAAAAACATGCACGAAAATTTTAATTCATTTGAATCTTCGTTCGATTTGTAGATAATATAAATACAAAAATTATTACAATGTATATAAACTATCGTATAAAATAAAATATTCTCAATTCTAATTAAAACACTTGTAAAATAAAATAAAATATTAAATGCATAGTAAATTTACCATTCATATTTGGCATACCAAATAAATCGTATGATACCTGTAGTGATTTTTCTAATCGATCTCTATTCTTAGGATCTGAAAAGAAAATTATGAGTGATAATTTCAAGAAAAATAAAAGTGATCAATTGAACTCATTTAAATCTTTATTTCAGTTGTACAAAATGTGAATACAAAAAATATTCGCAGTATCTATTAACTATGGGAAATTGAATATTTTCACAACATTCTCGGTTCAAATTAAAACACAAGTAAAATTAATTATATAAATAGGCACAGCAAGAATATCATTCTTATTTGGCTTACCGTATTTATAGTGGGATGTATTAATTGCCATGTCTGATCCACTTCTTTGCCTTAGTTCTGAAAACAAAATATAATACAAAGTAAATAATCGTGATCAATTGAACGCATTAAAATCTTTGTTTTATTTGTACAAAATGTGAATACAAAAATTATTCACGCTATCTATTAACGATCAAATGAATGATATATTTTCACAATCTTTTTGGTTAAAATTAAAACACTTTTAGAGAGAGAGGAGTCCGTGACATATGTAACTCATCGGTACTTATTTAAATCTTTGTTTTGTATACACAACATTTGAATACAAAATTATGAATCATGATTTTAATGCTAGAGATAGAGTCGACGTAATTCACGCGCGTGTACGCACGTAAAAAATCAAATTGTATGAAAATATATGAGACCGGCTATACGCAACGACGTAAAACGTAGCTTACGCGCGTAAAAGTTGAAATATTTTAACTTTCCCAGTATTTTACGCCGTACATTGTGGAAATCATTTGTTTATAATTGTGTTGTTTATTTTGTTGTAATTAGAAAAAAAAATTGTGTTGTTTATTTTGTTGTATTTAGAAAAAAAAAAATTTTACAAACAAATAATTCTTTAATAAAATAAAAAAGTTCATAAATATAATTATATTCAAAAATAAAAATTAAATAATTATTTATTGCAAATTTATTAAAATTTTTTATGTTTTATTAAGTTATAAATAAATTATAAAGCATTATAAAAATATTACAAACAGAATATTTTTATAATGCTTTTTAATTTATTTATAACTTAATAAAACATAAAAAATTTTAATAAATTTGCAATAAATAATTATTTAATTTTTATTTTTGAATATAATTATATTTATGAACTTTTTTATTTTATTAAATACAATAATTAAAAACTAAAAGATAATAATTAAAAACTAAAATTACTTAAAAAAAAATTTAAAGAAAAAATAATGATTAAAATAAAAATTGGATGACATTTTTCTCTTTTGTTTTTCGCATGTGAACGGCGTTGAGCATAACAGGTAAAAAAAACAGGTTTTTTTTATTTTTTTTACGCGCGCATACGCGCGTGAATTACGTCGACTCTATCTCTAGCATAAGACAAATAAAAGTAATAAATTAAACTCATTTAAATCAGTCTTATGTCTCCATTTTAAATACAAAAACTATACAAATATTAACGATCATATAATCATAAAAAATAGCAACAACCACTGGCGGATTTAGGGGGGGATTTGGGGATAACCCCCCCCCCCCCTCCCTTCCAGAAAAAAAAGAGAAAATAACAAAAAAAAAAAACATAAACACTTACAAAATTAACGCAAAACTTTTAACATTAATGCTAACTTGCATTCAATTCGAAAATAAACGAGTCAGTCAACAATTTAAAAAAAAAACTAAATGCAGTCATATTTCTAGTCAAAACTAAATTTTTAATGCAAACTTTTAACTTAATATCAATTTTTTTCAACTAAATAACAAAATTATTAGAACATGTGAATACTTGGAAATTAAGAAACTTATTAACTCAATAACATAAAATCACAATATGTATAGAATTATAAAAAAAACTAAAAATTAAGTTTTTGCAAACATTTCTTAGTTACAGAATTATTCGTATTTAAAAATTATATATCCAAATTTGACAAAAAATCTAAATTTTCGGTCTCTATGTCAATTTCAGAATTTTTAGCATAAGTTTAATTTTTTCCTATTTTATCGAAAAATTTTTTAGGAAACGGAAAACGAAAACAACATTGGTTTCAAAGAATAAAAAAAAGGACAAAAACAAGAAATAAATTAAATTTTTTACTCAATCATTTAAAAAAAGTATGACCTTATTTTTGATGAAATCCAGTCAAAAAAAAATTTCCAATCAAAAATTCCAGCCATATACGCTGAAACTACTATATATATTATCTTCGTTAGTAAAATTTTATTTTTACGAAGATTTTTGTCGATGATTGTTCTTCTATTCTTAAATAATCAAATTAAAAATAAAACGAAGCTCAATAACAAATTTCTTTAGTGAAAAATTAATGAAAAATGGTATCGTAATTTTTACCACGTCCCCGTCGTTGATCCTGAATTAAAGCTGAGATTGAAAATAAATTATTTATAGAATTCCTTGAAATATTATAAAAATTAACCGCCCCTTACTCCTAGTCTAGATCCGCTAGTGGAAACAACATTCTTGGTTCAAATTAAAACAATTGTAAAATATAAAAATGCGTACAACAAACAAATTTCTTTTTCGACTTACCATATTTATCGTGGGATACATCCATTGATTTTTCTGATCTACTTCTTTTCGGAGGATCTGAAAACAAAAAAATGATTTCAAGGCAAAAAAATTTCAATCTTTGTTTTATTTGTGCACAATTTGTATATGTACAAAACACTATCCACACAATCTATATATTATTGTATAAAATGTAATATCGTCTGGTTAGTGTAATAACAGTATATATGAAAAAGTAAAGTTTTGAATAAAATGCATTTAAAGTTTTAAAAAAAATAAAATTTGTATAAAGTTTCATATAAAATTGAAAAGCAATATTTTCATATTTATACATAAAACAAGATAGGATCAAAATTTTCAATAATGGATAGAAGTTGAACTTATAAAGTGTTCTACGGGGAATCCAATGGTGCTACAATCAAATAACAGTGTTAATTATTATACATTATCATTATAATAATTAGACGAATATAAAATTCTTATTGCGCTTACAATATTTATCGTGGGATACCTCTATTGATTTTTTTGATCCAACTTTTTTATCAGGATCTGAAAAGAAAATAACGATTTAAATTATTATTAAATTTTTATTATTAAAAATCAAATTAAGAAATACCTATATAACTTTATTTTTATAGCACTTGATTGATAAAAAAGTATTTTAATGGAATTCTAGAAAGTATTTATTTGCTTTTGCAATAGCTATATTGTTCGATATTTTTTTTTTAAACATTTGCAAAATTAAAACAAGTAGGTATTTAATATATTTTAATTAATTTTAGGTTAAACAATTAAAATCTTTTTTTTTTCTGTAGAATATTTTATATTTAATAAAAATGTTTTACACAAAGAAAGGATTTTAAAAATCAATATTTCAAAAATCAAGATTTTTGTACAGTCAAGAATTTTAAAAATCAGGGTTTTGATCGAATCATTATTTTGAAAACCAAGATTTTGAAAAGTCAAGATTTTGAAATCAAGATTTTGATATCAAGATTTTACTGATCAGGATTTTGTTCCAGATCCGAATGATGATTTTAAGGCAAATAAAAATAATCAATTAAACGCATTTAAATCATTGGTTTACTTTGTATTAATTTTAAACATTTTTTCACATAATTCTCTGTTCTAATTAAAACACTTTTAAAATAAAATAAAATCAATATGCATAGAACAAATACCATTCTTAGTTGGCTTACCGTATTTACCATGGGATACGTCTATTGATCTTTCTGATCTACGTCTTTTCTCAGGATCTGAAAATAAAATAAGTAATACTGATAAAATTAATTATTATTTTGGATTCTGTTGAGTACAAAAATTATTCAAACTATTCAAACTATGTTCATGATCGTCCTATCCCCATAATATTTTCGGATTGAATTAAAACACTTGTAATTTGGAAAATAAAATAAAATAAATATGTATAGAAATTTATTTGGGTTACCATATATATCGTGGGATACACCTACTGCTATTGATTTTTTTGATCTACCTTCTTTCTCAAAATCTGAAAACAAAATAATGAATTTTGATTCTAGACAAATAAATGTACAAAATTGGAGTAAAAAAATTATTCTCTGGTAGGGTTGCCAGATTTTTTATCAAAAAAAAGGGGTAGATAAAATATTGAGAAAAAAAAATTAAAAAAATATGAATTAATTTTTATTTTTTTTTTTACATTTCTACAGATCAATCACGGTTACTTACAATTACCTGAAAATATATTCACGTATGATCATAAAGGAAGTATAAATAGAGAAACTAGTCCCATACAAAAAATTCGAATAAAAAAAGTTAAACAAAATTAGATCAGACCCCCAAGCTTTTATTTTTGTTTAGAATATATCGCTATAACGAGAGAGCTTTAAAGCTTTTAAAATTTTTTTTTATATAAAGCTTTTAAAAATAAACAAAATATTTCCTTTATTATAATTGCATTTTAATATTTACTAGTATTTGTTCTCTATGAAAAAAAAAAATTGGGTTATAAATGTAAATAAAAAAATTATATTTGAAAGCATTAATAAATTTATTTTATTTCATGTTTATTTACATATCGTCGGTCTCGTGCAAAAAGCACGAAACTGTCGAAAGCTCTCATAAATTATCCGCAATGACTATTTCTATTTTCCCGAAAGTACCAAAACGTACTACAAAAAAAGAAAAAAAAAAATTCAAAACCAATTTTCTCAAAACTATGTTTTTGCAGTTTCGTGATTTTTGCATGAGACCGACGATGCTCACATTATTTTATATTATTGGAATAATGATTTTTTTTGTTCTTTTATTTTGGTTTGTAAGGATACTTTCGCTTTTTAAGAATATCCCTTTCAAAAATTTTGAGCCTTTTGTTATTAAAAGTGTTAATAACAAACTCCAGAATTTAAATTTATGTTCATAACATTCGTCTGTTTCGGTAAACTAGAAATCATATTTTTTTGATAATTTTGTTGCGTCCAAACAGCAATGTAATTGTATACTGTTTGTTAGAATTTTTTTTTTATAAACATTTTGAGCAAAATAGTTATCAAAAAATTTTTTTAGTTAACTTATGATAAGAATTTTATAAATTTCAATGAAGACGAAGATATTAGTTTTTGAAAAAAAAAAAAAAAATCATAGATGCAATAAATTGATATTAGCACATCACAACAATACATATTTAGACACATATTTTTTCATTTATTCATATAGTTATGATTTTTCGCACAACTACATTCGAATTTTTATAAGTTGTGTTATTTTAAAACTAAACATCCTCAAAATTGAAAAAAAAATAATTAATGAGTATTAGAGAGAATAGTAAAGCTTTTTTGTATACATATGTTTTGGGGGTCTGAAAAAATAGGAAAAAAAATTAAAACGATATTTTAAAAAGTTGGTTGACATAGTTACTCTATATTATACTTCCTTTATGGTATGATAAATAAAACAGTATTTTACAAAAGTTCTATTATTAGTACATATTTTAAAAATAAATTGCAAATAATAATCAACACAAACATAAAAAATCAAAAAAGGCCGAATTTCAAAGTTTTAAGTAGATAAACATTAATAATAATAAAAAATAAATCAAATATATTTTTCGTTGCCCGAATTGTTTTTTAATAATTCGGAATTTTAAGTTTTTCAAAAAAAAATACACTACATTAACGTTAGCATTGGCAAATCAGTAACAGTATTTGTAGTAGAGTTCGCATTTCGTTGTAGAGTTGTACCTAGTAAGTTTTACAATTCTTGTGGAATTTGGTGTCATAAATTAACAGAAATCTGTTCGCATATATAAGACACTTATCGTATTTTAAGAAAAGGGGTATTTTTGTCTATCCCTTTATCGATTTTCGTAAAGGGGTATATCTATGTAAATCATAACGAAAAGGAGTAGTCTATCCCTCAAAGGGGTAGAAATACCCTATTCTCTGGGTTGGTGGCGAAATTCCTTATGCCAAAATTCTTTATCCAAAATTCTTTTTCCAAAATTCACTATGGACAAAATCCACTGTGTACAAAATCCACTGTGTACGAAATTCACTATGGACAAAACTCATTAGGGACAAAATTCATTAGGGACAAAATTCTTTAAAAAAGTAATTTTAATTAAAAAAAAAATCGCGCGATTTTTTTTTTAATTTTTTAATTAAAAATATTTTTTTTAAGAATTTTGTCCCTATTTTTGTTTTAATATAAAATTTATATAACTGAATCTGCAATGCAATACCTACCTATGTTTTACGTTGTTTCTTTATTTTTTCAATTTAGAGTAGGTTAGGTGGGGACCGCGACCGACTAACTCATCACATCCAGAGAGTAAATTGATTTTTAATAAAAATGTAGAATTTTACAAAAAGAATTTTTTCGTAGTGAATTTTTATCCATAGCGAATTTTGTCCATAGTGAATTTTGTCCATGGTAAATTTTTTCCATAGTGAATTTTGTCCATAGTGAATTTTAAAAAAAGAATTATTTTCGAAAAAGAATAATTTTGTCCATTTGAATTATGGGATGAGGAATATCGTCACGATCCCATAAAATATAGTTGCATATAGGCTTGCCAGATAAAAATTTCTAAAAAAACGTACCCACAAAAATTTAAGTGCATAAAAAAGAAAACAAAATATAAGTAAATGTTATATAATTGAATTGCATTTAAAAAAAAAAAAAATTGAATTAAATATAGCACCATTGCAAAATTTTTATTTAATATATGACAGAACCCTTTAAATAAACAAATGGGTAATTTGGCCTTTAAACAAAAACGCTGCATAATATAAACGAGCCAGCAGTATAATATAAACGAAACTGTGTTCGTAATACGAAAATGGTAAATTTATGTTTTCCTTTTTGGGGTATTTATTATCTCATTCGGTTTAAATTACAACAATTTTTAAAAATTTGTTTCAACTTTAAAAATAATCAGTAAAAAACGTACCTTTGGGTACGTTTTCACAAATTTCGGGTATAACGTACATTCTAATTTTGTAAGCCAAAATAACGTACGGTACGTTTAAATAACGTACACCTGGCAAGCCTAGTTGCATAGAAAAAATACCCTTCTTATTTGGATTACCATATTTATCGTGGGGTCCATCTATTGATTTTTTTGATTGATCTCTTATCTCAGGAGCTGAAAACAGAATAAAGATGTTGATTTTCAAGCAAATAATGTGATAAAGTGATTCATTTCAGACATGTTTACTTTGAAAAATTGTATTCATATTTCAAGGTTTTTGTAAAACAAAACGGTTTTAGTATAAAATCTATTTTTCAAAGTAAAAAGAAAAAAAAACATCGTACATGGGTGGGGTACAGTACTATTTATTAATGATTGAACGCATTCAAATATTTGTTTAATTTCAACACACACAATAATTTGAATACAAGAATTATTCAACTATGCATCAATTTATTCACGATGTTATAAAATGGAATATTTCCACAACATTATTGGTTAGAATTAAAACAGTTGTAAAATAAGACGAAATAAATACCTTCGCATTTAGAAAAATTATCTTCGTTATCGTCTTCATCAAAGTGTATAACCTGAAAAAGTTTCTTCTTCGTTCCTTTTTTTTCCATTGAGTTTTAAACTTTTATTACAATAAAATTTTAAACTAACTTTCAGATTTAAAATTCGAACTTTTCTTACTAAGGTGTCTTTAATCGTAAAATTTGGAATCAAAAACATAAATTGGGAAAAGTTTTTTTTTATTTCCCGGAAAATATGACAGCAATGGACAAGAATAAATTCACCAAAAATGATTAATTCATTATACTATCAATGAAATTATTTATTTCCCTTATTACGTTTAAATCTTGTTAAAATCAAGAAATCAATTTTATCAAATAATGTTAGTTGACATTGATATTTAAAATGGGTACCTATATCTGATAATTACCATTAGCTAAAAAATAACTCTTTTTGATATGTATATTTCAACTAATTATTATATTTAAAATTTATTTATAATATTTTTGTAATATAATTTTATTTATACAATACACTTTTTTACATAATAGATATTTTTTAATGCATTTTAATCAATGATTTTATTAAAATTAAATAATTATTTATGAATTTTTATATTTCTTCAAAAAAAATAAATAAAAATTGAACAAGTTTGTGAACTAGTTTTTTTTTCGATACTTTTACAAAATATTCAATTCATTACACGAAAATTCCAAAAACAAAACAAGGAAACTATTTTGATATGATTTTCAACAACGAATTCCAGTTTCTTAATATGTTTCCATGTAATTTTTCTTAACATTTTGGATTTTATACTTTTAAATACTAAATAAAAATACTGAAGCTATTAATTATTTTAAAAATCATTTTAAAAAATACTTATTTTCAACCTTTCGGAATAATGAAACACGTTTTTTAAATCACATACTTAGACTGAACTGCTATAAGATGATTAAAAATGAAAATTAATTCCATATGCCTTTTGGCATGTGAATAAACTATTTACTTCGAAAATTTTAATATTTATTTTAAAAAATTTATATTTTAATATATTGTCCAATAATTCATAAATACATATTTAGCAATATTTTACAGATTAAAATGTAAATTAAAAGTTTTTGGACTGCTTTTTTCTTCAATCTTAACTTTAACATTCAACAATAAGAAAAAAAAGAAATAAAGAATTATTATAACTTTTTTTTTAAACCTATTAACAAACACGATTAAATTTAGATTTGCAATGACATCTCAATTAGATATAACATCGCTACTCCTTTTTAATGACGGGAATCTCTTGGATAGAATTCAGCTAATGTAGAAGCTGGAATACGCTTAAGCATCTCCTTAGGGAAAATACGTAACAATTGCCATCCAATATCTAGTGATTCAAATACGGTGCGATTTTCATAATTACCCTAAAAATTATTATAAATAAGTAACATAAATACATAGATTAAAAGAAATGCAACTTAAAGAGGAATAATTTTCTTTTGGCTAGAGAACTTTGGTTTAATAATTATCTAAAATGAACAAAAAAAATCCAAACATAAAATTTAATCGATTTGATCTAGTTTTCAATCTTAGGAAGTTAAATGGCCCATACTTCGAATTGCTCAATATGTATAAACACAAAGCCCGTTGTGCAAATAATTTACTAATAATTAATGTATTATTAGGCTTTATATTGTTATTTTCCTTCATTTGAAGTGATTAAATATTTTTATTTTTAAAATTTCGAGGAGTTGATAAAATCTAATTCCCTTACCCCAAAAAAAAATGTATACTCGATAGTCATACTTACTTGTGAAATGAAATTCTTTTCAAATTTACTCAAGAATTCTAAATACAACAAATCATCAGGTGTTAAGGCTTCTTCACCGACAACAGCTTTCATAGCTTGCACATCTTTACCAATAGCATAACAGGCGTACAGCTGATTTGAAACATCAGAATGATCTTTTCTGGTCATACCTTCACCAATAGCAGATTTCATTAGACGTGACAATGATGGCAAAACATTTACAGGAGGATATATTTGCCTGTTGTGCAATTGTCGATCTACGTAAATCTGACCTTCTGTAATGTAACCGGTTAAATCAGGAATTGGATGAGTAATATCATCGTTAGGCATAGTTAAAATTGGAATTTGTGTGATTGATCCATTTCGGCCTTCCACACGTCCAGCACGTTCATAAATTGTAGCTAAATCTGTGTACATGTAACCTGGGAAACCACGACGTCCAGGCACTTCTTCACGAGCTGCTGATACTTCACGCAAAGCTTCAGCATAAGAAGACATATCAGTTAAAATAACTAAGACGTGCTTTTCACATTGGTAAGCCAAAAATTCAGCAGCTGTTAAAGCCAAACGTGGTGTAATAATACGTTCAATTGTTGGATCATTGGCCAAATTTAAGAAAAGACACACATTCTCCATAGAACCATTTTCCTCAAAATCTTGCTTGAAGAAACGAGCAGTTTCCATGTTAACACCCATAGCAGCAAACACTATAGCGAAATTATCTTCATGATCGTCCAGTACTGATTTGCCGGGGACCTAAAATAACACAAATTAAATGACCTGAGAATAAAATATTTGGAATATATTTTTTTCAACCTTGACAAGACCAGCTTGACGACAAATTTGTGCAGCGATTTCATTGTGAGGTAAACCAGCAGCTGAGAAGATAGGAATTTTCTGACCACGAGCAATTGAATTCATCACATCAATTGCTGATATACCAGTTTGAATCATTTCCTCTGGATAAATACGTGACCATGGATTAATTGGCTGACCTTGTATATCTAAAAAGTCTTCAGCTAAAATTGGTGGACCTTTGTCAATGGGCTTTCCAGAACCGTTGAATACTCTTCCTAACATATCCTCCGAAACAGGTGTTCTCAAAATATCACCAGTAAATTCACACAGTGTATGTTTTGCATCAATTCCCGATGTCCCCTCGAACACTTGTACCACAGCTTTTGATCCACTAACTTCTAAAACTTGTCCAGATCGTAGTGTGCCATCACTCAATCGTAATTGTACTATTTCAGCGTATTTTGGAAACTTTACCTCATCGAGAATAACTAAGGGACCGTTGACACCACTTACAGTTCTATAAGCTGAAAAAAATATATTTTATTTTTAAGTTTTCAAATTTTTTTTTTAAGTAAGTACCTAAGTACCTAATTGCTAGAATCTAGCAATTAATAATTATTATATTATTTATAAATTAATTAGACATTGTGAAGGAGAAATTGGTAGGTAGGCCTATACTTAGGTATGTACCTAGTAACTCGGCACAGTGTTGTAAGTTGTAAAGATTGTTAAGTTATAGGTACATTTTAATTTTTTAACTATAGGTCCTACCTAGTTATCCATAGAAAATATCCATAAAATAATCCGAATCATAATTTGAATAAAATAAAAAGAATCATAATTTGAAAATTAATAATTGAAGAAAGGAAAAAAGTTTTTACGAATAATCAATTAATGTCAGGTGGTTTATATTTTTGGAAAAACAATTTAAATGTCAAGTCTTAAGTCACATGACCTTTGCTCGTTTTTTTTTTTTTTGGTTTTTTCATCCAAGAAAAAAATGTAAATGAAAATATTTTAAATTTATAAATTTAATTAAAAAAAATTATAAATTTTTTAAAAGAAATAAATTTATTTTGTAGATTAAATTTGATTAAAAATTGGATGACGTTTATTGATTTTTCAAATGGGAAAAAAAATGTCAAATATGGCTGGTTGAACTTTTTTTTTTTCCAATTTATGTTCGCAATTTTTTTTTTTTAATTTTTTATTTAAACATCCATTTTTTTATACATAAATATATTTAAAAAAAAATTAAACTTACTCAATCGTGGCTGAGATATAAAGTCACGGGTTACAGCCAAAACGTTTTCCCGATTTGCTTGTCTAGCAGTTAAAGCCATTTTTTCAATTCAAAATAAGCTTTTTCTTGGAAAGGAAATTTAAATGATTTTTTTTTCAATTTATTTTCCTGCAAAAAAAAGATTTCAAATTAAAAGTATAAAAAAAGAACATTTAAAAAATAATATTTTTAAAAAATAAAAAACTTTTTTTTTACCTTTAAAAATTGGATTTTATTTTAAAATTAGAACTTTCCGATCTGTGAACCACTTTTCATAAAAAATTTCTAAAATTTTTTTTCTAATCACATGACAACTGGAGTGTGCGTTGCTGCTGCTTGTTCATACCAATTTTTAATATTTAAATTAATAATGAAACGTAAGTTTACTTGAAATTATTGCTGAAAAATTTTGCATTTGTTTGATATTAGAATTGAAAAAACAAATTAAAAATTATAATAATATATTGATTGCATTAAAATGAAAGGTTTAGCAGAGTATTTTGCAGTTGAAATATTCGTAGCACCAGGTTAACAGCAAGTAACTTAAAATTTACTAGTTTGTTCTTGACAGTGTTTTACAACAATAAGTCCATCAACCTGGTTGAAAAACATGTTCAATGACCAGTTGAATGTTGATTCAACTCGTCTAAATCGTGCTAACTTTAAAAAAAATCGTTTTTCTCAAAATATATGCACATAATACTTGTTCAAGGTAAACAGTTTTTTTGTTATGCGGTAACAGAAAGTAGGCCTCCAATCGAAAAAAAATTTCAAACTCAATTATGCTTCACCCTTAAAAAATTTAAGAATTTCAAATTCTGAATTTCAAATTCCTAATGTATTTTGTTAGTGTGATTTAAGGAGTAAACACAATTGGGGCGACAACGACAGCGATATCACTGGAGTGAACACAATTACGCCGACGGCGACAAAATAAATATACATACATACAGGAAAAAAATAAACAAATAGAAAAATAAATAAAATAAATATAAGGTTGTCGTTGTCATTTCTAATTTGTCGCCAGGCGACAATGTCGATTGTCGCCAGTCGTGTCAATTGTGTTCATTCTCATACAAATATATGCAAATACCTTATAATGTAAATACTGGTGGTTGCTTATGTTTTCTAAATATTTTGATTCAGTGCAAAATATACACTTTGTTTTGTAGTGTGTGTTTTTGTCGAAATGCAAGGGGTTGGAAAAATAGTTTATTTTATTTTTATTATTTTATATTCATTTTTTTTCATAATGAAGAAATAATTTCTATAATTTAAGTTAATTGTTATGCAGAAAGTTTTATTTAAAAGTTTTGAGGAATCATTCAACATCACCTTTTTGAATTTCCTAAAATTTTGTGTTTAAAAACAAAAAAAAAGATAACTTTTGAAAAGGTTTATTTATTAAAAAAAATTCATTATCACCTACATACAAGGTTTGAACTTATAATAAAAATAATTGTTACTTCTTTGCACCACAGTTTTTCTTATCACAAATTAATTCAGTTATATTGTATTAAGTTAAGATTGAAGACCAATATTGCTGCCTTTTATAAAAAACGACCGACAATCCTTAACAATACATCAAGATGGCATTTTAATATTAATATTTTTTAATAATCATTTTTTTAATAATGATTTTTCAAAATTTCAATTTATTTTTTTATTTTATTTTCACAAACTTAAAAACTTTTAAACACTACCGAAAATTACTTAAATTTCAAAGCCAACTTCATTTAGAATTTTTGCAGTCATGGTAATCTACATAAAAAACACACAACACATAAAAAACAAAAACATCTGATTTTCCTATGCACTGAAATTTTATAAACGAACACATAAGCAAGCACCAGTATTTACATTATAAGGTATTTGAATATATGGTTTCTATTTTTTTTTTTATAGTCACTGTCGCCCCAATTGTGTTTAGTACATTAATGTCAAAAAAAAATTTCGGTTGAACACTCTTTTCACATTATTTCATAAATTTCAAATATTAATAACAAAGCTGCCAGAGTAGGATTTTCTTTCCCTAAATTTAGAGGATTTTATTATATCGGGGCAAAAATTATGAACAAACAATTATTGTACAAGGAAAATCTCAGGAAATTTGCCGAATTTTTTTTATGTGGCATGTTATGCCTTGTTCACACTTCGCTAATTTAACATGTTCGAAAGGAGTTAAACACCTTTGGAAAATCAACCGTTCAAACGATGTTTTTCATATGTTAACATGTTTAGCTCTGTCAGATAAAGAATTTCAAATAATACCGGAGATAAGCTCAAAGGAACTGACGCGCCCAAAAAAGTTATAATATATGAAGTTGTGTCAAAGTTAAGACCTCGCGCGTCATTTATTTTGAGTGTATCTCCACCTTTATAAAATTTTAAAGTCAAAAATGACATACCAAGTAAAAATTAATGCATACTGAATATTGCCTAATAACTTCGCTACACTTCAGGTTAGCAACCATGAATTTCTTGGTTTGAAAGTAGGTTGGCGAATGGGGTGACACACTTATAAAAGATGGTTTGGTTTGAAATTAAAAAAAAAATCTTTGTAAAATTAAAAAAAAATTCTTTGTAAAATAAAATTTTATTTTTTCGTAATTTAAAAAAAAAAAATGAATTTTTTTAATTTAAAGAAAAAATGGAAAATAAAAATAATATTCAATTTTTTTTTAAAAATATTTTAATTTATTTTCTTTTTTGACAACCTACAATTTATTATTATTTTTTTTATATCGAAGCATTTTAGAGTATGATTTTTTCTGTAAATTTTCTGCAAATTGACAGGTTATACCTTTTTTTTTTTTAAATGCAATAAAACTATGTAGTAAAATTTCTAGGTTTGTGTCGAACCGACTTTCAAACCATGAAAAAAAAAAAAAAAAAATTATATGGCAAACCAAGTACCAAACACAGAACGAACCTATTTTTTTCTGCAAAACACGGAATTCTGTGTTTGTAACCTGAAGTGTAGCGAAGTTATAACAAAATATTATTCAAAAATTACTCATTCATCCCTGAAAATTAACATGTTTTTGTAGAAACATGTTGAAGAACGTGTTTCTGTTTTAAATTTTTTACCATGAAAAAACAACATCAAAAGAACCAACGGAACATGTTCGTAGTCTGAACATGTTAAATTAGCTAGGTGTGAATAAGCTATTAGTTACAATTAGAATGACAGAACTTGAATTTCAAAATATTTTGTTATTGTTGTGAATTTCACAACACAACAAAAAAATTCAAATTTTATACTAACAAAATACATTATAACTTCGCTACACTTCAGGTTACAAACACAGAATTCCGTGTTTTGCAGAAAAAAATAGGTTCGTTCTGTGTTTGGTACTTGGTTTGCCATATAAAATTTTTTTTTTTTTTTTCATGGTTTGAAAGTCGGTTCGACACAAACCTAGAAATTTTACTACATAGTTTTATTGCATTTAAAAAAAAAAAAGGTATAACCTGTCAATTTGCAGAAAATTTACAGAAAAAATCATACTTTAAAATGCTTCGATATAAAAAAAATAATAATAAATTGTAGGTTGTCAAAAAAGAAAATAAATTAAAATATTTTTAAAAAAAAATTTAATATTATTTTTATTTTCCATTTTTTCTTTAAATTAAAAAAATTCATTTTTTTTTTTTAAATTACGAAAAAATAAAATTTTATTTTACAAAGAATTTTTTTTTAATTTTACAAAGAATTTTTTTTTTAATTTCAAACCAAACCATCTTTTATAAGTGTGTCACCCCATTCGCCAACCTACTTTCAAACCAAGAAATTCATGGTTGCTAACCTGAAGTGTAGCGAAGTTATTAGGAATTTGATATTCAGGATTTGAAATTCTTAAATTTTTTTAAGGGTGATGCACAAATGTGGTTTGTTGAATTTAGAATTCAGTGGTGGCATGTTAAGTTGTCACTCGAACAGCGAAGATGTATCGAACATCGAAGCGAGTGGATTTTTTGGCAACATGTTAAGATTTTCTCGCTTCGATACTTTCGAAAATCATTTTCTGAAATGATTTTTGACATTAAAAAAAAAAAAAAAGCAAAAAGTAAATAATAATAAATAATTTTTCATACCTAATTATTTTTATTTACATTTATTAAAATTATTTTTTTTAATTTTTATAAATAAAAATGTTTACCTACCTTTAGATTAATTTTTTTTTTATTAATATTGAAATAATTTTCTTTTAATTATTTTATTTTTAAATAATTAAAAAAAAAATATTTCTGTTTATTCAAAATTAATTTTTATAAATAATTTTGAATAAAAATAATTTCTTTTTTCATACATTTTTTTTATTCGATTCCGTATCACTTGAAAAATTTTTGTGATACCGTAGCGAGAAAACGTAGAAGCGATTTTGTCATAACATACTGCCATTCGATCGAATATCGAATATCGAATTTTTCGAAATCTTAACATCCCACCACAGAATTTGAATTTTTTTTTTCGTATAAACATACGCATTCCAATAGGGTTGTTTAAATCATGGTAGGTTCACTTAGAACAAAATTAATTTCAGTTTCTTAATGTGTTTCACCTTTCAACCACATGCGGCGCTCTTGTTTGTTTACGTTTTGTTTTATTGTCAACCCAGCCGGCTGAGCTTTTTTTCTTATTTATTATTTTTTTTGAAATAAAAGCATTTGGACGTGTAGGTGATTTATTTTGAGAAAAAATTATAAATATCTGGTAGAAATAAAAAAATAAATAAATAAATAAAAAAGTTGAATATATTTGAATTTTAATTGTGGATTTTATTTAAAAAAAAACAAAAACAAAAACAAAGTTGGATTTATTGGAATTTAAGTTAATTTAAGATTAATAATAATAATAATAAATTTAAGATTATACATTTAATTTATTAATTAATAATTATTGCAATAAAATAAATAGAATTTTAAGTGAAAATGTTAGAACACAATGTGATATGAATTATATAAGTGATCAAATAGAAAAAAATGCAATAATATATTTCAGAAAACATTTTATAAAAACTAAAAAAATTAAGAAAATAAAAAATTTGCTAACTATAAAAATAAATTTATCTTTTATTCATAATCTTCTTTTTTTCCTGCAAATTTGAATTTTAATAATTTTATTTGAAATATTAGAAATAAATTGCCACCTACAAAAATTTTATTTTTTTAGTTCACCTTCCCTCCACAAATCCACCAGGCGCTGTAGTAGATCTTTTGAGTGGGCCATCTATTACTATATCTTATCTATGGTTTAAATTTTAATTTATGAATTTCATAAATTCATATAAACATATATTTATCTCTTTCTACTCTAGTACTTCGTTTTATGTCAAATCCAACTGTCAAAGTCTATTACTTCTTGTCGCCATCATAATTTTTTCTTCGTTTGTTCGTCTCGGCTTTTTTCATCAAAAAAAATATTTTATTTAAAATTTAACTTTATATTTTAATTAAATAAATTAAAAAAACATTATAAATAAACAATTAAGCGAATTTAAAAAGTATTTAATTTTTTATTTTAAAAAAAAGAGAATAATTAATTGTCAAAGTCAAATCTTATTTTTCTTATTTCATTTGACAGAAACTTTATAAAGAAAAATGTGAAACTCCCAAAAAAAAAAAGTTTTTTTGTCTAGTGTTTTTTTCCATCAAAATTTTGTAAAAAGAAAAAAAAATTTATTAATTTAATATTTATTTTGATTGATTTGTTTTTTTTTTTTTTAAATAATATTTTGAATTTAAAATTCAATTATTTAAATTAGATAACTTTAAAAAATAAAAAAAAAAAATTAAAAATAATTGTGATGAAAAATTATGGAAAATTTTATAAATTTTTTTACGTTACCAAGGTGAAAATAAAAATTTTCTGCTGCTTCTAGCTGCTGTTGAAATAAAACCACTTTATTATTCAGAATCAGAACATCAGAATTCTGAAAAAAAAAAAAAAAATTAATTAATAAAAAGTGCCTGCCTCCATAAAAAAGAGAAAAAAAAAAACAAATGAGAATTTATAGATAAAACAATTGATAAAACATTATTTCTTTATTTTGACAGTCGGATTTGTATAGTGCAGTGAATGTTGAAAGAAAAATTTATTTTATTCTTCTTCTATGGAACAACTACAAACAAAAAAAAAAAGAAGCAGCATCATCATGATAAAACGTCAAACGTGATGGTTTTTCGATTGAAAAATTATTAAAAAAAAAACAAATCGAAAATTCCTTTACACTTTTAGATTCAGTTTCAGGTTTTTAGAATAATTTTTAGTAATAAAATTAAAAACAAAATACCTATCTTGGTTTATAAAATCAATAACTTTTTATAACAATAATTATTGTGAATCAGAAAACAATAGATTTTTCCAGTTCGAAGTCAACTAAATTCTAAAAGAAAGAAAAAACTTACAAAAAAAATACAATCTTCGTCTTCTCCTACCTAACCTATACCTGTGGACAAAGTAAAATAAAGATTCCTGTAAAGATTTAATAAAGAAAATCAAAAATAATTTTATTATTTTCTTTTTTTGTAAAGAGAAAAAAAAAACACGAAAACAAAAAAAAAATAAATAAAAATTATGGCAACAAACAGTAGCAATAATGATATAAAAATAAAACAAAAATTTCTAAAAACAATAAATGATAATAATAAAAATTTCTCTGAAGATAATAAAATCGAAGAAATTGAAATTAATTTTAATAAAAATAAATTAAAAATATTTAATACAAAAAATTCAGAAAATTATGATGATGAAAAGAAAAAAACTTCGAATGATATTATTGTGGTGAATAGTGCAGCAGCAAATGACAGTGATATTAATATTTTGAAAAACAATTCTAGTGGAATTCTAATTGGAAATTTAAAACAAAATAATTTGAATGGAGGGTCAACTGGAGCTATACGTAAATCAATTTTATTAAAAAATCAATCAAATAGCAGCAGTAATGATGAAGATGAAATAAAACAGCAGCAGCAGCAGAGAGAAGGTCCCAAAAATTTAATAAAAAATAAATTTTATAATAAATTATTGATTAGCAAAAATGATGCAAGAGATTACAATTCATTGCCATCAATTTTTTATGTGGTAAGTAGGAGTTTCTATTACGTTACACTTTGATGATTTAAAGTAGAGTTTGATAAATTGTTACTTAATTATAAAAATTAAATACAGAAAATTAAGTAAGTAGTGTTATTATTTAGCAAGTAAGTAACCAACATTTTAAATTTGCATGTATATATTTAACTATAGGTACTTAGTTACTATAAGGAAGATATATTTAGGTAGTTAACCTACCTGTGCACCTAGCAACGAAACTGTGTACCTACCTACCTATTTTTACCGACATTTATACCTACATCTTAAAAAAGAGTGTTTACTTATGCAGATTCCATATTGACATATTGATCTTAGTGTAGAAATAGAAAGTACATCTTGGTTCCTACATAAGTAAGTACTTAATTACGAGTATACTTACTTATATGTATGTACCCACCTACGTACTTATTTACACATATATAAGTGCATATGCCTAACAATTGTGTTTGTATGTAGATATGTACGTACCTACATACTTATGTCTGATCTTTTTTGTTTTAAATATTTTTTCAATTTATATGCAAGAAAATAAAAAAAAAATGTTTATGGTGAAGTTTTTGGCACTTAATCAAAAAATTATTTCGTTTTGTTCCTTATAATACATTTCCTGAGTAAGTATAACTTCGAACATATTTTAAAATTTTTAGGAAAAATGTATTACAGACAATTACACCATATCTATGTATTTATATATAAAATTTATTTGGAAAAAAGCATTGTCGGTTCTATTAATTTTATCCATTTCAATTTCAATTGATTACGAAGAATCTCACGTATTGAGACAGTTCAAAGAAAATTTATCAAGTTTGCCATCAGGGATTCTCCATTTACTTATGTCTAATAATGTTATTTTTTCTTTATTAAGTATACTTATTATCAAATGTTGTAGGTGCCCCTTGCTTTGTCGCACATTCGACATTTTTACAAAAAAAGTCATTATTTTCAAAACTTAATTTTTTTGTTGTTAAGTAAGTAAGTATATAAAATAATTTTAAAAAAATTGGTTAAAAAAAGTTTAATGAAAACTTTTTGTTTCGCTACAATTTCCGAGTTAATACAAACATAGTTAATAACTAAGATGCCTTATATTTATTTAAGGTGATATTTTGTAACCCTGGTTGCACTAATAAACTTAATTGTGTAATTCATATTACCAAACTTTTCAATAAAATCTGAGATTTTGTATATAAATCTTCAAATTTTGTTCAACATAAAAAAAATAAATAAATAAATAAATTTTGTATACTTATTTAACTACTTACTTATATTTTCTTTGGTATAACTTACATACGTATTTTAACATAAATAATTTGTAACAAAATAAAATCCTGTTGAATAAAAAAATGATGTGTTTTTTTTTCCTCTTTTTAAATCTGTATTCGGAATTAGTTTTTTGTTTTTTTTTGACAGAAAATTATATAAAAGAAATGCAGACATATAGATTTTTGGATGGAGAGAGGTCATTCTCTTGTGTTTCTACAAAAATAAAAAATATTTTTTTGAAAAAAAAATAACTGTAAATAACTAAGTACTTACCGATTTATCCCTTTTTGTAATTTAATCCAAAGATATTTTTTCAATTTTTATAAAAGAAAACTTGTTCGTATAAAATTTTTGTTCTGGTACTTATGGTAGTAGGTACTTAATATAGATATCTACCCAAAACTAGCTCCTTAAACGAGTTAAAAAAATTTGACACATTCATATTTCAAGATAAGTATTATTATTTCCATAATAAAAACTAAACCACTTCAAAATAATAAAATAAACATAGATAATAAGTACTTCCTAAAAAATTTTTTTAATGACAGCTTTTGGATTAAAATTTTGAGTGCTAATAATGAAAACTGCATCTTCATACCTATTCAATATAATAAGCATAACCAGAATTCTATATTCAACTTACTTTATTAGTACTTGTTAGGATATTTTAAGTATATAAATACTTACTAACTGTTAAATTGATTATGAACCTCGCATTGAACAATATTTTGCCTCTGACGAGTTTTAGAGTTAAGGTCGGTATTCAACTGGAGATAAAATCAACTTTTTCATATATGCAATTTTATCTGAGATAAATTTTAGTTGAGTGAATTTAATTTATCGGTACCCAACTGAAGATAAATGGAAATTTATTTGAGTAAAAATTGTAAGAAAATATTTTCACTCAAATAAATTTTATTTCAAAAATTTATCTTGCAAAGAATGTTTTGAACATTCTTTTCTAGATAAATTTTGACATTAGGTCGTGTTAAAAGAATTTGACGTTTGTTGTTTGAAGAAAACAAACAACAATCAGAGAACTAAAATAATTTCTAAACTGAAATTGGTAAAAAATATTAAAATTAAAATAATAGTTCCAATTACTTATGTCCTAAGCTTAATTCAATTACTTAAATCAAATTATTTACATGTTATTGCATATTAAGTAAGTGTATTAATGTAAGCTTAAGTAAGTAAGTATATAAGTATGTTAATAATTGAAAATATTTATAAAGGCGTTTTAAGGATGATGATAAAAAAATGAACAAAAACTGGATAATGTGTTTCAAATTTCCAAATAAAACTTGTTTAATATTTTTTTTCAGTTTTTTATACTTAGTTAGGTATATATACTTAACTAAGTAGTAAGTATCTATGTAAATATATGCATTTTACTACACACATAAATTTACGTATACCGTCTTAAATGTATACTTATATATTCTATAGGTACTTAAAGGTTTCATTTTATTTATTATTAATTTTTTTTAACACCTTTGTAAACGTCAACTATAATTTGAAAATTGATGAGATTTGTGTTAAAAATATTCTATCTATTTCTTCCTACGTGCATTTTATTCTCAATTGCATAAGTTCTTTTATAATTTTTTTTTTCTAACCACTTATTTTAAATCAAATTGTTACAACGAGACATTAAAAAAAATATTTTTTTCTGTGCATAAAAACTTATGAAGATATTTAAGTAGTAGAATAAGTAATTTACCAGGTAACCTCGCTGGTAACTTATTATTTTTAATTAGTTAACCAAAAGTGAATAAATCTACATTTATTATGAACTGTAACTTAGTTTTAGCGACCGTTTTAAACTTAAATAATTAAAGTTATGAGAAAAAGTCAGAAACATAAAATTTCTATGAATTGTTGCCTGTTCAATCATAACTCTTGTTCGCTCTTGTTTTTTTTAAATATCAAAAAATAAAGGCTAGACGGGTTATCGAAGTTAATTTCTCATAAAAATAATTTTACTGGATAATGGATTGAATTGTAGTTACATTGAAAAAATCATAAATTATTTAAGTAGATTCAAATTATTATTTTTTTTTTTTAGAAAAACTAAAACGGAAGTTAAATTTAACTGAAATTATCACGCTTCAAAGTCCCTTAAATTTTATTTCATTTCATTATAAGTCTTATAATAAATTAAATACGCTAATGATTTCAAAAAATGTATAATAATCATGCCCAACTGTCATTAGTTTCGGAATTAACAACAAAAATTAAAAAACAAAAATTATAATGAATTTTGAATGCATCTTAATAATTTTTATCACCTAACTGTTTCAGACTAGTTAATTATTTATTTCTTTTTTCCTACAAATATTACTTAACTTAAAATAAGGCATAAAAATGTTTTTGCTTTTTTATTAATTAATTGTACTTATACAATAAAATTTATTTTTATACAATAAAAATTGAGAATAAAACTATACAATACTTATAACTTCCTTTATCTACATGCTTTCATTATTATCAAAAAGTTAAAAATATACATGTAAGTAGTTACATATTATAGTTATATACTTATACCTCGACTTATACTAACTAAGTACTTACGTGATTGTTTTTTATGTTAAAATTAAAAATAAATAAATGAATTGCATCAAAGAATAAATAAGAATTTAAAATAGACTGCTTACTTTATCTATAATTAAAGCATAAAATTGCGAAAAAATAAAATAGTAAAGATACTATACTTAACTATTTAAATTCGTTCGTAACTATGAATCAGAATTTCTCTCTTGCCCATTATAAAAATGTTTTGTTACTTATAAATAAAATAATGAAACTATCTTAATGTTGTAGATATGTTTATTATTTTAAGCATTATTATAATTTATCCACGATTTATATACTTAATAAAATTTCAACTTACATAAATATTGTTTCTTATATAAAGTCCGTTGTCTGCTTGTCACCATCGCAGCAAAACAACTCAACTGATTGACTTCATATTAACAACATATATAAGTGACGTTGAGAGAGCTACGTGTGCTCCCGATAAATGGCGCTACAATAAAGTACTACTGATTCAAAAAGATAACTGATCAAATTACCGAATTTGGAAAGAACACATTATCATCGTTTTAGGGTGTCAAATTCCATTATGATCATGAAATTGATACTTACCTTTTAACATTCCAAAATTGAAAAATAATGTCCAGGCCGTTACTGGCAACTTGTTGAAACAATTATTTTGTTTTAATATTTAAAAATTAGTTTTTTACTAATTAATATGCGTCAGATATTTAAATCTTATTATTTTATTCATGTTTTTTCTCAATAAGAACTTAAGTATATCTGCTAAAATAAAAAATTGTTTTGGGAGCCTAATCAAAAAGTTCCACCCTTTTAGATCTCGAAGATGTAGGTATCGACTATTTCTTGGAATTTAGTTACAGTTTGGAATCGCGCTTTTATTTCACTTTTTAAAATGATATTAGGCTAAATTCATTCGGGGAGAGCGTCCTTATTTCACTTTTCAGAATTAAAATTGGCTAGCGCGGTTTTATTTCATGCGGCCTTAGGTATGTCCATCCTTCTTACAAAATTATATGGTTTGTGTATTCGTTAATTTTTTTATTTTTTCTTTGTATTTTGGGTTTATAACTAGTAATAAATACTACTTACTGTGATAAAGTAAGTAGTACCGATTGTATTATTTTTTGGTAAGTGATAAGTAAGTTCTTACTTAAATAAATAATTACATAGGTTAGAAAATAGCGACGGGTAGATCCTGGGAAAATAGGTTACATTAATAGCGTCAAATTTTTCAATGTTTAATCCTTTTAATTAAAAATGTTTCTAGTAAACGACAAACTGACACCCGCCCATAGGATACTGAAAATTAGTGAATTGCTGAATTTTTTCTTTTTTTTCCCCATCTAAGTATTTAGTTCTGGCTTAAAAAAAATTATACAAATATTTACATTCTGCGAGGAATTTTGTTTATTTTTTAGCATTACATCAACATATTCATCTTCGTTCCATTCAGTGATAATTGATTCAACGGTCGTCATGCGTTCTTATCACATATACCCACACTTCACTGCATATTACAGTACATTATGGCAGCATAAAACAGAAACAATATGAAAATTTATATAAACATGTACGATAATGTGCTCGGATTTGTGTGTATGTTAAAATAATGTGAATTTGATGAATGTTTATTTTGTGGCTTATTTTATTAAAATAAAGTTTTTTTTATTTTATTATTAACAATCAGATTTTATTTTACTTTATAATATTTTTTAATAAATCAAAAGCATTCAGCGCATAAGAAAATAGACAAGAATATAGTTAACTATATCAATGTCATTTGGTTGTATTGGCATTTATATCAATTTTTGTAAACCAAATAAAATTTGCAAAAGTTTGCGGTTTAAGTAACAAATTTAAAAATTTTCTGATTCGAACCGAACACAATTATAAACATAATATTGCAATACAAACATAATTGTGTTGTGTACTTATAATATGATTGATTTCAAATCTGTAAAATTATAGTTAATTGCATATCGTATTGAATGATTGCATCTACTGTTCCTTAAAAAAATTGCTAAGTTTTTAATGTTTTTTGCAAAAAAAAAACATGTAGGAAAATTGTAAAATGACAATTTCTTGAAAAATTCAAAATTGTTTTTATGGTTAATTTATTCCCTTTGAAAAGTGCTTTTAAACCTATGGCCCTCGCTCTACAGAGAGGCATTTTTTTTGTTAAGAGGATCAATTCAATTCAAAAATGAGCTCGTCTAAGAAAAATGTGGCTAGAAAAATGTTGCTAGAAAAATGTAGAAACATGTTGCTGCAACGTGTCTGCAACATGTTTCTACATTTTTCTAGCAACATTGAATTTTTGAAGTCTGCCCCAGGGGAGGTCGCTGGGTAGCAGGTCAAGAAATTTTTTGTTACGAAATTTGTGTGTATCAAATTTGAATGAAATCGTCGAAGTTTTGAAGTCCGCCCTCAGGGAAGGTCGCTGGGTAGGAGGCCAATCAAATTTTAAAATAGCCTATAACGACCCCTATATTTTTGAAGTGAAACTTCTTTAGAGGCATTGTGATTGAGAGTGAAAAAAATGTAAGTGTCAAAAGTGTAACGATTATTGTCAAAAATGCCTCGATTATTGTCAAAAAAAAAAGGCAAAAAAAAAGAAAAAAGAAAACATTTATGTGTCAGCTGATGATTAAACTGACAGCCGCTAGCAACTTAATGAAGCTTAACAGCGCAATAACCTACTCTATATTGGCTCAGAATTAAAGTCGAAAATACTATATTTTTTTTTTCGATTGAAAGGGAAATTTATTTTAAACAATAATAAAAAAAATATTTCATTTATAATTATTAGTGCTAATTTTCAAAAAGTTTTTGGAATACAAATATGTATTCTGAATAAAAATGTACCACATGCACCTATTTTGTAGATAATTTATTTTTGATATTAATTTTTCTTAATGTAATTTTTTTTAGTTTGTTAGTGTAATTTATTTTTGACATTTAATTACACTAATAAAATGCAGGAGGAATATTTTTATTACAATTAATTTTCGGAAGAAATACTAATGTCAAATTATGCAGGCATATTTGAAAATGCTCTTTTAACTAGAACAGATTTTTTTTTGGAAGTAATTTGTAATTGAGTTGTTAGTATAAATTATTTTTGCCATTAAATTCCATTAATGCAATGGATGTAGAATATTTTTATTCCAATTCCTTTTCAGAAGAAGTACTAATAAAGATGAAATTTTTCAGGCATATTTAAAAAGTTATTTTAGGTTAAACTTTTCGGGCAACAAAAAGAAAACATGATTTAAGCCACGCTGCTGTTTTTTCATACATTATTGTCGCTAATAAAATAGTTGTAACCGGAATTGTGTTTACAGCTTAAAATATAGGTAGTAGAAATCATCTAGCAATCAGTGCAGCCATAATTTTAGCCCTTTTGAAATAATTTAAAAGCCATTATGCCACTAAACTTTTTGAGCTTAAAAAGTATTTTAGAATTTTTAAATGTTTTTATCTCTAAATAGTCGCTGGTTTTTAATTATTTTTTTTTCAATTTTTTCTAAGCCGCCGAATTCCCCCAAAACAAGTTATTTTAAGTCGACTGGCCGCAGCAGTCGAAGGACACAAATCAACTAGTCGGCGTCGAAAAAATCGATTGGGGTCATGTCTTATGTGCACTTGGCCATTTTAAATATTTATTTAGCCTCCCCAGAAAATACTACTTGCCATGAAGTTTCACTTCTTCCGTGTGTCCCGAGACTCACATATTTTTTTTTATTTATAAAACATATATATCTATATATATATATATTATATATATTATATATTGTACTTTCTTATATATATATATATATATATATATATATATATATATATATATGTATACATTTATATTATATATTGTACTTTCTTTGCAAATACAAGTGCTTATATAAAAAAATTAAGAAATATATAATGTGCAGGATCTCCCATGTCATTATCGTAATATGACCACAAGAATTAATTGCTTCTAATTAAAAACATAAAAAAAAATCTATTAAAAATATTTTTTTTATATTCTGTCTGCGGACGAATGGTCATTAACTTTACAAATCCCACAAAAGTTTTTAAACTCTCTTTCATTATTAAATATAGTTTTAAATGATTTTCAATTAAAATTCAATAATTGCAAACATTTTTCATTTACTTATATATAAAAATTTATATTTATATAATAAGTATTCAGTATTTTAGATATAAATATTCATTCGGTTTAAAAAATTTTCTTCTTAATTTTTTTTTCATAATATTTAAAAAAATAAAAATATTATATGGTAGACAATAGCGACTGGAGCGGATGAATGAATAATAATGATCCTACATCACTTGGAGGCGCAAATCGATATGGTTCTCTCATCACAAATTGATATTTATTCAAAGTTTTAACTCTTTCAAAAATACGAAAATAACTTCTAAGCAATCATATTGTTTCATGCTTACCAAAAATAACTAATAACCGTATTGAAATTGAATATTAAAAATGTCAAATTAATTTCTTAGCTTACAGATGTTATTTTTTTCATTTAAAGAGCACATTTAAAAAAATTAAAATCAAGTAAGTTTTTTGTTATTAGTACAAGAATTGAATAAACATACTACAAAACTGACTGTCTTTTTAGTATCCGTATCCTTAATCGGTATTATAAGTTGATAAATTATTAATGATGCAAATCGATGTAAGTTTTTTATAGTCTATCTGAGAATCACTTGTAATTAACTAATGCGTCACCAAATGATCTGCAGATTTTAAGTTGCATTACATACATAAATAAGTACTTTTACTGAATTTTTTTTTTATCAAAAGATGGGTAACTGTTTTATTAACGACATGACAAATAAGTGTATATTTAGATATATTATTTATGTATATGTCATTGTATATGTTAACTCAAATGCTCATCATCGATATGAATGGAGATATTTTTAAAATACTATTTTCTAATTTATAAAAGTGTAAAAATTCTTTAAATTAATTTTGAAAATAATAAAAAAATTAAGTGTAGAGAATGTAAGTAAGTATATAACGTTTTGTTATTATAACATTATACATTATAGGTATATTTTTAAAAATTAATGTTATGCTCTAATGCCTCAGTAAAAAGTATTATAGATTTTTATGCATTGAATATAAAATAATACGAACAGAAAAAAAATACATTGCGAACCATGTACAATTTACAGTATATACTTACATAAATGTATATCTACAGCTTTAACATATTATAATTTTACACTCGAAAGTTTTATGTGCATACAAGTAAAATATAAATAAGTAGGTATATCCCTATTTACTATTTATAAAAATATATGTACCTATGAAAAATGGTTAAATTAAAATAATAAAAAATATATGTAATGTACTTACCTATTAAATGTCAGAAAATTTTTATATTTTTTATTACTGTTGTTAAAAATAAATTTGAAAGATTATTGTAAATTTCTCAAACTATGACGGAGGGTTGATAAACTTGAAATATATACACACACAGTGTGTATAGTATACAGTAAATATTTGAAATAAATTTTATTTTTATTTTTCAATATCAATGTTTTACTAAAATTGAATTATAGAATAAAATAAATATATATATACTGTATATCGCCTGTTCAGAAATGAAACAACGTATGACATTTATACGTCATTATTTGACAATAGCACCATTCGATTCCTCGTACT
This sequence comes from Hybos culiciformis, assembly GCA_964007475.1. NCBI lineage: Eukaryota > Metazoa > Arthropoda > Insecta > Diptera > Hybotidae > Hybos > Hybos culiciformis. Next base: position 33,028,138 of record OZ023273.1, on the reverse strand, counting down.
CGATTTTATAAGTACAACTACATTGCAATATTCTTAATGTTGATTAATATGTGTTTTTTAGATGAAAATTGTACGCTACTTGATATTTTTTCATACGTTTTTTTTAATTTTCAAATCTTTAAATTCAAATTACTCGAAACTATACTTTTCATTTCATTTCTCAACGGACGATATAATATACAGTGTATCGCAAAGTGACAGAAAGAAAGATACCTAAAAAAAAGTTCATTGAACTATATACTAAATTCAAAATAAATATATAATATATAGAAATTTTTTGATAATCTTAAAATTTTTCAATTTCCTTTTTTTTTTGAATAAAAATATCGTTAATAATGTTATGTTGATAATCAGTGTTATTACTATATTTAACTATTCGGCAATTGCTTTGTATTAAAACAAACAAGTTGCATTGTCAGTTTTTTATCCTCAGATTTCCGTATTTCTTAATTTTTGGAGAACTCCAGTCCGTGCCACTAATACTGTGTATTCTCGTTTCAAGATTTATAACTAAGTATTCTATTTTTTTTCCGAGTTTTTTTCTTGAATTTTTTTTATTCATAAACTTAATTTCTCCATAATATTATACAGTATTATATACCAGAAAACGATCAATAAATAATTTTATTTTTGTTCTCTTTTCGTTTGTAATTTCGAGTTAAAAAATTTTTATTTTGAGTGGAACTTATTTATAATAAATTATTGAGTTTACGTTTTTCGTTATTAAGTATTATCACAGACTTAATATAAGACTTTAACAGAAATAAAAACTGTCTAGTATGGTGTGCATGCATTGTACTTTGAATACTTAAAACAAAATTTTTCTTTTATTTTTTGTGTATCTTTTTATTCACATTTTATTGAGCCTAAAGAAAAAAAAACTAATCATCAAACATATGTAGCAAAATCTTTATGTATTTGTTTGGAGCTGATATCCATGAAAATTTTATTTTTTATTGAGGATCTATTATGCTTTATTCAATATGATATAAGTACCTACATGTAAATATTTATTCTTAAAAACAAAAATATTATGAACTTTAAAAAAAAATATATAGTTCATAATCATATCGCAAATTATTATAAAAAAATTAAAAATCCAGAATAATCAGAATATTTAAAGGATTTAAAGGCTAGTTTCGGAAAAAAAATCCCATTCTTAGAGTACTTTTATTATCATTTAAATGCATATCACAATACTTGGTACTATTATTTCAAAGGTTTCATTTAGTATTTTAAGTATATACTTACTTAATATTTTTATTCAATTTATTGTACTTAGTTTTCACAATTTTTATATTAGAATAAGTATTAATTTGTTTTAATATGGAATGGTCGAAAACTAATTTTAATTTCTTTTTCTTTTTTGATTATTATTTTCTTCATGTCTACTTTTATGTGTGGTAAATATAATATTTTATTTTTTGAGTGAAAACTTAAACATATAGGCATTCGCGATTAGTTTTATTATTATTTTTTCGTACTTTATACGTATATTTTTTTTTTTGTGAATCATTTTGTTTTAAAAAAAAATAATTATTTTATTCCAGTTGAGTTTCATATTGTTTGCCGAGCAGGCAACATGGGTTTTTATTACGTCCGTTAATAATTTTTTTTTTTTTTTATTAAAATTTTATACGTCGTCGTCGGTGTTTTTATTTTATATTAAATTAATTTTTTTAATGTGTTATTTTTTTTTTTTTTTTATTTTACGACGAATCAAACCGGAGACATTAATTACCGCTGTGTTGAGCTACTTTACGTCAACTTGAAAAATATTTTATTTATTTTGTTAATAATATATATCTAGACAGATATATATTGATTTTAATCTTGAAAATAACTTGGTAGTAATGAAAAACAAAAATCGCATTAAAATAGGCGAATTTTTTTTTAACCAAAACATGTATTTTCTTTAAAAAAACTATATATATACTTACTTAAATAAAAAATTAATTTTTTAATTTTCAACAAGTTTCGAGAACTAATATTTTTTTTTGTTTTTGTGAATCTTGTTGGCCCAATTAAATATCTTGTTTAATGTTTTTTTTTGTTTTTTTTTTTTATCGTGCCTTCCTTCGCATATAATTTCAATTAGGCAGATAAATCATAAATATTTTTTTGTTTTGCCAAATTGAGTGTTATTTTTCTAGGAAATGATTACATTAGATGAATAAACACAAAAAAAAAAAAAAATAAAAAATTTTATGGAAAAAATAATAAAATATACTTAATCAGTCGATGTTTTCCTGGTTGAAAAAAATATATTATATAGGTACATACATTTTTAATGAGCTCTCTAAATCTTAAAATACAAAGAAAAGAATGATTTCCATTCATATAACTTATGTATCTTAGTATTGTTAAATACATAAGATCAAAGTTCCAAAATTTTATCAAAAATTTGATAAATATTTAAATGATAATTAAAAATAAGTAAGGATTATAAAAAAAAGAAAGTGAAACTAAAACATAACTATTAAGTATATTATAGAAAAAGGGAAAATAAATTATGTTTTATGATAATCTCGATTACAATACATATAATAAAAATCAAACAAAAGTGTCAATAACAATAGAAAAAAAAAGAATCTAAAAATAAAACATAAAAATAAAACAAAAAAAAAACTATAAAAATAAAATATATAAAAACAAAACATTTAAATTTATAATTTTTATTTTATTTAATTTTTTTTTACTAATTTTTATGTCAAACTCAGTACCTAACTTATAATAAATCATTAAATTTTTATTTCTTTGATATATTTAAGACTTAATTACTCAAATTTACATATTTTTTCCGATATATTTTAATATTTTCATCATATGCATTCTTTGATTTTAAATATAAAATAAAACAATTAAAATTTAAACTTTAATTACAAAATGTAAGTAATTAAAAAAAAATAAATAAATATAAAATAATAATAATTACTTACATGAAAATTTACAGAAATAAAAAAATTTTTTTAAAAATATTTTAAGGATATAAATAAAAAATTTATTACCTACTATTATTATTTTTTTTCTTAATTATAATGAGAAAATAAAATTTATTTTTAAAATTATAATCACAGATTTTTATTGCAAGACAAATATAATTTTCTTATCAAAAATAATGATTAAATTTTATTTTTCCGAAATATATAATTATTAATATAAACTAAATTGAGTCATCCAGTTGACAGATGTTTTATTATTAAATTTCTAACCGGTACTTTACATTTTTTGATAGTGCTAAGTATAAAGAGAAATTTCATTCGAGACAGTACTTTGATAGTTTGATATATATATATATGGATGGTAAATTGTCTCAATTTACTATTAAAAATTCATCAAGTCTAAGTCGAAGAGAAAAAACGGATAATTTGGTGAAAGAAAAAATTATAATAAAGAATTCTTGTTCATTTTAAAATAATAACAGAAAATATTACAAAATTTTACAAAAAAAAAAATAATGTGCCTGATTTCTAACTATATATGTATGTGTTTTTTCTCTGTAAATAAACTGAGATTCAATTAAAATTAATTTTTGTCTTCAGAAGAAAAATAAAAGATTTTTTTTACAAAGAAACATAAAAAAAAATTATTATTAGTTGGTAAATAAAATAGATAAATAATTTTTTGAAAAAACAAAAAATAAACAAATAAAAAATTCATAAAAGGCACATAAAATCTAATTTTTTTAATATTTAATAAGTTAAAAAAAAATACATATAAAAAAAAATAAATTTAACAGTGTGTTAATTAACATTATTCTTTGGAATATTCGGAGATTATTTTTGTGGCAGTGTTTTTTTTTTTTTTAATTTAATAAAAGCTGATTTATTAATTGTTTATTTATCTATGTTAGTTTGGATATTTTAAATGTATCAATTATTGATAATTGGATGGTTAGTATATATACTTAATAATAATAATATCTACTTATGTTAATAATAATAATGTTAAGTAGCCAAAATAAAAGAAAGTCATGAAATCATGAAGCTGGTATTAGAAAAATTAAAATATATATTTCAAGTTCATTTTGGCGTTAAATTCTAGAGAAAAAAAAAACAGATAGGGCCCTGGAAATACATTTTAAATATCTAGGTGTAAAATAGAAATTCCTTAATGTCATTAGTAGAGAAGAAAAAGTATTTAAAATTCGGAAAATAAAACCATTCTTAACTTTAATATTTTAAACAAAATTCATTGCGTTTTGGCATCTCCGGAAAAAAAAACAAAAATGTTATGTTCAAAATAACAACACATAAGTATTTTTAATATCAGGAAAAAAAAATCGCCTGTAAATAAAGTTTTTATTTTCGGCCATAATTTTGTGCACACTCAGGGTGTCTGTCTTATGTTATTAAAAATCTACTTTTCTTTTTTCCAAGTTAGACACACTCCACATGATCACTTGAATAATTTTTTATTCTTTTAAAAATGTTTGCTTAAATTACTTATAGTTATATAGGAATTTTGTTTTCTACATGAATTTATGTATATTTTTATCAGAAGTCATTGAACTACAAGCTTTATAGTTTAATACATTAGTACAATATGAGAAGATGAATCATTATTGGCAGTAATAAAAAATAATTATTTTTAATTAAATAAATTGATTATAAAATATGAAAATATATATATATGAGTTGAGTATGCAAAAGAATTTTTAATTCTATCAAATTACAATTTATTGCTATAAGTATGACAAACAAGAAAACTAAAAAGTTTTTTTTTTGTTTTTTTTTTTCATAACAAAATTCCTTAAATATTAGAATACTATAAATAGAGAAATTTTCATGTTGTTCATGTTCTTTGAAAATGAAATTATAATAATTCATCTTTTTTTTTTTAGGTCTTTAAGTTTTCAAGTTTTTTCTTCCTAACTACACTTACTGATTCTTAATGTATATATATTGTAAAATATTATTAGATAAAATAATGGACAAACTTTTTTCAACATTAGACTTTCAAAGCTGTATAGCTATTCTGCGATTAATTCTTAAATGCTAACTAGGGAGTGCAATACCCGAACGAAAAATTGATACCGGTATTTCGGTATTTAAAAATTTCAATACCGGAATCCCGGTATTCAATACCGAAATCAACATCTCTTATGCTAGAGATAGAGTCGACGTAATTCACGCGCGTATGCGCGCCTAAAAAAAATAAAAAAAACCTGTTTTTTTTACCTGTTATGCTCAACGCCGTTCACATGCGAAAAACAAAAGAGAAAAATGTCAACAATAAAATAAAAGAAAAATAAATTCAAAAAAAAATCTAATTCAATTTTAATTTCTTTTGATTAATTTTAATTTGATCTTCTTGTTAAAGAATTAATAAAAATAAAGTTATAAATTAAATAAAATACAACAATAATTACAATTTTATAATTTTTAATAAAAAAGCAAATTTTTATAAAAATTTAAAAAAAATAAAATTAAATTCCTAATTCCCGAAATTCTGTTTGTAATATTTTTATAATGCTTTTTAATTTATTTATAACTTAATAAAACATAAAAAATTTTAATAAATTTGCAATAAATAATTATTTAATTTTTATTTTTGAATATAATTATATTTATGAACTTTTTTATTTTATTAAATAATTATTTGTTTGTAAAATTTTTTTTTTCTAAAAACAACAAAATAAACAACACTATTTTTTTTTTTTAATTACAACAAAATAAACAACACAATTATAAACAAATGATTTCCACAATGTACGGCGTAAAATACTGGGAAAGTTAAAATATTTCAACTTTTACGCGCGTAAGCGCGTCATACAATTTGATTTTTTACGTGCGTACACGCGCGTGAATTACGTCGACTCTATCTCTAGCATTAAGAAAAAAAATTTAAACTAAAATTTTAATAATTTTAATAGATAATAGATATAATTTTAATAGAATGACTATTACTTTAATTTTTTTTAAATTTCTTTCAAAATTTATTTTTTTAAATATTTTATCAAAATACACGTATTTTTTGTTTCCTGATAACTAAGAAATTAATACCGAAATTGTGCGGTATTAAAGTTTTAATACCGGTACTGAATACCGGAAGATATACTTCCGAGATCCCGGTATTGCACTCCCTAATGCTAACTGTTGTTTGAGAAGTAAGGGCAATAATTTACAAACCTTTTTCAAGTTTCAAAACTAAGTTTTTTATGCGTAACATTCATATTTATAACGAAGTTTAAAGTCGTAATCGAAGTAGTTACGATTAATTTTGATTTTAAAAAATCTAAAACTTTCTGCCCAATATGTCCGTACCTAATATTTATTAAGATTTTTAAAAGCATTAAAATTCTAATGAAATAATAATTATCAAAAAGCTGCAGTAAAATTATTATTAGAATTAATCGCAAAAGCATCCAAAACACTTAAGTACTTAATTTAAATTTATTTTGTTATTGAAAGTTATTGCTTATATAAGTATCTAACTTTTATTATAGGTAATAACTATTTTAATATTTAATATTATAGTACCTACCTACTTAAGTATTTGTGTTTTAATGTGAAAATATTTTAAAAATCTTAAAAATTAAAACATCGATTCAAACCCGCTTATCAGGCAAAATTATTATTCATTCAATTGTATAAAGTTTTCTTATGTTTATTTATTATTAAAATATTAAAAAACTATTTATACAAAATAACGAAAAATAGACATTGAATTTATAATTAGCTTTATCAGCTGCCTGATTCCTGATAGTCGTGAATAATAAGTGTATCTCAGTGAATTTTTTGTTTTTGTTTACATTTTCTAAGTATTATTATTATAATTTTTATTTAATTTTTTGCAACACTATTTTATTATTTTGTTGTTGGGAAAGTCAATAGCGCAGCATTTTTCTATGCGATGAAAATGAAAATGTGTGTAATCTTGAGTGAATCTATTTTCAGGAAAAACTTTTCAAGAAAAAAACAACTAAAGATTTTCTCAGTCTTTTTTTTTCTGTTTTTCAATGAAAATTTATAATTAACCTGTCACCTGTCCAGACAGTGCATACAAAAATATAGTTTTCTTACTTAACTATCTATGTGTTAATACAGGTATTTGAAGTAAAATATTTGTTGACTAAAAATTAATTTTATATTTACATCTGCATAACTATGAATTCGATCAATCTGACACAAAGGAATAAATTAGGACGCATATTTATGTTATGAATAGATAATTAATGTATAAATTGTGAATAATGCGTAAACAAATAACTTCACAAGAAGCGAGACTAGCCAGGGCTTGAACTTTGAAAAAAAAAAAAAAATATTTATTTGTCATTTTCCACCAAATGATTTAGTTAAACTAGTTACCAAATAATGTTCAAGTTCTCTAGCCTTATTCAATTAATAAATTTTAGTTCCAATTTTTTGGTTTCAATTTTCCTGATGGCCATTAAAGTATTAAAAGACTTTTTGATTTCAACTGCTGAAATTCATAAAAGTGTCAGTATAGTATAAAGTTTTATTTAAAAAATAATAAGTACTTTGACTATTATTGATTTTGAAATTTTTATTTTTTAACAATGGAGTACTTAGGTACATCTCATAAAACTTATTGCGTATGAAATTTTATACGTTATTATATTCATTTTCTTAAAAAAAAAACAAATTAATATTTAAATTTAAATATTTAAGAATTCAAGGGCTATTATAGGTAATTGACGTTTTTTGACCTCTAACTACATAATCCTATCACAAAAAATACTGAATAAGGTATTTAGCATTGTATGCACATAAATTGTACATATATGTATTATAAAACAGGTATTTGTAGATTAAGTATACTTTCATTTTCTGCTCTAGTTTCTAAATCAGACCACTTTATTATTATTTTTTCTATATTTTTTTTCTTTCATACTTATATATCAACTCATCACCTTAATGTCCATTATCGCATACAAAAAATCTCTTTTCATAGGCCATTAAAACTGAAATTGAAATTTTTATGTTTAATTTTTGTATTTAAAAAGTATTTTTTTTTTTTTTTTTTAAGAAAATATCTCTTTTTTGTTTTTAATATTTCGTGTTTTTTAAGTACAAGATATGTACATAATCTGTAATTGTAATGTTTAGAAATCTTGTTTATGTATGAAACCTCCTATGAAACAGTTGTTTTTTAATCTATCTATAATTGTATCATATTTGGATTTAAAAGTTTCAACAGTTACTTACAGATTATTAATAATTTTTTTTTTCAATTTTTTGGTACTGATTGAGGTCAATGTGTTGTACTACATTCAGTTACTTGGGAATGCATTAAATGCAATTCTTTTTCACACACAAAGCTTGAGAATCGTATTTAAATATTCTAAAAGTGGATAAAAATTCGTACATACTTTGGTTTTAAAAAAAAAAAGAGATGATTAGCTATAAGTTTTTAATGCCACAAATTTCCAGTCACACTTTCTATTACGGAAATTCTGTGGTACAATACCCAAATCAAATTTTATAAGTACATATGGAAAATTGTAATTAAAGGGAAATTTTACTTTTTTTTTCATCATGTACACTTGAAGTACCTATATGCATTTTTTTGATAAAATCTCTAATGGGAATTTAATTTTTCAAACAAAAATTTATGTTAGCTTAATATGTTTATAATGTTGATGTTAGAAAAAGTATGAAGTACTAAGTGAGTTTGAATTAAAAATTCATCAGAAATTAGAAATACTTATTTTGCGTATAAATACTATATTTTTATTATATTCAATTTAGATTCGTTTATATAAAGAAAAAATTGTTGTAAAATTTATTCAGTGCAAAAATCTTTGATTACTATCTGCTTGTTTCTCGAACTTTGTGTTTGTGTGTATTTTTTTGCCACTTCATTGGAATATAAAAAATGTTCATATAAAAATTCCCCAGAAGTATGTCAGATTGACTTAAGTTATTTTTTTTTTATTTATTTTCACATCTTCTGTGTGATTTTAATAAAGTTAATTTAAAAAGAATTTTTAAATAACCTTTAAATGTAGTTGTGATAATGATTTTAATATCAATTTGATGTGAAAACCAATTAAGTATTCTTTTAAAGAATGCCACATACCAAGAGTATAATATACCTATAATTATTTATTTTCAAATAATTTTAATTTAATTTTTCAAACAATCCAATTTTTATAAAATATGTTAGAGAAGTTGTTTTTTTCGATAATACGTATATCCAATGGTCAACAATTTGCAGAATAAATTTAATTTCATCAGGGAAATAGTTAATAAAATTGAATAAAACTACTTATTTATATTTGAATATAATGAAAAAGGGGCTTGAAACATCCGTACATTATAGAAAATAATATTTTATTGCATTTATATGCCAATATGAAAATTATGAAACTTAAAATGTTCTCGAAAAAAAAATAAAATAAAAAATTAAAAACAACAGATATGAATCTTCTTTGCAGTTTGAGCAGACTATGTAAATTCAGAAAAAAAGAAGCAAACGTTCTATTGTCGCTTATGTTTTTTCTTCTTTTAACAAACTGTATATTTTTTCACAGAGAATTTTAAATAAAAAAAAAATACTTAATAATTTTTATATATTTTGACCTTAAATGCTCCTCTGACGACTATACGATGACAATGATGCTTCTGTATATGACACAAAATTGACTTATTGTTATTTTTATAAATTGTATATAATGTTTCTCATATTATTTTGGTGTTATTATAATTTATGTTTATCTTTGTTTTAACAACAGAGGCTTGACTATTTCAAATTAAGTATTCTTTTTGGTTTTACTACTTTTTTTTCATTAGGTATTTAAACATTTTTTTTTTTATGAAGATTCATTAAAATTAAACGACAATTTAAGTTTGTTGCGCTATTATATAGTTATAATAGTAAGATTTTAGTTTTTCAGTAGAATTAAGCAAATAAAGAGAAAGAAAATTAATTAAAATCGAATTGTCTTGTTATTGATTTGTCCTTTTATGCAATGCAACTGATTCTAAAATCCATTATTGCAGTGCGGTTAAAATATTTCTACATGATTTTCTTATAGATCAGAAACTTAAAATAATTGACCGAATAGCTAAGTATATTCCTATCCAAGTATAGGTATATGCTGTCCTACATAATGTTGCTTCAATGCAATTGCATTAGTTAATTCTGGCTCAAGTACCTCCTAAAAACTAGTTAATTTATTTTGTTTTCATTTATTTCATAAAAATAATTGCAATAATATTTATATTGCAGAGACTATATTTAAAACACGATTAAGAGTTAAGTATATTAATAAATTTATTGAATCCTGTCAATATTTAATTTAAATCAGGTTCTCTCACACCTTTATTGTCCTTTGTGGGCATTTTTCACTTGATTAAATTACAAATCATACTTAATTTTAATATGATATTTACATATTTTTTTATGTGCATGATTTTAAAAAATTATCCAAGAAATTCGGTTTTTTTTTTATTAATAAATTATACTAAACAAGTTTTATATTGATGAACAGGTGGTTTTTCGATACATGTTTTTAAGGCGTCTAGATTTTTTTTTGTTTGAATATGTTATTTCATTAAAATACTTACAGAGTGTTGGTTAATTTTTTGTGCTAAAATTAAAGACAAAATTATATGCTAATGTGCTTCAATTTTGTCTTCTTTAATCTAATGTACCTAATTTAAGTAATAAGTATAACCTAATACTTACTTATAATTTTTTTTTGTATGAATTTCTAAAAATTTTCGCTGAAACGAACGAAAATCATATCGTCAATATGTCAACATAATTTTAAAATCACTCCTGAACACATTTTATTATAGTATTAATAGATTCTATATCGAAAAATTCTTTTAATAATCACTACGTAAGTATTTTTTTTTGCCAATTTTGGAAGTGTTAGTTATTTCGAAAAATATAAATTCGTAAAATAATTGAAACTTAAATCTCGAGAAATTGTTAAAAATTTATTGCATTTACCAGTATCTTCGGAATTGGAAATATTTTTACTATTGATTCAAACATAGGAAAATTTTGTGGAATTATAAATGAGATAGTGTTGCAAAGTAAAAATTATCTTGAGTAATTTTGTTTTCCAAAAAAATATATCTAAATAAAAATAATTAAAATTTTAATCTCGAAAATTTGCTAAGTAACTGATTGTATTTTCGGAATTGAAAATATTTCAAAAGAAAATTTATAAATATTTATTTTTTTATTCAAACAAATAAATAGTTTGTATTTAATAATTTTCTTTTCTTCATGCTTAACTTATAGTATTCAAGTTCATGAAAAATTCATAAATTTATTGAATATTTTAATAATAATATGCAAATTTATTATTGTTTCTCCTGGTTATTCCCATACTTACTGTTTTCTAATGCTTCTATTGAATTCTTTATTCATATCTAAGTATATCAAGAAAATTAATATTTTTGTAGTCATGTAAACAAAATAGAATTGATATGATATGCTCACATGTTTGCACATATGAATTTAGTTTAATCATAATATATATTTTTTAATTAAATCAAATATATAAGTATAATATTTAAATTGTTTTGTTGATATTTTTCGTTGCTTCTAGAAATTAAATCAAAATTATTCCATTCAACACGGAGAGAAAAGATTGCTAAAATCATATAAAATGTGAATAAATCATGCAAAAAAAGGACTTGTTTTTGACCCGTTCGCATTTTTTCTCGAATCGTGTATTTTGTTTTTAGAACTTTTTTAGAACTTTTTCATGCACATAACAATCAACTTTAATTCATGAAAGAAATATTGTTTGCGTGAATGAAGAAATAATAAGACATTGTAATGTGGGACTTTTTTGATAATTCGTGTAAAAGAAACACGAATCAAGAAACGCATGACCTTAAAAAATACATTTTTCATTTCAATCGCTTAGCCTATAGGTAGAGATGTCGGTTTGCAATGCTGAGGACCCAGGTTCGAATCTTGAAGAGGACGACAATTATGCGAAAAAAAAAATTTTTTTTATTTCATATTATTTTTTAATTTTTTTTTATTTTTATTTTTATTTTATTTTTTTATTTATTTTTTTTTTTTTGTTTTTTTTTATTTTTTTTTTTTTTTTTAATTTTTTTTTTATTTTATTTATTAATTTTTTTCTTTATAATTTTTTATTTATTTTATTTATATTTAAATTTTATTAAATTTAATTGATTTTTATTTGATTTTTCTCATGCCCTCTCTTCGGGATTCGAACCTTGTTCTTTTGCATTGCAAACGTTCAACTCTACCACTAGGCTAAGCAATTGAAATTTAGAATGTGTGTAAAATAGAAAATATAAATTCTATACTGACTATAATATCTTTTTTAAGATTCAAAAAATGTCTTAAAATCAAGAAATAATTTATTTAACTAATGGAAAACTGTAACCATAGAATATGAAAAAATTATCATCAAATAAGAAATGTATTCACAAAGAATCATGCTTATAATTTTCATTTTTCATGGTAAAAAAAAATACACAAACCAAGGAAAAAAATTCTTAAACTGTGTTAGAATCACATCAAGTAAATATTTACTTAAATTAAGAAATATTTACATAAATGAAGAAATAATTACTTGATTAATGAAAATAAGCCCATTAAATCAATCAAAATAAATTTACTTGAATCATGGAAAAAGCCATAAAAAACAGACGAGCAAAAATTGGAAAATTTAAGCAAGTATTTAACATATCAAGTGAATTCGACTTGAATTATGAAAATTCTTCTTTTTTCTGAAATTTTAATGATTATGAAAGTGTGTTTCACGATTCTAGAAATTTGTTTCCCTCAGTAAATATGAATAAAAAAAGTTTTATTCTTTAATTTTAAGTTTTTATTTTAATTTATATGAACTGAGTTTTGTAAATTTTAATATTTTATTTAATTATATCATGTGTTGAAGTATTCTTCTTAAAAAACAAAAAATATTGTAAATAATTATTTACAATAAATTTCACTGAAATGTCACAACATCGTCTGCTGTTGATTCGAAAGAACACGAACTCTTCTTTAAAATTGTCGAATTATTTTGACTTGTTCATTGAAAACAAATGGAAAAAATATTCTATCATGTAGTTATAGGAAGTTTATAGAAAAATAATTTACAATGTAAGTGCTTGCTTTACTTATAATAATAATATGTCTTACCTGAAAAATAAAGACAAGAACCTGCATAATATGCATGTCATTCCAGTTGAATGACTAAGTCCTTAATGCAAAGAACATTAAGTAATTTTAAGTAGGTATTTAAGTATGTATCAGGGTAATATACTAACTAAAAGCAAATGTAAATAAAGGTTTCCTTTTGCACTATAAGTGGTATGTACTTATTTAAATTTTTTAAATGTTGAACTTATTATACAGATGTCAGTTAATTTTCAACAAATGGGAATAGAAGTTATTTTTATTGCGTTAGAGTTATGCTCCAGAACATGTTTTTCAATCACGCGAATCCAAATTTACATATATGTTTTGTGAAATAAAATTGCATTTGTTTTATTGTATATTTACTTATATTTACTTATATTGCAACATGTATTAACTGTTATGTATAGGTAATATACATAAGTTTAGTTACCATAAATAAGTATATTCTATTTTATGTATATTTATCGTTAGTGTTACATAGATTTAATTTTATATCTAGAAGACATTATTATGTTTAGAATTCAAACAAATTAAAAAAAAAAAAATTTAATTTTGAAAGGTTTCTTAAGAGCATTGGAATAGGTTAACCTTTGCATGTGACAGTCTGTATATTTATTATCTTAACAAAAGTAAGTGTATTTGATGATTTTAATTTAATATCTAACAATATGATCTCAAGGAGCTCCTAAATGGATCAAAAATTAGGGGCCTTTATTAAACACTATCTTTATTTCTAGAGTGTTTTGTCAGATTTTTGGGAAAAGTTTAAATATAATTACATGTCTACATAAATTCACAGAAATTTCTGATATATGCTAAGAATCCATTAATATATTATGTGCAGGTTCCCCAGAGTATTGCACACACCTCATCATGACACGGAAACCACCAGAGTTCTAATATCCAAATTTCTCAATTTAAAACTTAAATTTTAATTTGCTCAAAAATTCCTAATAATAAAAATTATAATAACTTATGTGTTTTAAAAGTTGCACGAACGACTTTTATTTTATATTTTTTTTTAATATAATACTCATCATAATAAAAAAAAAGTATGTTATTTTTAATATTATTTTTCATAAAATAATTCAATACTCATAAAACGCGTACATAGGGGGAATAAAGACAGAAGTCGCCTTTGAAGTATTAAATAACAACAATAAATTTGTGTTTAGGTTTTTATAAGATCGCTTAAATAAATTTATCGTACAATTTATTTTAAATAAATTCATGGCTATTAAACCCATGATTGTTCTGCAAATTCGTAACTAAATGATTTTAAAAATATATTGCTTACGAATCTTTACGTTTGTATGAGACTCGAAGGTTGAAAGAAATAAACAGTTAACACACATAAAATCATATTTCTTGTCATTTTTTGATTATATTTTTACTTTTTGCTTTATTTTAAGTGTAGTATAGTGCACATTTATAGTGTTATTGATTTTTCTGTAAATTTGGAATGAATTAAAATTTAAATATTATTCTTTTTATTTTTCCAGGTAAGTCAACAAATTATTTGCTCAGCAAAGAGTTAGTAAGTTAAAATATTAATTTATACTTAATTTATCTTATTTTTAACAATCGTTTAATTTTTGTTTTTCTAATATCAAAATCATTTCTTTCTACGTATAACTCACCACAGAAAAAATACGTTTAGCCCGTATATAATATACATATAATTATTTTTTATCAATTTTTATTTCGGTAAACCACAATGATACATATTTTTTTTTTTATTTTGAATTCGTAACGTAAGTAAACGCAAATTCACGGTTACGTAATAAATTCTATCGGGAGCATGATACTCCTAAATGTCTCTTCAACTACTAAATAATTTACATAACAAATTTTACATCTGTTATATATATATTTCTTGTACTTAGTACATTCATCCCTCACTCATCAGATGCGTATAATTTCCTTATAAGCTACAAAAGAATATACTTTTCAGTAGGTACGTACATTAGTTACAACTTTCCTTCAAGGAGAAAATTAAAAAGTTGTTTCTCTGATGAGTAATGGCTGTTTTGTATTTACTTAGGTACTACTGGCGGATGATGATATCAAAACGTGAAGATCTAAAAAAGTTATAGAAATCTGAAGTGTTTATAGAAAAATATATAAATTTGTGAGTAATTTGTGCGGAATTTCCGTGTGAATAATAATGATAAAATTATTTTACACTAACTCACAAATAATACCTATACTATACTATATCTATTTTAGATAAAAATTTTCATTTTCTTTCACCCATATGATTTTACCTTGAAAATTATTTTGCAGTAAAGTCAGAAAAAGAAAACATTTTAATTTGAAAAATTGTTTTTGCTTTTTTAAATTAATATAATTTTTTTTTGCATTTAAGCTTTTTATTGTTCAAAAATAATAATAATAATAATATTAAATAAATAAGAAACACATGATACACTGTCAACAATTGTTTTATTTGCAACAATATAAAAATTAAAGAAAAAAAAAACTTACAAAATGTTTTTATTTTATTTACTTTTTTTTATTTAAAAAAATTGGAACTAGGGACTAATTTTTTTTTAACATTTTTTTTTAGCATTTTTTTTAACTGAAAAATAGTGTAGGAATTCACAGAAACTACATAGAGCTTAATGGTGCAAAATCGAAAAATTTGAATTTCTAAATTATACCGAAAAAAATTTCTAATAAAAAAAAAATTCACAAACTTCAAAGTTCCAAAATAAAGTTAATTTTTTAGCCAACACGATTTCAATTCTTTGAAATATGCATAATCTCATTAATTTTCACCACGAGTTAAGAACGAGATTCTACTTAGATAGATGTCGATTAGAAGAACTTCAAAAATGGTTTGATTTCAATTGTTTAAAAGAATTTAGACACCGATTTGGACTTCGATGAAAAATATGTTTGGATTGTTGTGGTCAGATATCTTAAAAATGAACTATCTTAAATCGAAATTTTGAAAATGAACCCCATTCTTCATTTATGAGTTAGTTTTCTATATTTTTTGTTTTTGATGGTATCAATCTTTTATTTCAACTAATTTTGGAACCTGCAATAAGTTTTAGTGATTTTTTTTTCAACTTCACTTTCTTGACTCATAAGCGATTCATATGATTTTAAAAACTAAAAATATAAACAAATTGTAATTTCATTCAAAAACAATTTTAATTTATTGACACACTATAATACCGCGAATAATAATGTTTTTTCTTTGTGAAAATCTTGTGTTCTAAAAAAAAATTATTTTCTAAACTGAAAAAAATTGAAATGAAATCATAAATAGCGAAATTAAGTTAGAAAAGAAAAAACAATTATTTGTTTCATAAAAAACAAATAAAAAATATCATAAAAAGCATGTTATGATTTTAAAATAGCTTTTTTTTTTCACCAATGAAATCACATACTAACTTACTTTATTTGATTTTAAATTGTAGATTGTTTTTTTTTTTTTTGCGATAAAATATTTATTAATTTTTTTTTTCACTGTTACCATCAAGATTCAATTAACTTTCCCAAACAAAATAATAATAAAATAAAATTATAGGATGTGATGAAAATCATAACAGAATGAAAAAAAAAATTATTGAATAAAAAATTTCAAACTTACATTTTCCTTTTTATTTTAATAAAAAAAAAAAAAAATAGATATAAAGATTATAATTTAAAAATAAAAAAACTATAACACTTCATATGAAAATTTCACATAATTTAAATTAAGATATATACTTAATAAAAAAACTTCTTTGAGAAAAGTGTAAGTTTATTTTTTTTCACTTTTATTTGAATTTAACAAAATAAAAAAAAAACTGGAAGCATTGTTGTCTTAAAACATTTTCTTAAATCGATTTTTGATACTTACATTATATCCTTAAACTTTCCGAACATAAAAATTTATGTAGTTTTGAAAGAATAATACATACTTTCCTTTTCTTTTAGAGTGTCTTGAAAAAAATGCATACCTTAATTCATAAAAAAATATTAAAATTGAAGAAAAGAAAAACAAGTTTGAAGTACTTATATATGTTGTTTGTTCTCAACATTTTTGGTCCTAACAAAGTTGCAAACAATAAGCATTTTTTAAATATAAAAATTCGATATATTGCAAGTTAAACGAGTGAGTCAATTTCTGCCATTCCATAACATTTCAGCATGACATTTCGTACAAAAAGTAAAGTTTATAATAATAAACCGCATAATAAACCACAATTATACTTAAGTCATCGAAAAAAATAAATAAATAGATTGAATAGATTGAAATTCTGGTACAGAATTTAATTTATATATTTCAAAATATTCTTTCAGTGAAAAACAATTTTATAAAAATGAGAATGAACTTTTATTGCGTGTCAAATAAACAAAAATAAAATAATGTATTGAAATAGAATTTATTTTCTTTGGACGCAATATTCTGATTTTCTGAGGAAAAAAGATTCGCATAAAATCATCTTAACTAATTTTATTAAAAAGTCAATGTTTTTTAAATTATAGATTAAAGCGTTAGATCATTTGATTAGTGTCAATAATCAATAATTAAATTCTTTAATCGTGTCAAATTTCAAGGAATAATGTTCGCATCTAAATAGAGCAAAGATTATTAAATGTTTTTTTTTTTTTTAAAAGCAAAAGAATTTCTTAAAAACTTTTTACATCTTGAATAACGAGTTTTTGAAAAACAAAAAAATGCAAGTTAATTAATTTCTTAAAGTTGATTTCATATACTTAGTATAGTATACTTCTTAGTGCAAATTTATTGTGTTAAATAAACAATTCTAAAAATAGTTAAAAACAACATATTATATTTTTAAAACATGACTTTATTTATACGCAATTAAAATTTTAATTGCTGAGTAGGATCATAACTTATGCCACCTTTTTTATTTTAATATATTCAAAAAAAAAAAGAAGTAAAAGTTAATGAAAACATTTAGGTCTTAAATACGTATACCTAATTAACATTCAAAAATATGCCTACAACAAAGGTGGGAAATTAATTAAGCTTAATCAATTTTATTTTTATTTTTCATTCCCTTCTAGTAATAAGTTGAGCAAAAAAATATATAATAATAATCAATATAATATATTTTTACTATTATTATTATACATGTACATATGCACTTTTGAATCACTAATTTGCAAAATCTTAGTCATCAATATTGTATTTTTAATTTAACCGTAAAATTGTCACAATAATAAATAAATTATCTAGAACATAATATTATATACTTACGTGTGCATATATAAAAAAAATAAATAAATAAATAAAGCCTACCTACATTAAGAATAAAAACTATGTCAAAACTTTGCTATAATCTGTGTGAAATATTTTTACAAATTCAAAACATATACATTTTTCCACATTTATAATGTATGTCTATTGTACATATATGTAGTAAAATATTATATTGGAATAAAATAAATAATACATTAATGGTTCACCTTTGAAACATAAATACTAAAGTAAGTATGTATAAAAAAAAAAAATTCATTCATGAATGATAAATTCCATTCCAAGATAGACAAGACATTTATATCACTTGGGATGTGCTTTGATAAAATGATAAATTTGTATCTTTAAAGAATTTAAATTAAATCGGGGTCACTTTGGTGGGTACAAATTATAGTATTCTTCATTATAAATTATAACTATATTTATTTATATTTTTTTTTCAATAAATTCTAATAAATTGCAAAAATAAAATAATTTAACATTGTATCTGTACGAATTTCAAATTCTGATAAAGACTAAAATATTAAAACGTAAAGAAAAAGGTATTACATACGAATGTCTAGAGATAATGAAGTATGAAATGTTGTTTTAAATTTTGAAAAAAAAAAACAACGTACATGCTCGTGCCCACCTTAATTTATTTTACATCATCACCCGATGAATGGTTTTAGAAAATACATTTTAAAAATAAAATTTAAAGCATTCAACAACATGTTTGATAAATATTTGAGATGTTGATGGAGGTATTAGTACATCCTAACAAAAAAAAAATTAGTACTTATCCAAAATGCAACATCTCACATTTTATTAATTTTATAGTATTTAATTTCATAATTACCAAATTAATTTAACAATACGTAATCAAGTGCGACTAAGATATGTTTATGCTACCTGTTAAAGAAAATTTTTAATTTTTTCGAGGCTGAGTCATAAATTTTTAATCAATAAATTTTCTATTTAAATTTCAATTTCAAAATTTCTGATGCAATTATTGGAATACTTACCTGTGTGTTATGAGGCGATTTGAGCTTTTTCCGTCCTTTAAAGAGTGAAAATATTTTTTATGGGAAATAAAACCTTAAAAAGCAAATACAAACAAAATACTTATAATAGAATAACATTGAATTATTATAAGATTGTTAGTTATTTTTTTTTTTTTTTTTCTATTTTAATATCGATCGATTTATTTATGTATTTTTAAACGTATAAAATTTTGCTGATTAAAAGAAATATTTCATTATTAAATTTCATGTCAAAGTGTATTACTCTTCTTTTTACCTTTAAGCTCAATTTAAAGGTAGTATACTACAGATCGGGTAAAAAATTTTCTGTTAAAATTTTATAAGAAAAAACCTATTTTACCCGATCTGTAGTACTACTATTGTTGACATGTTATTTTAAAACAGATGAACAAAATTTTCAGATAATAAAAATTTTGATATTCTTAAATTTTTAACTTATATAAATATTAAATTTTTAATCATAAGCTTAACTTTTTTAATTTAATTCAACTTAAATTTTTTTGTTTAAATTTCTATCGTTTACTTTTTTTTTTTAAACTATCAGCTAATAATTTATCATAAAATGTAAAGTCAGTAGCGGATTTTTGAAGTTCAATGTCTCTTTACCAAAAGCTTCCGTCATCTTTAAAAATAATTTTTAGTTAAAAGTAAATACCACATATTACTTTCAAATAAATTTGAATTGTAATAATTATAAACAAAATTTATCTAACATCACATTCATAATATTATTTATATACAAAAATAATTTTTAATAATTAAAATTCAAAGTTTAATTTCATGCTTTAATTAAAATATTCTTATTCTGGAACCAACGATGATTTCTCTTTTAATTTAAATTATTATGGCGAATAAAATTGTATAAAAATGAAATTGATTAATTTATTAAAATAAAAATATATTATGTACATAAAAAATGTAGGTTATTATTTGTACATAAGTAATAAAAAAAAAAATGTATGTTATAAAAATGTTATAATTTTTTTTAGCTTTAGAAATACTCATGATTACTGAGTAAGCGTTGTATAAAAAAAAAAAAAACTAAATAAAAACTATTCATTAATTGACCGGAAATTTATTATTTTTAATTTTTATTCAAATCATAAATTACCTTGAAACCAATGATTTGATATAAAATCATATAAACTTATTATCGAAATATTATCCCTTTTTTTTATTTTTTTTGATGACAATGCATATAACATTAAATTATATTGTACTTATGGTTAGATAATAAAATTTCCGCTTGTTCTTAGTTGTATTTATTTAATTAAGTAGGTATGTATTATATACGTATAAAAATAATATTTCAAAGTATAAACACTAACAAAAAATTCAAAAATTGATATATTTTTTATTAGTTATTTTATTATAAATACATATTGCAGAAATTTTTCTTCAAATTAAAATCAAAATATGTTTACTTAGAGACAAGACTGTTGAAATAAGTATTTTAACTGAAGTATCTACTTACTAAGTAATATACAGATTGATGCTTTAATTTGATGGATCTGTTGTTAGGTATTTGACATTTTCATATTTGTTATTTAACTATACACATCATTTAATGTAAGTAACTTATTATTCTTTTCAAACTTATTTATGATTTCCGATACTACTTTTATTCACTATTCTATCTGCATGAAAAAAAAAATCTACCAAAACAGGTTGAAATTTTAATAAGAACTTTATAATAATAAATTATTAATAAAATTTTCTATTTTGAAATTGTGTGTGTTTAAAGTTACAAGTATTTATCTAGCAGTTTTACTTTTGGTTTATGTAGAACAATTGTATCAATTTGAGAAACTTGTTCGGTTTCTATATTTTGTTATAAATAATTTAGTTTATGTTAACAATGCAAACATACATAATGATAACTTAAATAGATTTTTTTTTTTTAGAAATTGAAGATTTCTAGTTTCCTAATACTATTGTTTTTATTTTTCAATACAAAGTTATAGTATTTAAAAATTTACTTGTTCATGTTTATTTTATAAGAAATTTTAAGAATTAGGAGTAATAATTCTTTTTATTTTATATATTTTTGGTCAATTTAAATTTCATGTTTGCTGCTCTAATATATATTTTAATGATTACGTTTGTTTATTAAATAATATTTCACATAAATAAATGGGTAATTACACATTATAAATTTTATTTTATAATACTTTTGTATAATTACAATTATTAATTATAATGTTTATTGTCCAATTCATTTGCAGGAAAAAAAAAACATAAACATTATACCTAGCTTTTTATTTGATATATGTTTGAAATTCTGCATCAAAATCTAATAAAATATTATTACCTTTTCACTTAATTTCGAAAAATGTTGAAGTAAAGAATCTAACTATAATTATTGATTATATATTATTTCTATACCAATTTATAGTAAGTATTCTTAAAAATATTTAGCAAACAAAAAACCTTCAAAAATCTCAGAAATTTCATCTAAATAACTATCATTTAAAAAAAAAAAAATTACATTTTCAGCTCTAGAAACTACAAAATAACCATAATTTTATGACTGTTATTTTTCTGAAACCTGCAGGGCTCAATGATTTTTATGTTGAAACGGTTTAATTTAATTATCAAAAAATTTATTTTTACTCTAGATATCTCAATTGAAAAACAAGTAAAAAAGAAATTTTCATTGAAAAAAAAATTTATAAATATATACCTAGCTAGTATTTCCACAGCGAATTGTAAATTACCACAATTAAAAAGTTTTTTTTTTTTCTTTAATTTATGCGTTTACTGAAAATTGTAGTATTAGCAATAATATTTTTTTTTTCTTTCAATATGAACTTAAAATAAAAATAAAAAAAAATTAATTCGAAAAATATCAAAAGTACATAAGTACAATTTTATAATAACTTTCACTTCAAAATTTTTGTACTCAAAACATATTTTTAGTGTTTTTGTTACGCATAAATTACAGGAAGAAACTACACCATAATGAATGAATGAATAACGAAAAAAAAAAAACATAGAAACAGAAATAAAAATTATGGCATAAATATTATAATAAAAATAAAAAAAAAAAACTCACCAAAAATATAATATTTTTCAATTAAATTCTCTTTATACAATTATTTAAAAAAAAAAAATAGAAATCTGTTAAAAAGTTCAACTTCATCTGTTTTTCAGACTATAAGACCTATATTATGTTTAGAGTGTTAAAGTTGTTTCTGATATTTTTTCTTCAATTACTTAAGTTTACATTTTCTTTTACCTACATTTATCAAAAATTCGTAGAAAAATAATATTTTTACACTGGAGTTTCATTAAAAAGCAAAGTTTTCATTAGAAACTTTCAAACAAACTCCAGACTTTTATTTAATAATATATAATTATGTTAAATGGACATTTCAGAACTTAACAACAAAGTTGCGTTTAACAACAAAGTTGTTTCTAACAACAGCAGAGTGTTTTTAAAGACAAAAAAAAAAAACAGAATTCAAGATACATTTTATATGTATTCCAAAAAACCTTTTCAAAGAGCGTAATTTTGCTCTAGTTGAAAAATTATTAATAATTTTAAAATTGTAATCAAGGGCTAGACGAAACATAAAAACGAATAATGTCTTTTGATTTTAAAATTTCAACATTTAAGTATCTATGTTTGTACGTGGGTTTGTTTATCTAAATTTCAGTAGGTCTAGGTATGTTATATATACTGTATATGCAAGAATGATGGATATGCTTTCATAATAGCTTTTAATGATTTTTTAAGTTTCACGAGATGTTTTATTTAATAATCATTTTAATTTTAATGTTTTTTTTTTTTCATTTATTATAAGTTCTACGGAAAATAAATGGTATCGCTGTTAATTTTATTAAAAAAAATTTTTTCTGATTGTATTTTTGTTTTTATTTGAAATTCAACAGTAGAGTTTTTGCTTGTGCGGTTTTCGATTTCAATGGTTTTATGCGGTCTTTGATTTTTTTTTTTTAGTACCATAGTAAGGGGAAATCGGGAAATAATTTATAAATTTTTTAGGCACTAATAATATCTGAATATTATTATTTAACGCATTTGAAAACAAAAAATGCTTTTCAATTATGAAAATTATATTAATTAACTGAACAGTAGATTTTCTTTTTGTGGCAACAAATAATTAAAATTAGTTTTAATTATATCTAAAAGCTTTTATATAATGTCCTGGATTTTATATTTTTTAATTGAGATTTAATAAAAAAAAAAAAAAAAAAACTGGGCTACATTTATTGTTTACCCTTTTCGGGAGCTGGGAGTTTTCAAATGTGTATTTAAATTAACATACCGATCTAATCAATTTTTTGGATATTATGTGCAGTTAATGTTTTTAGTTTTACTTATACAATTTTTATCTTCACTCCTCGATACATTTTTAAGCCTTGGTTTACACGTTAAGAAAAAAAATTTCTTTCTAGACAAACCGTATAATCTATTTAGCGTCACGTTAAACTAAATTGTGTGGTTGTTTGTAAGCACAAAAATATGACGCTGTACTCGATTATAATTAAAAATAAAACAAAATACTTATGAACTTATAGTAATTTTCAAAAAAATATATAATATTCCCATACATAATTTTAATTCTTACTTTAGGTAAGTACTTAATTTTTTATTTTATTTTTTATTTCGTTTTTCTACTTTTAACCGAAGATACTTATTATCATCTTTATTTTCATTTTTAATGATTTAATAAATTAGTTAAGTAACTATGTAGCTAGCAATAAGAATTTTATATGTCTTGTCATTCATTAAAACTAAAATAAAAATGCAATTTTTTTTTTGTCTTAAATATAAGTTTATAAACACTATTAATCAAGGTTAAAGTAAACCGCTTTTATTTTTATTTTATTTTTTCCACATTTAGATGCTTTTAAAAATTGCATGTTGATTTATAAAATTATTATAATTTTTAACAGATGTAATTTTTATTTTGTTCTTTAATTATATAAAATTTGTAAAATTTTCACAATAATAATTTCATGTTAAACCTAAAATAAATGTTATACTTACGTTCAAAAGTTGTTTTCATTTAATATGAACGTGTCCATGAAAAATGTATATTTTCCAATAAGTATATAAGTATATAGATAAAATTAGCAAAAATTACAATATTTTGACAAATTTAATAACCAAAAAAAGCATTGTGAAATTAAGGTTTCCTTCCTGTCGGTGCGCGGTGATCGAAAAACATGCATATGCAATTTTGATTTATTTTCTTATCTTCCATTTGAGAGTCCATTGAAGAAATATTGTAAGCAGAATTTTTGTTTTAATTGAAAATGAATAAAATTTCATTTTTGTAATTAGGTTTGAAATGAAAAATATCGTGTAAGACCAAAAATATTTGTACTAGCCGTGAACATGATGTGGGATTCTTATTATACAATGCGGGTTTGACACTTAAAAATTATAAAATTACCTCAAAAATACGTACATAAAGGATTAACTTTTGGTTATTTTTTTTTTTGTAAGAATCAACGAAAATCCTATTCTCAACTTACAAAATTCCATAAATATGCATTCTAATTCGAAGGTTATTTTTTACATTCGAATCGTGTTTCATAATTTTCTATTAGACTTTACATTATTTTATATTCGCTCAGTTCTTAAAAAATTAGAAGCTTCGAAAGTTGCCAAAAAAATTCTACTCCGTGATTGGTGTCACACATATAATTAAACAACTTATTAAAGCTAAATTTAATAAATATTATTGGCAAAGATATGGAGAAGTGTCGAATTCTTTGCCTAAGTTTGTAATATATACATAAAAAAAAATGAACAAAATTTTCGTTACAAATTTTAAAAGCTAAATAATTATAATATTATAACAACCCATTTTTAGTGCTTTGACCGGAACTTTAAGGTTATAATTATCTTTTTTTTATCGTATTTTTCTCTTTGTCATTGACATTTTTCTTGAAAATGATGAAAAATTACGAAATAAATAAAAGTGAAAATTTGATGAATGAAAAATTGAAAGGTATTTATCGAACCATGGAAATATTTTTGCTATTCATCATAAATATATAAGACATATTTAAAAATAATAAAAAAGTAAGTATATGTTGTGTGACATTACATTATGTAATCAGTTCTACTTAACTATATGCTTTAATTAATCTAAGAAACACAAATTTTGTTTTGTTTTAAAAAATTGATATGAAAATATTGATAGAAGCTACGGTACATATATTTGTAATTTATGTCGAATTAAAACGCCTTCAACACTCAATTAAAAATTATTTCCGTCTATTTTGAAACACTTTTACTATTAAATATACATTGCATTAGTTTTGTAGGGAGAATAATGCTTTTATCATGTAAATATAAGCTATGGTCATTAAGCTTTAATTTGTTTTTTTTTTTTTTAAATGTGCATCTGAATTTAACAAAAACTAACTACTAATTTTAAGTATTATTATTTGTTTTGACTTCTAATACCTACATAATATACTTTCAATTTTTAATTACATGGTTTCAAATTACGCAAATAAATATTAAATGAATCATAAAATGTTTTTGTTATTATAATCGTATAATCATAATTCGTTTTCTGTGATTTCATATACACAAAGTACTCACAACTTATATACAATATTTATAAAATTTCAATTTTCCTAGAAGGCATAATATATTATACATATTTTAAATTTAAAGAAAATTGTACATAACATAGATGTTTATATTATTAAAATGTACATATTAGGAATATTGTTTTATAAACAATTTTCAACTATAAGTAAACTGAATGCTTTGCTTAAAATTTTATTTATAAAATTATTTATTTTT
Source organism: Hybos culiciformis (assembly GCA_964007475.1). Classification (NCBI taxonomy): domain Eukaryota; kingdom Metazoa; phylum Arthropoda; class Insecta; order Diptera; family Hybotidae; genus Hybos; species Hybos culiciformis. The sequence continues at coordinate 33,001,986 of OZ023273.1, read as the reverse complement.
AAAATACTTATTACTTAAAATGAATTGATGCATTCACCTGTAATATATATATACAATTGTTGATATAAATATGCAATACTGAAAACTGTATGTACGTTTATTTAAAAAAAAAATATATCTCTCCCTAAAAATGTTTATTTTTATAATTTTTGTAATTCCGTAAAAAATTGATAAAATTACACTATCCACTCCCATTCATTCAAAGGAAATTATTTCAAAACAATTCTTTTAGCAAGTTGTTCCCATTTAAATTTTTTTTTTTTTGAATAGAAATTGTGCCTTCATTTTCGAAATTTTTTATTCATTAATACGAGAGGGTGCATCAGATTTGAATTTTTAATTAAAAAAAGAACACAAAAACTAATCTAAATACTTATTATGCATTATTTAATTTTGAAATAGAGTTTTCAGTCGATTTCTGTGATTTATTCTGTGATTTTGTAAAATTAATTCGTGTAACAATTTATATTTCTCAAAATTATGAATTTGAGTGCAATAACGAATTATAAAACTATAAATTAAAAATTCAATATTCAAAAAAATCTTACTTAGTTTGCAATACGGTTTCATGTTATACGTTGCTAATGTCAACGTTTTGATAAGAGACTAAAAAGACTAAATTAATGGAAGTACAATAATTGAGGAGGATTGAGTTCTTATTCTAGCACTCTTATGAGTTCAAAACTCAATGCTACGAAACTAGTTACAAAAATTCAGCACGTCTTTCATTTATGTTAGAGTACGATTCAAATCACTTGACCAATCCATTATGCAAAGCTTTCCCTTTCCATTACAAAATTCCATACAGAATTTAGGGGAAATTATTTAAGAAAAAAAGCTCATGCAATGTTGTAATGGAAACGGAAAGCTTTGCATAACGGATTGGTCAAGTGATTTGAATCGTACTCTAATTGTTAAACTATTTTAAGGCTTTCAACCTATAGCTGTGCAAAATTTTAGTATATTTTTTCTTAGGTGGCACCTGAAATATTTAGAGTGGCATAAAATATATATTTTAGTAATTTATAAGATTTTTTATCTTTGTACTCAAGATATAAAAATCTTAATATTTAAGATAAATCTTTAAAAAAAAAATATTATACGTATACTACTTAATACTTCATAATTTGAAAGTTGCACATGCATTTTACTTTCAATGAAATTTATTTTCATTACCTTTGGAAAGTTAGATAATAGATTTCAAATTTTTTCGGATTTATATATTGTTTTTTTTTTTTTTTGCCTTTTTCATCTTATTTTACACCAGTGATTTATTTCTAGTGTCATTTGTCAAAACAGGAAGTTAATATATTGTGAACGGTTCGGCATGGATGATTTTTCCATCGAATAACTAAGTAATATTATAATTTTTTTATTATTATTTAATATGTAAAATGAAAGTTTTTGTTATTAAACTATATACTAATAAATAGTGTACGAAGAAAAAAACATTAATATAGGAAGCAAAATGGACATTTTATTTTTTTTTTAATTTTTTTTTTTTCAAATAATTCTACTTTAAATTTTATTAAAATTAATGAATCAATTTAAATGTAAAATATTATAAATTCATGTTATAAGAAAAGAATGTGGCTTATAAGCCTCTTAAGTTTCACAGACATCAGATATTGATCATATTTCAAAATCATTCTGCGAATTTATTAGGCCACAACAATTCGACCATAAAAATTGTCTAACATCTAATTTTGAAATATTAGTAAAAATAGAATTTAATAATTGATGCAGTTCATATTAACTACATATAGGTATTATCATAGATTAAGAATACAGAAAGATGGGAAGCTTCATACAACATTATTTTTGGTATTTTGAAGTCAATGTGTTAGTAAAACAAAATAAAATACGTGATAATTATCAATGTATGGAAAGAATTTTATTTAGTTTTACTAACACCTTCACAATAAAATACCAAAAAAGACTGAAAAAATGTTGTATGAAGCTTCCCATCTTTCTGTATTCTTAATCTATGGTATTATTTAATTAAAAGTTTTCTTTGAAGCAATTTAAATTATTATTCACTTACTTTCAATTTCGTTAAAGAATAAAAATATTTTTGGCTCGCAATTTTATGCGATATTTTCCTTATAGCGAAAATTATTTAATTTTACGACATTTTCCCAGTGAAACGTTTCATGTTGCACATCTTTTTTTTTTTTTTAATTTTTTGAAATGCTAATATTTAAGTATAAAAAACAAAATCATACCTATTTAATTATCAAAATAGATTTTTTTTCGTCGGTGCTGAATATTTCTTAAATATATTACATTTATAATAAATTATTATGTTTTAATATTAAATTTTTATGTAGTTTAAGGTCATATGTGAATGTTCGTTTAATCGGCACATCAGTTTATTTTGTCAGATTTTTGTATACATATATATTTTAATTGATTTGTATTTTTATTTTTATTTTATTTTTTTTTGTTTAGTTGAAAACCTATTATTAGTTAAAAATTTAGACAATGCCAACGCATGTTTACCCAAAAAAAAAAAAACCATGTATTTGTATTTTTTTTTTTTTTTTTTTCATTTAAATAAAACATAACAATGTCTAATATTTCAATATTATCGCGACCGGCGTTTAAATTTGTGCATTGTACAATAAATATATATGTAAAAAAAAAAAGAAACAGCATATATATAAAAAAGCGTATATAAATTGGTAAAATGATGCCAATAACATTATCCTGCTGCTTAACCTCTAGCTAGTACTTTTTTTTTCTTTTTTCTAATTTTTAACGCTGTCATTGTTTATTTAAAAAAAAACAATTTTTGGCATCAATAAATTTAGGTTTATTTTTTTACCATATATTACTTAATTCGATAATAATTATCTAATGGGCTAGGCATTACATTTTTTTTTTATCGATAGTATTTACTCAATTTTAATATGAAATTTTTTTTATCTTAAGCCTAATTAAATAAATTGCTCTATTTTAACACTTTCAAAAATCACCAAATTTAATTGACTTAAGTAATAAAATTGTTATGCAATGTTAAAATTTTTTTTTTTTTGCAGTCATTCAAATTTATGCTGCTGCTGGTTATGTTACTTGTTATAACTTAATTATCTTATTCAACAAAAATTTGTTAAGAAATTGGAAATAAGAAAAAAATTATACAGAAATTATGTTTTTTTTTTTTTTTAAATTGCCGACTTACACTTTAATTATAATTCAATAAATTAAAATTATTTTGATATGAAAATTTCATTCGAGACACAAAAAAAAATCATTGGTTTTTAAGATTTTAATTTAAGATTAAGGTGTTCTCAATTTATATACTGAACCCATTGAAAAGATAGTATGTGCATTTAAGCATTAAATAAAAAAAAAAATTATGTTTTTTTAAAGTTAATTATTAAAGAAATTTAAACAAAAGGAAAACTTTTCAAATGTTTTATTTTATTTTATTTTTTGCAACTAAAACAAAACTATTTTTGTTATTTTTTCCGCGAATTTGACTTGAATTATTGCACTTTTACACCACACTATTAGGCCACATTTTTGCAATTTATTACTTTTTTTTTAAGAAAAATTAGTCACAGATTTCATTAACAGAAATGAAATTTTCTGGTGATTTATTCAGATTTATTACATAATTTTTAATCAAAAAATATAATTATGGCACTAAAAAAAAAATGCACTGTTATCAGTGATTTTAAAGCATTTTTTTTATAACCAATTATATATGAAAATTTCGATTAATTATTAATTCTACGAACCGGATAATAATCTGAATTTGTTATTAAAAATTAATTTTTTATTAATAATATTTGTCACATCATCTCAACACTGTCGTCATCAACCAAGCCATCAACAAAATAAAATCGTGATAAAAGAGTGAAATTTTGAAATTTTTCAATTCGGTGACAAAATGGAATTAAAAAAGTTATTAAAATTTTTTTTTTTTTGAAAATGATTCACAAATTCGAAGAAAATGTTACGAAATATAATCGCTTAAATTATCCAACACTAGAAATGAAAGTATCGTGAAGAACACTAATTTTTTGTACATTTATGTATATTTCACTTACCTTCGGTTAAACAATAATTTAAGTACATACTTCCAAAAACCTATCAAAGAAAGGCATTGCTAACAAGAACCACATATAAACAGTCTTCATTGCACAAATCGATTAACTTCATAAAAAAAAAAATGGAGAAATGCAATGAAATAATGTGCATTGATTTTTAAAATTCCTTTTATAATATAAATTCAAATAAAAATTATTGTCGTTTAATGTTTGGGAAAATTTATATAAAATCGAGGCTTTTACACTGTAATTTAAGATTTTTCAAAAAGTGAAGTTAATCGATTTGTGCAGAGAACGGCTCATATAAGTAGGTAAGAAATTTGTAAATGTCCTGCCACCAACAAAATTATCCACCATTTAAAATACTTAATATTTGAAGAATTTGGTAAACTCTCAATTATATGGTACATAAATATAATAAATATAAATTATACTTAAATAACCTACTACAAAGATTTGGACAAAAATCAAAAAGTGTATACGCTCTGTCCTTGTTTACACTTAAAATTTTAAAACACTATAATTATCGCATCACCACTTTAGATATTTAAAAACTTAAAAACAAAAAAAAAATAAAATTCTTGAAAATTAATTAACTTTTAAAGTACCTAAAAACTATGTACATAATATATACTTCTATTATAACATTACTACTACCGATTTTCTTGTTTATTTTTATGAATTGCGTAAAAATTAATAAAAAAAAAAAATATATAAAATGCATAATAATAATAATAAAGTTAACTTGATTATTATTTTTTCATTATGATAATTTTTTAATTTTTATTTTAATGTTTTTGCCTTAGTAAGTATAATAAAATCGTGTTCACCAAAATAGACAAAAAAAAAAATAAAAAATCGTAATTGAAATAAAAATATGTTACAATGAATTATTTAATGTTTTGAAAGAAATAAAATGAAAAAAAAAATATCTAAATAGTATAAAGCTAAAAATAAAAGTTGTCCTCATGTCTTTAATGCCAATTACTATTTTTTTTTTTTTTTTTACATTAAAGCTTTTTAATTTTTTTTTCCTTTCTTAAGTTTGAAAAAAAAAAAAATCAAGTAGTTAAAATTATGTTTTTTATTTTATTTTTTTTAACTAAGATTTCTTTGTTACAAAAAGACATTCACTGATGTAATAATTTTAATTTTAATTTATTTTTTTTTTTCGATATTTCCATTTCCATTTGATTTATTTCACACAAAGTAAGTGTGAATTTGTATTATTTTTTTAATTTATTTCATTATTTTAAATTTAATAAGTATTATATATACATAATATAAACTTTTTTTTTTTTTTTGAAACAAGAAAGCATGAAATTTTTCTTTATTTGGAAAGAATATATTTTATATTTAAAATACTTATTATTATTTATTTATTTTTTTTAACAATACAGTAATGATGAAAAAAATTTGCAATATCATTTCTCTTAAAAATCCAAAACAAAAAAAAAATTAAGTATCTTGACTCTTGAGTCCACAATATACCATATTTTACAAGGTTATTTGATTTTGTTACTAAATTAAATAATGATGACAATTTGGGGTTTTTTTTTTGTAATATGTTAAATTCGTATGCCTTTTATTGAAAAGTCATCAGTTTTTTGTATATAAGTAAGTATATATATTTTTTTTAATTTTTAGCTGTCATTCTTGTAAAACTAAGATAGTCTGTTTAGGAAAAATCTATTCGATAATATATACACTATATATATGTAACTGGGCTCTTTTTGGCCAAAAATGCAATAATGATCATTTGAGAAGAATAATGGCAAAAAGTTAAAATGCAAAAATTGTTAAAGATAATTATAAAAAATAAATAAATTTAATTAAATAAAAAAAAAATAAAAATAATTGTTACTTAAATATACTTAAAACTATAAATTCAATTATAGTGATTTAAATTAAAAGGAAATTATATAGAAATAATATAATAAGTACATTTAGACTTTAATTATACTACAGAGACCATTCAGACCCGGACAGAAATAAAATTCTCTGAAAATGTTTATATGTATATTTAAAAATAAAATTTTCCCTGCACAACAGGTCAATTCTGCCATAAGGTTTTTTATTTTATTTTTTTGGTTGCAGTAGACCATATATTAGGTATATGGTCTGATAACTTTGTTAAAACAAAATTGACCCCTATCATTTCGTTACATAAATATTGTAATTTACCATAGGTTTATCACCCGCTGTTTTATTACCTGCTAAATATATATAAATATGTGATATACTATATATACATAATGTATTTGATTAAACATTTAAGTATTTAAGTATGTATAAATTTTTTTAATAAATTGATTTCTTAATTTTTGAAAAACCTTTATTTTATTATAAACACAGATAAAAGGTGTTTAAAAACATTATTCATTTTTTTTTATTTAGTTTTCAACATTAAATTTGAAATATTTTTATGATTGAAAAATTGCAACACTTTTTCAATGTAACACACGGTATTTAAAATTTCCTGTAAGCCATATATACAGGTATTCAACAATATAATCATCAAAACTAATCAATTTTTTTTTATATTATACTTTATGTTTACCCATTAATAAAGAATTAAATTTTTACATATCATAAATTGTATTAAAAGTTAAAAATTGCATATGATCTGTACAATCTATCAAACAGTGTTACTATTTTCTATGCAATGATTAAATAAAATAGGCTTGTCAAAGACTAAAAACTTATTTTTTATTTCTGAATTAAAAGAGCTGGAGCTGTCATAAAGTAAAAATGTTTGAAGTAAAATTAGATCAAATGAAGCTATAAATTAAAAAAAAATTATCACCTGGGGGTTTATTTTTAACTACCAGAAATTCTTTTGAGGAACGCTGTGAGATTTATCTTTTCCTCTTAAGCTTATCAATTTAGTAAAGAAGCTCAGAAAAAGATTTTGTTTCTATTTAAATTAATTTTTTTTTTGTTAGTTAAATTAAAATAATTATTTTTCCTTTTCTTACTTTTAAATTTAAACGCATTGGGAAAAAAACCGTATAAAAAGTCTCGGGGGGGGGGGGAAGTCATGCAAGAGAGCTCTAAGAAATTAATAAAAATTTAACTAACTAATATCCATAACACTCTTAATAGATTTTGATTATGTAAGCATTGTGCAAAAATATTTTAAAAAAGGAAATAAACGTAGTATTTTTCATTAAATTTTATATAAAAGTTTTAATTTTTAGCTTTTATTTGAATAGTTTTAATTTTTTATTTCTTATTATCATTTTGCTTCATAGATTTATTGAAATTATAGTTAGTAGTACATTAATAATGTTGAAAATTTATTGCAGATAAAAATGTAATTTAAAATTAAGTATCGTAGTAATATTACGCTATATGTGATTAAAATTTTTAATTTTTCAATTTATTTTTGATTATTTAATAGCGATAATTGTTATAATTTCAAAATTATATTATGTTTTAAATTTTAGACACCGGGTAAAATTATTGTCTTCTAACTCGCTACCAATTTTTTTGTGTTAACTCTATTGTAAATGATAATATATCAGGTCGGGTTTTTTTAAATTTTAATTTGAAAAAAAAAAAAAATACTGAAGCTTAAGAGGTCTATTCTATTCCTATTCCCTTTTTGCATTCAAAAAATATTTCTTCTCATAATAATCCATTTTTCTTAAAGAATAATTTTGATGCTAAAAATAATTTTTTTTTATTTTTCGGTAGTTAATGTAGAAAATAAGTTGAAAATCTCAAAAAACGTAAAACTAAAAAAAAAAAAAATTGTCTAGAAAAATTTAATCACATGATCAAATGGTTTTAAAAAACTATAAAAACTAATAAAATGTTACAATACATTTTATTTTTAAATTTATATTAAATAATATTAAGTAATTGCAATATTATTAACTTTTATATGTCATCTTATAATTTTCCGATCATTATAATTTTTTATTTTTTATTTTTATTAAGCTCTTATTATTTATTAACAGCCAAAATTTTATTATATAGTTTTTCATATAATAATTATATTTTTCGAATAATTCTTACATAAAAATATTTTATACATAACTAATAAAATTAATAGCCGAGGTAATAGCATTATGATTTTTGTTATTATGACATAAAATTATATAAAATCTAAAATGCTATTATAATATTTTCTAAATAACATAAAGTGGAAAATTATTTTAATGGTACTTGCTGACGACAGGTATAACTTAAAATTATAATTTCATTTTGATCAATTTTTAATGCAATTATCATAAAATTTATATATGAGTATTTTAATATTATGAATGAATAATAATATCATTACAAATAAATTAGTTTTTTTTTTTCTGTACATTTTGTTTTAATTATAACGTTAAAATTGTTTCCATGCATGAAATTGCAATTTTAAAAACTTTTTTTTTCCTTATACCTAATAACCATTAAAGATATTCGGTTTTTTTTCTGATTTTTCCTTAATTTGGAAAATTTTCATGGATAATACCCATATAATGAAATTTAAAGCTTATTTTAATTAATGACATCTTAAAATTAACTTTTTGCATATACTGTAAGTACTTTTACTTTCATTTTCACTTTTTTTTTTAATTTTAAGTTTTTAAGTATTTTAACTGTATGATTCAATTTTTATTAAGTTTATTATTATTTACAATTGTACGTACGAATAATTGTGTGAACCTTTGAAAATGAATCTATAAGTACAGCGGAAAAATATTTTTAATATAATTACACTTTTATTATGCATACATAATGTTTTTTGCAAGAAAATTTAAGCATATCTTAATTAGCTATAATAGTATAATGAAAAGTTCGCATCTAAATAAAAAGCAAGAGATGAGCTGAACTGAGTTTTTACTAAATTCATTCTTAATTTTAATATTTTTCTCTTAAGTGATTAGAAATAACTTAAGTGTCTTTTATCTGTCCATAATCTGGACCTGGAATCTGATCTGGAGTAAAATATACTAAATCGTGCACTCTAAGATGGATTTTGAGTTTATGTCTTAAAAAAATTACTAAAACAAATTTTTATTTCAATTCTAACATGCTGAAAGATTTTTTAGTTTTCGGTTTTCTTTTAAAACATTAAGGAAATCAACATCTTAAATTTAAGTGCACAGGTAATAATTGTTTTCATTCAAAAACCAATCTTTTTCTTCTTCTTCAATTTAGTCATCCTTTCTATCCAAAGTAAAGCTATATTCTCTACCTACACCAACTAAAGTATCACTTGTTCCACATTAAAGAATTTAAAATTTAAATTTTATTCTAATTTTCAATCGAAAACCATGAACATTTTAAATAATTTCTTTTCGTTATAATACTATTAAATTAATTTCAATTATTTGTGCCGCAAAGATGTATTTCAAGATTATAAATTCTGAATTTCTTTTTTTTTTCTTGTATTTATAATAGTAAATTGAATAACATATAATTTTACAATTGTTTATTATTCTACATAATATTATTTTATTAATCTAGAAACATTATTTTGGGATATCATTTCTCCAAACCGCAATCACCATGGGAAATATTTATGTATATCTTTGATTTAAAAAAAAATAAAAAATATGAATCTTCTTGATTTTTTTCCTCGTATTTATATCTTTAACATCATAGAAGAATATTATTTAACCCACTTTTAAGTTAATTGAAAAATAAATTAACATTTGAATTTGTTTCTATTTAATTCAAATCGAAAGTGCAAGAAACTTAAAATGTATTACAGGAAAATAAAACATCAAATAAAAATAATTCACTCAATAGGATCATGTCCAACTAAAAATTCAATATAAAGCCATCATCGATGTAAACATTAGCACACACTTTTTTCTATTCAGATTCTGTTAAAAAAGTGAAATACTTTATACTTTAGATATTTTTTTATGTCGATGGCTACCGTTTAAGTAAGATAAGAAGCAAAAACATTTCCAATAGTTATTTTTTTCATTTTAAGCATTTTAAATTATCTACAATATTTTTTCTTATTGTTGATAAAAAAGAATATTATCTACATGATCAATAATATTTCTTGAAGTTCTAAGTTACTTGCATAATGTATGTTCATATAATTTACATGGTATTCCTTACTGAAATTTTAATTATTAAACTAAATATGTTGAATTCAATTCAATTAAAATTAGTATGATGTTAATAAAATCTCGATAAAAATTTTAAATTAATTAAATTTGTCTTTTTTTTTTCTTTTAAAAACTCTCTCTGAACTTGAACTAATTTTTTAATGACAAATTGTTTCACCTTGACAAATTCTAGTTTCTAAAAACAAGCATAAATTGAATTCAATCAGAAACTTGTTTCTAAAGGAAAGAAGTTTTATTACCATTATAATAAGAATTAAATTTTAATATTTCAGACATTGAATGTCAAGTCGAATTTATTCATACAAAAAATGCAAATTTGTTACAAAAGTAAGTGAAATTAGAATAGTGATTTAATTTGTTTACATTCGAAGTAAAAAAAAATTCCATTAGTAACTGAAAAAAATATTCTATATTTACATCAATAGAAGAAAAAAATATTTTCCATCGCCTGTGGTATACATCATATTACATCAATTGAGTTATCTGACTGTTTCTTAATAAAGATTATACCGGAAGTAAAAAAAATCCGTTCGGATTTAGGTTGACTATAAAACTTATTTTTTGTTACAGTCTTGTGAAAAGAAAATAAATTTTTCGATTAGACCTGGATTCTCAATAAACATAAACTTTTACAACCATAATAATAAATTATGTATAATAAAATATATAATAAACATATATAATATATATTTATTATGTATTACAGATTTAAATATATATTTATATCTTTTTTACAATGAAGCCCATTAAAAATGAAATACAAAAGAAAAATGTCAAACTGTTTTTATTGTTTCCGTTTCGTGGGTTTGAAACTTTTTTTTTTTTTATTGAAGAGCTTTAATAAAATTTTGAATTATATATAAGTATATTTTTTTTTTTGAACTTGTCATCTTTAAACTTAAAAAATTAACATTTTAACCTTTTTGTAAAAATTAGACTTAATTATACAAAAAACAAAATATATGTTTTATTTTATTTTGTTTTTTTTGGATTTTCACTTTTATTGCAAATATTTATAATTTTTTTTATTTTTTTTTTTATTTTGTATGTTAATTTATAATAGTTTGTTTATTTTTGGAAATTTCATGGACGTGTTAAAATTCCATAAAAAAAGTTTTTTTTTTGGTTTTAAATAAAATATGAAGCAAAAAAAAATTTGTTATGGTAAGATTTGTGCTTTTATTGAAAATGAAAGTTTAAAAAAAAAAAAAAATTTTTTTTTTTGTGAAATTTTCTAAAATTTTAGTTAATTTTATTTTTACCAAAATGAGTAAACAAAAATGGAAAGGTTATTGCTCTAAGCTAATAAATAAGATTTTAATTAAAGAAAATGGTATAAATAAAAATTTCAAGAATTAAAAAAATAAATTGTTTTTTTTATTTAAAAATCCTTAAATATGTATTTAAATAATTTCTTATTTTAGCAAAAGATTTATTATACCGTAGGATGAGTTGCTACAAACCTCGAAAAATCATTAAAGTTCATAAATCTTTAAAGATTATAAAAATCAGAGATCATTGGGTCATTGAATAAATTTTAAATTTGCAATTATATTGAAGTTTTAGTTTTTTTTTTTATCATCAGGGTATCCAATAATAACCAATAAGAGCCTGGAGAAGAAATTTTATTCATATAATAAAAAATTATCGACCAGAATCTTGAAACCTTTTATTTATTTGTTTATTTACAATTTACATTTTTTGAGCCGTTCGTCTGGTTTTTAAGCAAATTAAAATTCATATTTGAAAACATAAAATTATTCATTTAGTGTGATTATGCACTCATTGACATTGCAACGTAGATCTTGACTTATTTTAGAACTTGCATTATTGTGATAGGTTTTTTTTTTGAGTGAAAATCAGTCATATACCTACATACATTTTTCAATGCTTAAAAATGACACGGATTCGTTAAAAATTTTGCTAAAATCTTAATAAATTAGTAAATCAGTATAATTATGATTGATTCGTTTTACTACCTTTGCGGTATTTTGTTTTATTTTTACATTATTTTATTTTTTAAATCAATGGGATGTTTGTCATTAATTCAAAATGAAATTTGTTTATAGCTGTGGCTTCCTTGAACTTTTTTTTTAAACTCATTAACATTTTATTGGATTTTTTTATTTATAATCAAAATTTGCATATTATGTATATTATGCAGATCTCTTATACACCGACGAGTTTTTATGTTTTTTTTTTTTTTTAATAATTATTAAACTGAAAAATAATCTTCATTATTATATTTTTCATGTGAATTTTAATTTTCAGACAAAGTACATTAAATTCTTAATGTAAATAATTAAGTCAGCGGTTCTGATGGTCTTGATTGATCCGTCATTTAGAATTGGTTAAATACAATTTTATTAAGTTTTCAACTCTATATTTTGTAGACCACTTTATTAACAAAAAGAAAAAAAAAGATCTTCCTCTATTATCATGAAATGAGAATAAATCATTTTCATAAACATAAAATAATCGGTTTTATAAATAAAATCATAGCCTTTATTAAGTCTTATACATACGGTTGTATGTATACCGCAAAAATTTATAGCTTGTATTTTTTGCCTGTTTCTTTGTTAAAATTATTAAGAGACTCAGCAAAAAAGAAAATTTATAATAAAAGAGATTAAACTTTTTAACTAATTATATTGTTTCCTTGATAATTTTATTAATTTATGTTTTTTAATAAAAACTCAGCATGTCTATAAATGATTTAATATGAATTGTATATGATTTATATACAAAACACAAAACCATTCTTTTTATAAATAAAACATAAATTTACCGCAAAAGCTTCTTTTTTTTAGTATTCAACATTATTGTGTAAAAACACTGAACCGATTTTTATTATTTACAAATTATTTTATTTGTGGTTAGAAAAAAAAAGTGATTTCTTTGGAAAACTTGATATACCCAATATCTTTTTTTATTATATATAATACGTTTGTGTCATTTAAGTATAATTTACAAAAGGATTTGAAACGAAAAATTAAGTCTTATTTATGTTGGTAATTCGAAATGAGTTTTTACATTAGTCCCATAATAATTATATCTTTCAATCTGATTATCTGTCAATATTTATAGATGCACCTAAAATTTTAAATTACAATCATTAGACAGTTTGGATACTTGGTGTAAAAAATGATGAATTTTTAGATTATAATAGTCGTGATATTATAAAATGATACTACTTAATTATATATATTTTCACGGAATGACCTTTAAAATTAAAATTAACCAAAAACAAAAAAAAAAAAGAACTCCTTGAAATTTTTTTCGGTGAAGAAAATGTTTGCGAAAAATAATTTTATATACTTAATTACTATAATATTGATAGTAAGCAAGTTGAACCAATTTTTAGGCATTAATAAAATGACCTTTCAAATTTTGCTTTATTTTTTATCTCCTTTTATTATTTCAAAATTTAGTTCTTTTTTTAAATTTTCTTTAAAAAAAAAAATTACCATGGCTGTATAGAATTAATGTCGGATACGGCTGATTAATTAAAAAACAACAAGCCTGTTATATAAATTAATGTTGTATTATAGTTAGGCAGAGATAATTGTTAAACAAAGGAAATAAAACTTCTTAGAATTAACAGAAAAAAATAAAAAATTTAAATGTACTAATTTATTATAAAAACATCACACAAAAACGAGTTTCAAACATTTGATTTTTGACACATTATTTTTATATAGGTATATAGTAGACATGGTTATGATGCTTGTTGTATACATTATTTTATAAACAATTAAGAATACCTATATAAAATTTTTTATTTATTTTGTTTCTAAAAAGGTTTATAAGAAGAATGACCAAAAAAAAAAAAGTTTGTCTAACACGGAATCAATATAGAATCAGTGATGTGTATTGTTTATCTGTATATAGTAAAACGGGTTTCTTGTAGCGGAAGGCTTATAACTTAATAGAATATGATTAATTTAGTACCTATATTAAATCTCGTTATATGTATAAAATTTTATCGTTCTGTTACAGAAATTCAGCCAACGTTAATTCAATTAAAAGTATTGTAATTTATTATTTGGCAACTTCGATATTAAGCTCACTTCACATTTTCTTCTAATTTAGCTAATTTTATACGACATTCAAAATTATATAACTACCTAAAATTTAAAAAATCTAATCGAATAATTCATAAGAAGAACATATGCACTATAAATAACAAAATATACTTAATAGACTTTATGTTTGTTATTATCTTGTCAAAAATGATAATTTATATTTGTTTATTACTAAAAGCCTTTTACGATTAAAAAGGTGTAAAGCTGAATTAATAAAAAAGCAATCATGTCAAGAAATTTAACAAAAAAAAATTTTTTATCGAATGATGTTAATTTTTTTTTCTTGGTCTGAACACTGCTTAGAAAATAACTTATATGTATTATTTTTATTTACTTACAAATACCATTTAGAACCTAATATTAGTAATATAATCATAATATTATAATCATTAACGTCAATGATTTAATAAAAACATTTTAATTAACTGTTGTATTAATAAAGTATGAATTTTAATGTTGTCATAACTCATAAAAACATAAAAATGAAAATACTCAGTTGTTTTTAGAGAAAGCCTGAACTTTGCTTGTATATTTGATTTAATTAATTTTATGCATAGTAGTAAAATTAGATTATTTTTTGAGATGAACGTTATCCTTTTGAAAGTATAAATAATTTATTTCAGACTAGGTACATAAAAACTGAGAAATAAAAAAAACGGAGAAAGTGTTATTTTTTACAAAAGGCATGTAAATTTATACAGTGCAGTATATAATTTGGCTTCACTAGTTCATACAAAAGAAAGAAAGAGAGCAGCATGGTAAATAACATATCATAGTTTACTATTATATATATTATAGTTTACTTCAAATGTATAAGTACATATTCTGAATTAAGTTTTATTTTTAGTAATTTAACTAGTTATATAATTATGAAATAAAATTTCTAGCAAATGAAATCTTTTTTCCCTAAATTTTAAAGAAAAAATGAGTCAATTCAAAATTTGAATAAACTTAAAATCTTTTATGAATAAAATTTCTAAAAAGTTGTTTAAACTCATTTGAAATCTAAATTTATTTTTATTATGTTTTTTTTCGCATGCAGAAAAAAATTAATAAATTAAAAACAGTTAAATAATAGACATTTGAAATTTGTTATTTTGAATAATACTGTTGTATTCAATATTTGGACATCTAAAGTTTAATGATCTTGTTATATCTTTTTTTTTTGTGGAACGTTGACATTTAAACATTACTGACAGTCAGTTACTAATTAAAAATGTTTTTTTTAGTTGGAAAAGATATTTTATTTTTTTTGTTTGTCTCAATTATTACAACATAAGTAGTTTTAAGATATTAAACACTCAAAGATTTTTTTATTTATTTTATCTTTATTAGTTAATCTTGAAAACCTTTCATTTGAACTATAATATTCTTCATTTTTATACGAAATAATAAAATAAGAATTTATTTTTATGCCGAACCTTTTTTCAAAACCGCCGACATAATTTTAAATTTTTTATTTATTTTTTTTGAGAATGGCTTGATAATATAAAAGATCTTTCTGATTAAGTATTAAAGAATAAGAATTGTTATAACTTTGGTTCATTTGAAAATGTTTTCAATATTATTTTCTTTCATAATAAGATTAATACCAGAAGTGTTTTTTTTAAAGACGAAAATTATTTCCAAAATTTATTCTAATATTTAATTAATAATAAATTGATACATATTTATAGAAAAATTGCGATATTATGATGTAACCAGAATCACATCATATAATAAGATTTTTTGTCGTACAAAATATTTTGTCGAAAATCGCAACTTTTCTGCAGGTACTTATGGATTTTATTTATTTTTTTCAAATCACTGACAAATTTCAAGTGTTTTTTGATATACATAAAACGTTAAATGTTATGTTTAATTAAATGAATATATACATATACACATATCATTTTGTACCGGATAAGTATATACATCCTTTTGACGTTATAAAATGTAAAATATTATCAATATTATTATTGTCTAAAAATAACACTCGTTCATAGGTGTATAGAGATTAATAAATTTATGATCTCTAGGTTTAATAATTATTTTATTTTATTTTTAATTATGCCATTGACAATGATTGTCAATTAAAAAAATTTTTTGTTTAAGGTATATCGAATGTTATTATAGTTTTCAATGAAAGGAAATATGGAGGAGATTATAAAAATTAATAACTACTAATATAATATTAATTCTGATTGTATACTTTATAATGCATGAAAGTTTTTAATTTATTTAGCTATTAATTTCCTCTTTAATAAAATTATCAATTTAAAATTTTATTTTTAAAAATTATATTTTTAATTAAAATTTAAAATTGATTTTTAGTTTTCAATATCATTAAAATATTCAACAACGCCTACAGGCTATACTTTAGAATGAAATTCTCTTCTTTGTTTTTGTCTTTAAAATTATTGAAAGAAGTGTGTTCAACAAAAACTGTTTACTAAATTAAAAAAAAAAATATTAAAAACTAATTTTAATTCAAAACTGTTCTCTCATTAAGCTGAGATAGTTGTGTGAAGGTTTGACAATTGGTTTAAATAGAAATTTTCGAAGGCTTGGTTTGACTTCTCTATACAATTTATCGTTTGTTTTTATATCGTCATTTCAGTCAAAAATTGATGTGAGATAAAATATTATATTCCATCTTCAGTGAAATTTCAGAAAAAATAATCATGATGCGAACTAATTTTTAGTAGTCTTTTGAAGTTCCGAATTAATTGAAAACCAAATACTTACTTATTAATAATTTCGTAACAAAATTGTGTAGGAAAGAAAATTCTTTTATATTTTCACGCCTTCAACATTGTATCTACACTTTTGCATAATTTATTTCTCTTATCATAGTTTTTTTTTTAAATATTGTTTTGTTTTTGTATATTAATTAATATTAATTCTTTTTTTTTTTCTTTTCAGGTAAGTTTTTCAATTAAGTATTTAATGGCATTGGATAATCATTAAAATCGTGAGTTAATCATATTCATGTTTATTTTTTATTATTATTATTTGAACTTTTTAGTAAAGTTAGAAGAAAAAAAATTTAATAAGCATTATGAAACTTTTATGTTTTTATTGTATTACGAATCAATGATGTTACTGGAAAACTTTATAAATTGTTATTAATAAATATTTCGTTTCTGGTTTTTTGTTTTTTTTTCGGTACATACGTTTTGCCAAGTTTTTGCTTCCAAGTTCCGTGTCACATAATCATTTTTATGTATATTTGACTTAGATAGCTTGAACCTTGGAATCAGCTCTGAAATATTGAATGGCTTTTAATCAACTATTGAAAGGAAATACTTTTTATTTTGCTGCATAGAACTATTCCCCTATTAAATAGACAATGGATATCAAAATACAAAAAAATTACAAACAAAACTATATGCTCAATATTTCCACGATGCCAATACCACTATATATAAAGAAATTGATTTAAGTTAGTATGTTATCTTATTATATATTATTAAATACGTGCATTGTATTTTTGATAATCCTAAGTCTGTGCAATTTAACAAACGGTAATTATGGCAATAATGAAATATAAGAAAAAAGAAATTAGTTACACTAAAGGGCACATTATTTCCTCTCTATGCAAATATCAAAGTTCATAAAAGCAAAGAAAATTTTAATTTTGTATATCTCTGTACTTATCATTCATATGAGTGAACTTTTTTTTTTTTTATTTTTATCATCCATCCCATCATGTGAACAATTTTCTAGTTTTTGTAGATGAAAGATTTATGAAAGAAATTTTTATTTTTCAATGTTTTCCCGCTTATTTTATAATAGATTTATTTTTAATGAAATGCTTTATATTTTCGATTAACAAATGGAATTAAAAAAAAAATAGGGTCTTTTATGCCTTTTAATTTAATTTATTTGCATTCATAAAAAAGAAAATAAGAAGAAAACATCTGCAACTTGTTCGAAATTCAAAAGTCGTGAGATGAAATTATTAGAGACTTTATGACTTTTATGATCCCCATGAAAATCTGTCATTATTTTCTTTGTTTATTTTTCGAATTGAAAATTTTTACTGTTTTTCTAATTATATACTACTTCTATTCAAAAAGTGATAATAATAGTTGGTTAACTTGAAAATGTTAATGTTAATGTGACATAATAACTTTTTATTTTACACCAATGAAAACTTTTATAATCATAAATATACGAAATACATTAGAAAAATAAATTTTCTAATTTTGGAATAATATTGAAATTATGTGCCATTACGTAACAGCATTATATAATACGGATTTACTTTATGTCCTTTCGGTGACAAGAAAATTACTTCGAATTATTAACTTTTCAATTTACGTGCAGTCGGCATAATGAGTAAGTAAGTTCATATTTAAACTTAAAGTTCCTCAGAAAATCCAATAACACATTTCAGTATATATACCAAAAAATCATAATTTTTTTTCATCTTTCTAATATCAAACTAAAAATCTAGATAAATGGACTTACTCATTATGGGAGTTTTACCGACGACATATAATTACATATGTAATGTATTAAGTTTAAGTTTTTAAATGTATAATGAATTTTCGATTTAGCTAGGTTGAAATCTTAGGAAATTAGAAATAAAACATTGAATATAAAATTTATAAGTTTTTTAGACCGAACACTAATTTTCAGTGTCTACCAAATAAAATATTATTTAATTTTATAAAAATGACCCAAGATCAATCATTAGGTCTTATATAATGTTTCGAAAGAAAAGAAGATATTAAAACACATAAAGTTTTAATGAATTCAATTTCAAAAACTAGGTCATTAATTAAATTTTTTTTTTTATTTAAACATCGAAATTCCGTATTAACACCATATAAAATTCAATTAATTTGTACAATAAAAAAAATATGTATGTATTGTTTGTTCATCATTCACTGCACAATTTTTATAAAATATTTGATGTAATGTAACAACATGACCATAGCGTTTAAATGCCATGACTTTAACATAATTTTTTTTTTTCATTAAAATTATTTTATTTGCTGTATATTTGCATGTAAGATCGGGTTAAAATACTTTATAATATATAATTTCACAAATTTTTATAACCATATCATAAGCTAAATAAATAAACCAAATATTTATTTCAATTTTATTTTTAATTATTTTGAAAATATGTTTATAAGCAAAGCGAATTTGTATTGTACACAACTTTTTATTTTGTAATGCAAGAAACTGCCTTGGTAAAATCTTCTTTGGAATGAAAAAATAAGATAGTCGATCGAAATTATTCATATGCCTGTTGGTATGTACTATCACCGTCCAATAAAAGATATATCTTTATTTCTTCAAATATGTACTTCAAATCTCAACTTTCTTGTTTATTGAATAATATGCTACTACATGTCATGCCAATAAGTTAATTTTCAGCTTATATTGAAAAAAAAATTAATTTCATAGCTTAGTTTCATAGTAGTACGATAATATAGCTGAAATTTACTAATGGTAATAAAACATTTGAACATTATTTTTTTATTTTTTCCTAAACTTACACAATATTTTCTGTTTGTATAATAAAATTTAGTAGATAATAAAAAAAATTGAGATAATTGAATGACCGTAAATTCACAATACAATGATTTTTTGATAACAGAAGCATAAATAAAGAAAAATATAAAAAGCACAAATTAAATAAAAATTATAATATGTATAATAAATTATGGTCAATGGTAGTAAAATTAGTCAATAAGTTTATCAGATAGACAGTAATCAAAATAATATCTGGAATGAAAAAAATGTTCTAAAACAAAACTTTGTGTTTTCTAGGCTTCACTAATTTTTTCTTTGGGGGACGAATCATTTTATATATAAGTAATAGTTTAATAACAAACAAATAATTTTCTTAAATTACTTGAAATATAAGGTGTTAAAAAGAACTCACTTACAAATCTTCGAATTGTTAATTGGAATTTAAAAGTTTTAATTGAAAATAGAAAATTTTAAATTATAATCTTATACGATACACATCTGTTGTACGTATATTTTTATGATTGACATTAGTGAGTAAAATTTTTACAAGAAAAAATTTATTTAGTGCTGACTGATAAAATGAAAACGTCCTACGCAGAACTTGCACTACATCTATTTGAGACTTGCCTAAGATTCTTAAGCAGAAATATAACAGCTTGATTTTGTTTCTAACAATAATATTTACGTTGAACATTGAAAACATAGTTTGCTTTTCATTTTTATTTCTCACATTATTATTGTAATTAATTTTTCGAATAACATAAAAAGGTTTCAATGTAAATTTCTAATATGTATACATAATTTTTATAAATATACATAGAGTAAAATAACATTAATTTATATATTGAAAATAAAATTCGTTTGATATTTTGGCGACAGATTTTATCTTAATGGAAGTTTTGATTTTTTTTTTTTGTGTAATTTTTGTAAAATATTAGCACTTAAGATAACTTTTTTGTTGAAAATAAATTTTAGATAGAAAATGAAAAATTAAGAAAAGGAAGAAGTTTTTATAACATATTTTAATTTGATAATTGACTATATGTATTCAAATTACATAATTGACTGTTTCATAATTTATTTAACAGAGAGGATAAAATATTTTGAAATTTTATTGAATTTTTTGTTACAAAGAGATACCTTACTAATTCTTTTTTGATAGTTTAATAAAATTTGAATCACTAAACTAAAATACTTTAAAAATGCTTTAAAAATTCTATCATCTCAATTTAAAGCTTAAGCTCAGGCCGTAATATATATTAGTGCAGTAGTGGAGTAAGTTTAATTTAAAAAAAAAATTATTCTGATGTGTTAAAATACGGCCTGTTACACATTAAGAAAGCCTTGGTAGTATTAATCATCGATTATGATTTGTATAAATGTGACTATGTAAAATTTATTAATTAGAATCTTTCTAGTTACTTTTTAAATAATTAACAAAATATTTTCATTTTATTATTGTCAAAATAATATTTTTATTTTTGATGTTCCAAAAAAAAATCAAAAGTTAAGTTTGTAAATTAAAAATGAAATTAATTGAAACATTTAGTTTAATTGTAAAAATATGTGCAATTGATGATATTTTAAGAAGAATTATAAGTGTGTTGATTAATTTAATAGATAATGGTTATGTGTGTTCTGGTGGGTTTGTCAGAGAACCAATAGATCGATTACGAGAAGATAATATTATTTTCTATTCGGTTATACTTTTAATAGTATCAACTTATGTTGTAAAAAATATTGGTGAATTTGGGAAAATTCTTTTTAAAAATCAATTAAATGATGATATGAAACAGGTACCTGAAACAGTGATACCTGAGTTAATGGTATCTGAAAAGAATGTCATACAATGTGGTAATGAGTGTAACTAACTTAAGGAAAACAAAAAGATGTAGAGAGCATTTTTATTTACTAAAATAAATAAAATATTAAAGAAAATTTAAAATGGTCTAAAAAAAATTAAATACAAATTGAAAAAATAAATATTTTTTTTTTATTATTAAACAGAAATTAATTTAATTTAATTCTGAGAAAAACCGCGTTGTCGTATGTCTTCTTTAACCTATTTGTCGCTAAAAGACAACTTGTCAAATAAGAAATGTTTTTCATAGAAGTCGGCTCTGTCGTCGTTCTAAGGGATGCATTGGAGAAAATATATGAAACTGGAATCTACCTCTGGAAAATATCTTAAGAAATATTTAGCTAGATATACTTATTTTATCAAAATAAAATTGTTCTACCTATATTGATGAAAAATAAAAAAAAAAAAGAAATTAAAAACTAATCAAAGGGACAACTGCAATATGCGTTTCATGATTTTTTTATGTTTAGATTGTATCCATTTAGTTCACTCTTGCGATTAGTATTTTTTTGAAATTAAATACTTGAGTACTGATTTTAGTTATTATTTGATACTTTCTATACATAACATCTGATATAACGAGCATACAAAAAAAAAAATGTTTTACTTTTTTTATAAGTACTTAAATAAAAATTGTCAATGCATCAATGCATTGCGAATATTTCTTCCGCTAAAAAAGAATATGATGAAGTTATAAGATTTGTGGTTTTTATTTATACTGAACGAAAATTAATTGTGTGCTACTTTTTTTTTTTTTAACTTTAAGCGAAATGTTAAAGCAAACATTTTATTTTATTATCATGTTGCTTTTTTGGTTGCATTGTACCAAAAAATAAAAAAATAAAATATCAAATTTAAGTTTCCTTTTAACCATTTACAGTGCGAATAATAACAATGCAACATCATGTTTTTATTTTTATTTATTTTTTTATATAATTTTTAACTATAATGTTACTAAACTAATTGGTTTTATATAAATTTGATCTAATTGTAATTTTTTGTTTTTACTTGATAGAAAATTATAACTTATTAGGAATTCCGTATACATTGTTTATTCTCTTACATATAAAGCGAGGGATATTGTTTTATGTTTTTACCTTGAGTTTTTCTATTTAAATACAAAAAAAATTATAATTTTGTTAAGCTTTATTTAATTTAAGTAAAACATAAATGTCCAGATAACCACTTTTACTTAATATAATTAAAAAAAATATATACACAAAGTTGAAAGAACTTATACAAGAAAGTAAGATTTTATTGCAGACAGCAGTTCTATATTTTAATTTCCCCTACAAAGTTTTCGCATGGTAAGTTCATATAGTAAAATTTTTATAAACGACATATTTATGTTCAAATCAAATGTTATTCGTACCATTGAATTTTTAGAAAATTCTAAAAAAATCTTGTTTTTTGTACGCTTGACAATACCCAACGAAGATAAATACGGAAATATTGAACAATATTTTGTTTTTTACGCTTATGAGATAATCAAATGCAATATGCATTATGTCCTCTAAGTATAGTTATATACGTATATATAATTTAATTCTACCTGTATTTATTAGTTTTTTTTTTTAATTAAAATTTAACCTGTTTCAACCAATAAAGAGACCTTCACGCATTCAATATACAGTAAAAAAAAAAAGAAAAACTTGTTCATTTTCCAAAAAATCAGCTATGTGTAACTTTTTTAACAACAGCATAATTTTTTTTTTTTTTTATGTTTCAATGATTATATTTAATATTCAACCCTTTTTGTATAAAGTGAAAAATTATTTCAAAGATATTTATGTATATATATTTTTATTTAATCAGCCTAGTGAAACATAATAAATGCAAATATTAAAAAAAAAAAGGTAGTTTTTACGTGAGGGAATTGAATTTAAAAAAAAAACTCTTTAATTCATCTAAAGCGAGATTTGCTACCGGCGCGATGACTACGTGATGAACTAGTCGTTTAATTATACACACTTTTTTTTCATATAAGATTTAAAATATATTCTTTTTTTCATATCTTTTATTCCAAAATCACAATTTAAATGTGTGAGAAAATTAAAAAAATTAAAATTAAGATAAAAAATTATGTGTTTTTATTTTTTTTTACTAATTATCAAAGAAACGTATTAAAACTTTGAAAATGCAGGAAGAAAATATTGTTTACATAAAAGCTTCTTGTAAAAAACTTGATTTTGTTTATAATAAAATCTAAATATGTTGAAATTATTCAAGCTATTACATTTATATCATTTGATATTCAGCAGAACTTTATTTAAATTATTCATCTTTTATATCATTACAACAACAAAAAAAAAAAGAAGGGGAATCATTGTAAATATTGACCACAACAATTTTTAATTTCTCGTAAACATATAAAGTTCTTAAAGCGTTGACTGAAATATTAAACTATAAAGTTGTATATCGCGATTTCCATAAAAAAAGTACTTTTTTTGTACACCGTACGTTATCCATATTTTGATAGGAAAACTTTTTTATTTTTCAGTAGATTTGAAAAATTTTTGTGTTTCTGCAAAGTAGAGGAAAATTAAGTTCAACCAAAGTTTAAGTTGGTTCCGAATCTAGTTAAAATAAAAAAGTTTTCCTAACAAAATATGCATTACGTACGGGTTACAAGCGGCTTACATTTTTTATGGAAATCGCGATATAACGATCGCGGTTAATCTTATTTTCAACAGTTAATATACTCAAAAACCTGTATTGTTCTATTAGTTATGTATTGCTTTCAAATATTATTTTGTTAATTTCCCACAAATTTACAGATTTCGAATTTGGCTAACAAAATTATCTATAGTATTCGTATTCAATGGTAAAAATCGAGTCTGATTATCTAATAGCTAAAATAAAATTATTATTAAAGCGAATAAGTTTATTCAATAACGATAAAAAATTGAATTAAGTTTCTTATCTTAATATTTGCAAATATTTAAATCTTTATACATAAAATTATTATAAACTTTGTTTTCTAGAGTTCAAAAGTTAATTACATTAAAAAAAATATATATATTTATTGAAAAAAAAAAACTCAATAACGCCGCAGCTTTAGTGATAGTGTGTGAAAATCAATCGGAAATAAATGAAAAATGTTTCCGTTAAAGTGCTAATTTTTTATTTTGAATTATATGAATAATTCATCTTCATATATTGCTATGTATATTTATTTTTATTTTAAATTGGCGAAAATAGTTTGTGTGTTTTTTTAGTTGAAATTTTCTGTATGATGAAAATTTCATTAATGGAATAAATAAATTTTTTCCCACATATTTTTCACGTAATAATATTCTATGCTAAAAAAAAAAAAGAGAAAAAAAAAAGTTTAAGAATTTATTTTATTTGCATTTCTGAGGTTTTATTATTACAACAATAAACGTCATAATACAATTATAATTTTTTTTTTCTCATAGTGAAAATTCTAATAGTGGGATATGTATTATTTGAAAAGTTTCCCTTGCCAAAAAAACACTTTGAATAAAGTCATTTTTACATAGTTCTTGTAGGTTCTTATGTTCTCTATACGAGATATATATACTTAGTACATTTCATTATGAATATTTGATAAAGCATTAAAAAATTTGAAATTATTACATGAGAGTTGACTCGATTTCTTTGTAATAAAATTAAAAATCAAAATACACAATTGACAGTGGGTAACTACATTTATTTGTATAATAATCGAATATTAAATTCATAATAAATTATCGGCAATGACATAAACTGTGTAAATAAAATAATATTTAACTTATTTTTTTCCTTTTTGTAAGCTCCCTAGGTGATTGACAAAAAAAAAAAAACTTTCAAATATACCAAAAATAATAAACTAATATAAGAATTTTATTTACTGTGAAATTTCAAAATAAAATAAAAATTTACATTTTAAGAAAAAAAAAAAACAATTAAATAAAAAAAATGTTTGTCAATAAATAAATAAATAAAAAAAAATATTTAGTGTAGTATGAAGAAGTCTTTATTATTTTTTCCATTCTCCATGGTGACAATAAATAATCTTATAAGGTGTCAAAAAATTAAATATCCCAGCTTTTTTTTTATACCGTTAATATTGTCAATTTGAAAGGAAATAATTAATGTCATCGCTATATTTTAATTTTTATTAATCATTGACCAACATATTTATTCGACATTATTATAACTTCATTGTTTCAAAATTTATGAAGAGAAACTGAAAATATTCATAAAAATTATGTAAAAAAAAAAAAAAAAAATACAAAAATTCTTTTAAATTTGTTTCTTAATTTGCTTATATTATGATGACATCATTATTGTTGACATTATTTTTTATAACATCCTAATTAAGATTATACATATTTCAGAATCACTTTGATAGTGTACCTAGTGTATACCTTACTATATAAAATATAATATATATTCAAGTTAAAAATCAAATTAATAAGAAAAAATTACTTAATCTTCCTTAATAATCTGAATAATCTCTACATCTATACCAGCAATTGATATAAAGCTTCACGTAATGTATAATTTACCAAAGTGTTGAAACTGAGGTTGAAACTTTTCAACTTTCAATGAGTACCAGACACAGACATAAGTAATCAGACTTTGAATTTTACTTTATCCAGAATTATACAGCAGATCATTTTTTTTAAACATTTAAGTTTTATCATGAACTTTAAGCAAGCATAAGAGTGTAAAATATCATTATAATGAAGTAAATAAATTTATCCCAATATTGAAATATCCGGTTGTAAAAATAAACAAAGAACACGATACAATAAAATTGTAATTTTTAAACATACCTATAACTATAGTATTTCTACATGAACTTAGTGATATGTAAAAAAAGGAAAAAAATTAATAAATTTGAACTTTGTTTTAATTTCTACTATATTTATACCTAACGCACGTGAAACTAATAATTTGACCTGAAAAGATCATCTCGTGTCTTAAATATGTAGTTTATATTTTTCTCTTATTATAATTTTTTTTTTATTTTTCTGGTATTTCATTTCCAAGAAATTTTATTCATAATTATATAAATGTAGTATACATTTACTTATAACAATAATCAAATCCCATATCTATAACAAGAAAATTAAATCTTCATTAATAAAACAAAAAAAAAATTTTGTTCTTTTTATTTAGAAAATTTTTTGAGCATGGTAATTATTATGTTTCTTCTGAAAAAAAAATTCAAAAATTTTTTTTTTGTAATAATTGAAATCTATTTTTAATATTCTGTAGATATGTTAACAAAAAAATACACAATTTAAATTATTTAGTCGGATGTTTTTGTTAACATATAAAAAAATGGGTCTTCTTGTTGTAATTAGCTCAAATAATTTTACAATGAAATAAAAAATGTCAAAAAATATACCTTTACTTAACGAATTTATGACAAAGGGAAACAAATTTACTAAGATTGTCTCCTTTACCGCTAATTTATATATGAGCCGTTTATTTTGAAAGTGGTTTAAGTCCACTTGTATTGAGATATTTAACGTTTTGTGTTTGAATTGATTTAAAAATATATACATTAATATTTCCATAAGCTAATTTTCAAGTGTCAAAATCAAAGCGGTTTTAATGATACTAGACTAAAATTGTTTATAAATAAAAAGAATATATACTATTGTGCTTATTGTTACCATTAACTATTTTTTTTGTTGAAAAATGGACTTAAACCACTTTCAAAATAAACGGCTCATATAAAGCTGCGCCGCGCCGTCAAATCAAATAAAATCGATTCATAAAATAAATATTTTTAAAACTGGTTATTACCTTATTGATTTTCAAACTTATTTCTAGCTTTATATTGATAACACAATTTCAGTATAATTTATCTTTGATTATATGTAAGTAGTAATTTTTACTAATTTCAGATAATTTTTCATTATTCTTAATATATTTCATAGAAATCAAAATTTCCAATGACTCAATCATATCTACCAAAATATTTCAACTAGAATTAGTTCTATATTTTGGGGGCTTTTATTACTCAAGTTTTTCTAAGAAAAAAAAAAAAAAAAACTCGGTGGCATAATTTTTGATTTATGTTCATTATTATAAGTATTTTGTAAATTATGCTGTAGGCCAGTGGTTCTTAACCTTTTTAGCTACCGGCACCCCTAAAATTTTCAAACAATATTCTCGCACCCCTTACCAGAAATTATTGACTTATATAAATTAAAAAACAAACATTATGCAAAACATATTTTTTATACTAAATTAAATTTTTTAATAAAACACTAAAAAAATATTAAACTTCTATCTATTATTGCTATATTTTAGCTTACCTTTTGAATTTGACTTTAATGTACCAAATTATATTCTAATAATTAGAATATAAATATTCAACTAAACTTGTAAAATTAACTTGTATTAATTGTTTTATTATTAATATTTAACTTTTAATATTCAACACAAAAATTCAAACTTGTAATAATCAACACTAAAATTCAATTATTTTTAAATCTTTATTCAATGTAATGTTCGAATCAGTATTTATATTTCTAAGAATAATCGCAACAATCAACTAAAATTTCGAGGAAATATAAAAATCACTATAGAAACGCATTTGAATTTTTGTAATTGTAGAAAAAATACAAAAATTAATTTGTTTCTATGGTTTATAATTTACAAACATATTTAAAAAATGTTTTGTGAATAAAAAATTTACTAACCAAAATGAATTTTTAAGATTAGTTTTTTATTTTGCTAGCTACACGTGAATTTGGAAAATTACAATTTCGCACCCCCAAATATTCAAGCTCGCACCCCTAAGGGGTGCGTGCACCACCGGTTAAGAACCACTGCTGTAGGCTAAAATAAATCTTCAAGTTCTTTCGAAATTGAAAATATTTATTTACAAAAATTTATTATAAATATAGATTGTTGGGAAAAAAAATATATGTGCAAATAATAATAGAAAAAAAAATATAATTATTAACTTAGCCATAAAAAGATAATAGCGCAAATAAAAAGTGTCACGGAATTTTAAGCAATTTACACTGTGTGTGTATATATTCATTTGAGTTAAGAAATATTTTAGGAATTGCATTTATATTTTTTATTTATGTTTTTATAGGAGGCTGTTATAGAAATAAAAAAAAAAATTCATAATTTTACACTTAGAAATTATTTGCTTTCTCTGTCAATGATATGTACTGTTTATTGTAGATACATCAAAAGTTTAACTGAATGAAAATATTTTATAAAACTATTACCTTAAAAACATTATTTATAATTATAATATTTTCCGAGTTTTTTTTGCTGTAAATAGATATTGTAGGCAAAAATAACAGAAGGAAACGGGAAAAAAAAGGGTCAGGTGAAGAAAAACCATATGTATATGCATTATGCAAAATCGTCAAACCTCAATAAAAATGAAAGTTTCTCTCTGCGTTATGCAAAATTCAATAAGTCATCAATGTCTTATTGTCTTAATCTATACCACAATATCAAATAATGGTCATCAATTTTTAATTGTTTTTAGCCTCAGCTCTTAAAATAAAAATAATTAACAATGTGCTTTAATTTTTATTCAAAAAACGTAATTTATGTCTAATGACGTCGATAAACTCATAAAATTAGCATTTATATTGCTAAGAGAACTTCTTTGATTTGTATAAATTTATTGCCTAATCAAAAAATTTTAATAAAACTTTTATTAATCTTCACTTACTATTATTAAAAATTTGTAATTCAATTATTGCCCTGCAGGCTGAATAAGTTTAATACATTTTTTATTTTTAAAGTAATAAGAAAATTTATAAAACAAAATGTCTTTATAGATGAAATGCAATTAGTAAGTATTTATATAAAAAAAAAAAATATTTCTCTACTAAAAATGAAGTTTTTTTTTTTCATCATTCGATAATTAGTTTTATTTTAATTGTATTTATGTAAGTTTAAGTTTAAATTTTTGTTTATTGAACCCTTCTATAAAACATATATAATATAATAAGATAAAATTACATCCTGGCTGGAGTTTTAATAATTTGTCTTTTTTTTTTTTCATATCTGTGTCTGCGAAATGTAATTAATGTTATGTTAAATTTATGTTATGTTTAATTAATGTTATAGTTTAATGACACTAATAACTCAATAAGCGACATATTGTGCATTTATGTAATTTTTTTCTTCTTTTTTTTTTTAGAAATAGCTTTTTCAAGAAAAAAATATATAAAAAAATTTAATATTAATTATTTGAACTCAATAATTTAAAAAAAAAATGTAGTAGTATCTACTCTTTACTTTTAGCATCAAATGCACTACACATTTTTTTTTTTTGTTCAATTATTAAGTTAAGTTCCAAATGTTAAGAAAAGAATATCATACTATATATAAAATGGATTTTTTCGTATATGAAATAATTACATTTATGAAAAATACTTGAAATTGCATTTATCACTTCTACTGCTGTAGGAAAGAGAAATTTTTTATTAAAATTGTATGTACAAAAAAAAAGAAAAAAAAGGCAAATATTTACAAATTTTTATTACTTACAACTTTTTTTTTTATTTTGTTTTTCCAGTTAATTTTCTTGAGTTTTTCATTCAGTGAAATAGAGCGAATTGAATTGGCGCGTAAAAACTAAATAAATGTATTAAATTAATAATAAAAGTTTTTAATAAATTTTAATAAATTTTTATCAATCAAAATGCAAAAACAAAACAAAATATAAAATTTTTTTCTTTCTTGAATACAAATTTAATTTTTATTAATGTCAAATTGTACGTATATTATAATAATAATAATGATTTTACATGCTATGTAATTTACATGAAAATATTATATATGTATATATATTTTTTTTATTGAATAAAAAAACGAACGAAAAAATGACACAAAAATTCAATGAATTGAAGAATTACAATTTGTAAAAAATTTAATTTACAATCTAAACATTTTTTTTATTTTTTTGAAATATTGTAAATTTGTTCTTTTTAAATTTAATTGCTATTATTTTTATTGGGAATTAAAAAAAAAAAAAGTTACCTAATTGAATAATGGAATTTCTAAATGCGGATATCACGTTTCTTAAATTAATATAAATTTTCAAAAAAGTGGGTAATTGGGAAAATTCTTTTAATCAAAAATCAATTGAAGATTTTTTTTTTTTTTTTTTTGAGCAGATTCACTTAAAATGATGTCAAATTTAATTACTTTCACACTTGATTTTGGTGATTTGGTATCAAAAGATGTCCCAAAAATTTGTTAGTTTTCCAAAGAATATATTTTTTGATTAGGTTGCTCTGAATCATTCAAAGTATTATTTTTTACAATTTAAAGATAAATCAAATAGGGTTTCAAAGAAATTATAGAAGAACACTGTGAACAAATAGGTTTTGTGTTTCGGAATAAATTCGAGATCTTTAAAATCATAATTTTTTAGTTGTCTTCGCAGAAGAAGAACAGTTCGCTTCAAGTTGAAAAAAAAATTATAATAATATAAAGAAAATTTTCTTAATTCTAATGTATAAGGGAAATCAACAATAACCTCCAAGGGTTTTATTTTTTAATTTCAATAATAAATTCATATTAAAAAATAATTACAATAATTTAGCTTTAAATGAATGAAATGGTTGATTGCATTTGAATTTAAATGCAAAATTCCAATTTTGCAAAAACCTTGGAAGTTATTGTTTTTAAAAAGAATAATAATGTCATAATTTATTTTTAAAATTCATTTTAAACTATATGTATTTAAAATATAATGTATAATGCTTATTTAGGTATAAAGTAAAGTCCAAAAATTATTTACATTTTAATTACAAAAAAATAAATCATGAAAATATCAAGTTTCTTTTTCAAGTTTTTATTTTTTAATTGAAATTCAAAATAGTTTTTTTTTTTAAATTCTAAACCTCATTTATTAAAAAATTCTTCAAAATTAATTCAAATGCGGATTGATAGATTCAACATTTAATATTAATTTTGTTCATTAAAAATTATCTTTATTGGCTTTGTTTATAATAATGAAAAATAAAACTTATGTACATACCATTTAGTTTAAAAATACTAAATAAAAAAAAGAAACTTTTTTCTTGGTTTAATTAGAGAAGAACCTTGAATTCGTTATGCTTCAGTCACAGTAGTCAACATTTTTTTCTCTGTATATAAATACAAGTAATTTTATATCGAAAAGATATTTTTTATGTTTTACGACAAACAGTGCATATTTCTTGTAAAATCCTTTTCTAAATACCTTTTTTTTACCATCCACTACTATTGCAAAAAATAAGATATCTAATTTATTTGAGGTGTACTAGTGTTTATAATAAGAAGAATCTCGGGAAAAATCGTCTAACATCAAAAAATCTAAAAAATTGAATAGATAAATAATTTTTAGGTTGAAGTCATGAAAATATAATATGAAAATGAAAAACTTTCTAATCTGAAAACAATTTAGTGATCAAACACCAACGCAAAAAAATTTCAAATTTTAGTTGTTTAGTAATCAATTTCCATTAAATTTCAAAGTTCGGGAAAATATTTCATGTATTCTATGAAAATTCTTAAAAAAAGCCTAATGCCCATTGTAATCATTTTAAATTGTTTTTAAAAGTTAAATCAGTTTTAAGTTCTGCCAGTTCAACAAAAATTTTTATGTTTTTGTTATTTTCTTTATTGTTAAAGAAAATATTTTTTAAAGGAAGTTTATGCAGTAATTTTATGTTTAAAAATAAATATACTCAGTGTTTGTATAATACAAATGTTGTATATAGTACAGATATATTGTATTAAAATATTCTACACAATGTGCTCATGAAAAGATACACATAGAAATAATATAGTAATTCATGATGATTAACTTGAAAAAAAAAATGGTATATATTGAATTGATACATAAAAATAAAATATAATAAACTAAATGATAAATAAAATTTAAACTATGGTCAATTTAATTTTCAAAAAATTTTCGAAATGGAAAATTATGTAATATTTTTAATTATAGCTACTTATGTTTCAAATTTGAACTAAGTATAATCTATTATTATACTTGGTATTTCTTTTAATAATGGTAACTGTATGAATATGAATACCTTCAGACAGCGGGGTCTTTCTGTCTCTCTAATCCTCTCAGATAGATAGAGTTGTTTTTTGCAATGTGAATTAATATCTGAAATAACCATACTGGACCAATTTAAATGTCTAGATTCGTATTATTTACTTCATTTTTTTCAAATATATTAATAATCACAAATCTATTTCAATTTGTTTTTAGTACACATACTAATAATTTAAGTGACTTACCTATATAATAAACATTTTTGAGAACTTCAAGAAGTAATTTTTTATTATAAAATTATAATAAAAAAAAAAAATTTACGAATTTTGTGAATAAAAATTTCTTAATTTATAATCAATATAATTATGAGATTTATGTTTTTAAAAAAAATTTTTATTGGAAAATATTGACCAAGGTTAATGATTAAATTTTCACTACATGCTTTAACTTCGTAATAACAACAATTTCAGAAACCAAACTTTTTTTTTTTATTGTGCATGTAGCTCACATTATGGATTTCAAATTTACAAAGTAATTACATATTTATAACATGGTTTCATAAGGTCAATTTTTTTTTTTGTTTTAAATCGATTTAAAAGATTTTTATAGCACGGTGTATAAGAAAGATTATAATTTATTCAACATTCATTTAATTTGGTTTATTTTACTTCTGCCTGATTAACAAAGCATTTTCTGTAAATATTTTTTTCAGTTAAGGACGTTTCAGAATTTCAAATATTCAATTTTTTTTTATCTAAGTGTGAAAACATTGAGCTACGTTTTGAGTTAACTATAATAGATGAAGCCTGAACTTAAATAAATTTACTTTGGAAATTTGGTAACCAAAGTTAGATATATTTTATTTTATTGATTATACATGGAATTTTTTCAAACACAAATTAAAAAATTAATTTTTTTTTATTTCGATAAGGCAATAATTTTTTTGCTTCACATGTAATACTCAAAGTGATAAAAATAGATACAAATTTCACTTCCCAGAAAAATTTAATAGTTTTTTTTAGCCAAGGTATTTTTGTTTTTTTAATTTCTATTTTTATTTTTTGAAAATACTACATTTATATTATTTAAGAATTATTGTCACAAAATACATAAAAATGTGTTTGCCTTCCTTAATTTTTTGATTGGCAATTAGCCAGACCTTCATATTTCCAACAAATTTTTATTATTAACAAATAAAAAAATTTAAATGTAAGTTTCCAAAATTTCACAAAAAAAAAATTTGTGGAATAAAAAATTTCATGTTAAGGTACTATGTCCCTTGATTTATATTTTTAGTTGAATTAAAAAATTATAATCTTATATGTCAATCATAATTTTAGATCAAAAGTCATCAAAATTGTGTTTTGAGATTTATAAAAAGATAAACGAATTTTTAAATACCTACTAAAATTATTAAAATAAAAAGCTTTTATTGCATTAAAAATGTTCCATTTATAATGAGCGTATGTTAAGCTAATGTGAGTTTAGCTTTATACATTTTTTGATCAATTATTCTTATTATAAAACTGAAACGACAACCCCTGAGGTTATTGCTGCATCAAATCGTAAGTTTTGTATGTTTTTTCATTATATGCCATATAGTGTAATCATAAATTAAGTACTTATAATAAGGTTTCTATTTTAATACAAATTTTGGTGCCGATTTTAAAAAAGTTAAGCTCCCGAAGAGTTCCAAAAAAATAATTATGATTATTATACAATTAATTAATTGTAAAATGTTTACCCAAGGCAGAAGACATCAATACTTAATTTATGATTTAATATAAAAATTTATTTATGATTTTATTTATGCTATAGCGGTTCCGAGTGCTGTTTTTTTTTCCTAATTCGGAATATTAAGTGATTATTAGTTTTTTTCTTCAGAAAATCAGGAAGATAAAGCCAGGTACATGATAATAATTTGTTAATTTGAAACAATAAGATAAAATTGAGGTAAATTTTCGTAATATTTTTGTCAAATTTATGGTTCTTGAGTTTGTGTTGTTATACGCCTTCAATCCAACAGAAAAAATAAGAATTTAATTTATTATTTTAATCGTTAATTAAATGTTTCTTTTATATTTTCATTAAAAATTACATTACGTTACGTGTACTCTTGTACATTCATATAATGTAATATTGCGCTTCGATATTGGTTAATGGTGTTTTTTGTTTCTTTAGTGATTTTTTTTTTTTTTTTTGAGAAATTTCGTGTACCAGAAACAGAAAGTACTTGTACAAAAAGAAAAATAGAATTCGATGCAATCAAAAAAGTAATTAATTTTAAAAGCTAACATAATTTAAGTTAGAGCTTCCTACTTTTATATTAAACCAATATTTTATTTATTTATATTTGGTACAGAAATTTCAATTAACAGCGCCAACCTACAGGTAACAGAGATTGTTACTTAGTTATGCGAAAACTGTGGTAATAAAAATCTTAGAGCATTTAAAATTTAATAGTTTAAATTAAAAGCTTATACTTAATATAAAGTGATTTCTTTTCTTTTAATGGGTTTTACATTTTAATTAACTACGAAAATATAATTTTGTATAAAATAACATTTTACTTTTACAAGTTTGTTTTTTTTTTTTTTTTTGTAAAAAATTAACCCATGTACCTATAAAAGATATTATCAAATGTAAAACACTGTTGTTTTTCTATTTTTTGTTATTATTATATTAGTCAATAAAATTTTGTGGTTAAAACTGGACAGGAAGACATTCTTTCGTTTAAATAAAGGGATTGGATTGAAATAAAAATTAATCGAAATAATATGGATTTGAAAATTACTAAGCTATGACTAGATAGTCCAAACGGCCTCCAAGACAATATATATGTATGTATGACAATATATATATGTATGTATGTTGAAAATAAATTTCATAAATAAATCTCACGATTTAAAGGAGGAAATTATTTAGTTTATTCTGTGTAAAGCATATTTTTTAAATTTAATTACATAATTATATATGAAAGATTATAATATTAAAAACATCTTTCAAAAATGAAGTAAATTCTTCAGCGCATAATAATAAAATCTTTTTTATAACACAAAGTCCTTATTTTTTTCCTTAACTAGAAATTCCGGTTGGTTACATAGGTGTCAATAATATTATACGATCTTATTTAAAAAACCATAGAATTTAAATGAACCGTAAATGTGAAAATATCTCTTAATTTAAATCTCAAATTGTATTAAAATCTTGAAAAAAAAAATGTTTATGTAATATTCACTTATTTTTATTTTTTCTTCTTGTTATTATGCTTTTTTATTTTTTGAAACTCATTCTGAAACTATAAACTTCTCTTAAAGGCATATACCTAATTTGAATAAACAATTTGTTATATTATTACATTGCCTTTAATAAAACATAAAATTTGAATAAATTGATTATATGATTTTCATAAAAATATATATATATATGTACATATATATTTTTTTTCCCAACTATATAGACTTTAAAAACCAATTGCATTTTTTTTTTGTTGTTTAAAAAGGTAGCCGAACAATCGTCATCAAGATACCTCTATATTTGGAAGAAAGAAAGTTGTTTATGTTGTTCAAAAAAATGTAAAAATCAGATCTATGTATATTTTATATGCTTTCATTTAACTATATGCATTATGTTCTGTTTGTCTGTTGTTTTTGAATTAGTTTTGCTAACAACACACTCTTCAAAATCTGATTCTGGCTGGAAATTTTTGGAAAAGAATTGAAATAATAATATATTGGCACATAAAAAAATATTCTACCAATGACAAAAAATCTAGAATTTATTTTCTTGTTTACTTTTAAGTTTAATAATTATATTTATTCATTTTTTGTTCCTTAATTTAATTTAAATTTAACAAAATTGAGATTGAGGCTATATAGATAATACCTATCACATTATCAAAACTGAAAAAAAATATTGAAATTATCAGGTTAGATAAAAAAATTACAGGATTTCTTTTTCTGTAAATTATTTCTTTATCCAGATGAAAAAAAAATAACGTTTGGGAAATGAAACTTTTGTAAAATTAAAATGGAATTCGAATTTAGGCAATAATATTAGGAAAAAAATATTCAAAATCGTTTTAAATGTTCTAATTTCTGAATCTGTATAGTGTTAGGTAGAAAAATAAATTTTTTGTTCAGTAATGATTTATTTTTGGCTTGTTGTTTACATGTTTGTCAGCAAAATTCAATCATGTTGAGTACAAAACAAAAAAAATTTTTTCAGTGTAACACTACGTTAACTTTATTACGTAAGTTATGATAATTATATTATGATATTCTCGGAATTAAATAAAAAAAAAACCAAATTAAATAATCGCCTACATAAATATAATAACAATCTTAAAAGTATGCTTATTAGTGTGACCTGTTGCCAGTTATTTTTAATTTTTTTTTTTATATAAATATTTTGTAAGTTAATTTCCATTAGATATTTTACTATTTTTTTTTTTTACCATTGAACTGTTAAAGAGCTGTTTAATCAGCTGTCGCCATCTATTTGAAAAAGAAAATGAAAATAAAGAAAGCGCACAAGTTCGATTTCATTTAAAAATTGAAATTCATAACACCATTTATAAAAATTAAATAAGAAAAAAGAAGTAATTTATCGCTTAAGTAAAATCATTTCATTGAAATGAATGAATAATTTATTTTAGGAAATTACTTGAAAAATTATAAATTTATTATGTATATAAATATAACTATTGTCAAATAAGTAAAATATATAGTATTTGAAGCAACTTACTTCGTTAAGATTGCCTTTTTTTAAATTTGCTTGGAAAAACCAGGGAAAAATAGTTTGTTATACTTGCTTTTTTCGTTTTAAATTTGGCTTTCTTTAAACAAAGACTAATAATAAGCATTCAACAATAAAAATATATGATTGGCATTTTATTTCCATCAATATGTTTTTTATGGAATAAGTACCTATGAATTAAATTAGTACTTTAAAATTTACAATAAACTTAAAACACTTAAGTACTAAAAATATTATGAAATATATAAATAATTATATTTTCGACTATTTCAAACGATCGTTGGAAATTTTTGAATTTTGAAACTTATATAATAAACTTTTTACTTTTCATTTAATATTATTGACCTAAATTTGTTTTCATTTTCTGAACTGCAAAACTTGAAATATTTATAATTATTTATATTCTCTCGTCGGCCTCGTTCTGTAAAAACTTATTAAGCATTGTCTTAATTAAATTTTAATCTGGAGAATATGTCAAAGTGGCACGAATACTCATTAAGCTTCTGAGTGTGAAAACTTTCAATCTTTTTAGATATTAATAGTAGATTACAATACATGTTAAGAAAATTTGTTATTCTTGCGAGTTTTGTATACACACAAACACATAGACACGAGTCATGTTTGTATCACGAGACCGAAGGTCGAGTGATATAATATTGACGAGTGTCTATATGTTTGTGTGTATACAAAACGAGCTGTATAACAAATTTGATTAACATGTATTGTATACTGCTTTAATGTGCATGTGAGAGGGAGTTGAAAACAATACATTTATAATGAAAAAAATAAACAAAAAAGTTCAAAATGAAGCAAGGAAATAAAATTTAATAAAGAAGTTTATTTATTTATCGAAATGATTTCAAACCGGAAGATTCCTAAAATATTAAAAAAAAAAATTAGTAATTTTTCCAAAAAAAAATTATTCATTTTCTTTTTTGCAAAAAAAAAAAATCGAATAATTTTTTTTTAGAAAAATTATAATTTTTTTTTTATTATTTTAGGAACTAATGGTCTTCTTAAATTTTATTTTTAATTATTAAAAAAAATAATAATAATTTTATAATTATTTTTTTTATAATTAAAAATAAAATCAAATAATAATTATATAATTATAATTTATATTTAAAATAAATAATCTCCTTGTTGCTGCCATTTTCCTCGTTTGTTGATAAAAGAAAAAAAAATTCTTACTTGACATTTGACAATCACAGCAAACTTTATAATGACAACAAAGATATTTTCAGGGTTACCATTGTTCTATTTTTATTCATTTTGTTTTTTTGAATAAAAATAAGTGCAATTTTTGAAGTGTGGTTTAAATTTTTGTACTAAAATCCAACCACACTCGTTTAAAAATTTAGTAGTAGAGGTTCGAAGATCCTTTAAAAATAGTAGATTGAAACACATGTTAAGAAAATTCATCGACTGATCGACTGGCCGCTTTTTAGAAAAAAAAAAATAGCCGCGTATTTTTTTATTGGTTCTTTTTTTTTTTTTTTTTTGTTTGCTCAGAGGGAAAATATAGATTAACTCAGAGGGAAAATTTAGATTTTAGCATTATAAACTAAGCTTTGTTTGACATTGATATGATGCATGTGAGAGGTATACATTTGCAATTTTTATTTTTTTTTGGTATTTGTCTGTATTGAAATATTGTGAGTGTGAGTGATGTTATTTTTGTTTATAGTATTACGCAGTTCAAAATGAAGAATGTAAATACAATATAGAGCAATGTAAATACAATTTACATATCAGGGAAATGTAAATACAATTTACATTGCTCTATAATTGCATGTGTATTGATGCATGTAATGGACCATTTACCGAGCTAAATTTGCGAATGTAAATACAACTTACCGAAGACATGCGCATTAAAATCAAATACATATCTTAAAGCTATACCTTTAGCTATTTAGTTATTGAAAATTTATATTTGGCGGTAAAAACGTAACCATATATTGAAAGTAAATTGTCAAATTAATAAATATCACTCTTATTGATTTTTACAAGGCTTACAAAAAAATCAATATTAATATGCTATATCATCTATGAGATCTTTTTTTTTTTTTTAATTTTGAATAGAATTAATTTTACTTTTCATAACAACACAAAAAAACTATAACATTAAATAAAAATTTATAAATAATATATTATATACGAAATGAATAATTCAAATATGGTAATAAATTAAACTAATTCTGTCGACTATTATAGTGATAAATTATTCTTCACATTTTCATTAATATAATGAGACTAGGTGTCTTGAATTTGACCCGTATTCCCAATTACGGTTAAATTAAAGTTGTTTGCATATTTTTTTGTTACTTCAATATTATTTTGTTTACAAAGTAACTCTACCTCCAAAAAAAAAATAATAATATTGCATCAATTGAAAATGATATTCGATATCTTTTATTTTTATTTTAAAAATCAATGGTTTGAAATTATGCATTTTATCGTCAGTTTATTGTTCATTACTAAAAAAAATAAATAGCTGCAACGGCTTTAAATTCTGTTTTTATATCTTTTGCTATGTAAATATGGTTAAAATTGAACTAGTGTATTACAATCGCAGTAAGAGCTATTGTTTACATACAGCAATGTAAAATATCTCATAACTACTGTTATTCTTTTGTACGTGCTCATGCTCATGCTCATTATCCATAGCAATATTTGACATAAAAAAACGCACATTCTAAATTTCTTCGCCTAGTGGTAGAAAAAGATATTAGTAATTCTAAAGACCAAGGTTCGAACCTCGAGAAGGGCATAAAGAAAAGAAAATAACAATGGTAAAACCTAGCTTTTAAAATTTAGAATGTTGTGTCAAATAGAGAATATTAATTCTGCGTATTTCAGATTCTGCGTATTGGCAGAAAAATTGATAGTGTATATTTTAAGAAAAACAACGAATTTTTTTTTCAATGTAACTTACGGAGAAGATTTAAGTTTTATAAAATCTATTCAAATACACAATTATTGCTGTATATTTCTAATTCATGATTTTTACTAAGCAAAATTGTATTTTGAGAAAAATTAAATGTGTAATCACACTTTGGCCGAATTTGGTTGGATTTGACGAAAAAAAAACCATGTAGAGTTGTAGACAATATAAAAAGATAAATACACAAATGTAAATAAAAGCACGTGTTTGCATTAATTTATTTACAAAAACAAAATAAATAAAAATAAAAATTACTTATTATTACTTATTAGGTATTTTTTTTTCATCACGAACTTTACTTTCATATGCATACATACATACACATAGTTTTTATGTTTTATAAAATCATGATCTTGATTGATTGGTTAATAATATTTAATATTTCATTAAATATAGTGTATAATAGATACATGTAGTTATTATATTTATTAAACTTATTTATATTAATTTAAATAAAGTTATAAAATTTACTATAATGTTATAAGTATATAATTTTGTTATTATCTTAAATGTTTTATCCACTGATAACCATTTTTTTTTTTCAATTATGACATTTAAATGAGTTGCTATATCAAAATATAGATTAGATGTTATCTCTGTGATATTTTGACCTTACTAAGTATATTATAATTTCCTGATTTTCTTAAAGCCCTGATAGCTTAAAAATTATTGTTTAATTATACTTATTTGTAGTTTCATAATTGTACAAAAGAGTTTAGGTTTTATTCAAGATTTAACATTTTTGACATTTGGTTGTCGTCAATTAATACAAATTTTGGAAATGGAATAAGAATTTCCGATATCCAACGAAG
Organism: Hybos culiciformis; assembly: GCA_964007475.1. Lineage (NCBI taxonomy): Eukaryota > Metazoa > Arthropoda > Insecta > Diptera > Hybotidae > Hybos > Hybos culiciformis. The sequence continues at coordinate 32,960,911 of OZ023273.1, read as the reverse complement.
AAGCGTACATTGTGTACAATCAAGCAATTTCGGAATTAAAAGCGTATACTTATGTGGTTAAATTTATTATTTTAATTTGGTTTTGACACTATATGAACTTCTACAAAATTTTGCCTGTATGATTTCGCTGGTATAAGATGACTTTAAAAAAAAAAAAAAGTTTCTTTATTATGTCATAAAGTTTTTGATGACTCTTATTTTTTATTTAAAATAATAGTAGTAATTTTTTATTAAAATAATATAAAAGATGATAAAAGAAAATTTCATTGTGTTCAAGTTTAAAGTTTTTTTTTTATCTCATGGGCAATTTAACATTTTTTACATAGAAAAATATTAAAGGTACTATATATACATTTACTAATCAAAATTTAAATAATTTTATTACTCATAATTTAGATAAAAAAAAGAATATGTTTTTTTAACTTTTGCTTTTTTTTTTATCTTTTCAGGAAAACGTAAGTGAATTATTATTAAAATCTATTACAATTTACTTTAAAAAAAATAAATGTTCATGTCATCTTTTAATGTCTAAAAAAGTTTTACAAAGGTAAATATAATATAAAATATTAAATACTTAGTGAGTTTTCTTGTTCATAAATGCGAAAAAAAATAATTATTTTTATATTTCAACAAAAAATATGACAAATTTTCGAATTTGAGCAATTTTTCAATAATTTAAACTTATATTTATAAATTATTACTGTAATAAATTTTATATTTATATCTTTTCATTTGAACTTAATTTTGAAAATCAATTATGGAAAATAAAGTCAATATATTATTAGCATAAAAAAAAATTAAGAATTTTATACATTTATGTCAATTTAATTACAAAATTTATGCAACTTTTAAGATGAGTAATGTATAGGCTTAGAAACATCAAATAGAAGGCGGTTCCTTTTTAATAATAAAAAATATCAATTATTTTCTTTGATTTACAAAGTTTTACTTTTATGTATAGTGTGTGCAATATTTTCAATAATTTTATATTTATTTGTATAATAAGATTTTTATATTTTTTCCCGATTTTTTTTTACTAACAGTGACAGTCATATTTCATATATGAAAAATACTCATTTTTCTTTTGCTTGAACTTTTTTTTGACCATACCGCTCGCTCAATTATTACATGCTTCTTTGCAATAAATTTTCTTACACGATTTTATTTAAAACACAAACTCTGTTTGTTAGTTTGTCGTCAAATCTTGCAACTGTCTGAAATTTTGCGGTGACAATTCAACAAATTACGTCAACAAATTTTCTAACAAAAAAAAAATTATTATCTTGGATTCACAAATTATACTGAGTTTAATTTTCTTCTTTTTAGTACATATTTGAAGAATAAAATCGTATAACTTTAAATATTTTTTTTATATAAATGGAAAAAAATTTCATCGCAAACATATGGTCATATTTATTTATTTTTATTTGCGGAATTTTAATTTAATATTAAAAAAAGTCTTTTCAATTTTATTTTTTAATTTGTTTGAACGAAAATTTTTTTATGTTTTTACAAAATTTGTATCATAATTTGGAAGAAATCTAATAATAATTAAAAATTGTTTAAGAAGTCGTAAACTACAATGTCGAATTATAAATTGGTATCAAAGCCTCCATATAGTTTTACCTCCAAAGCATTCTTTGCCTTATAGTTTTACTATTTTGTCAATAAAACTTTTTTTTAATATTTTATTGGGAAATTACTACTTACCCTGCATTTAAGTTCAACATTAAATAATAATATCTTTTTTATTTTATAGAATTTCAAAAATTTATTAGAATTTCCTTATTATTTATAACATATTTTGTTCATGACAGCAATAACGTCAGTATATACTATTTCAAGTTAATGATTCGCTCCAAATTGATTTATTTTGCTTTTATGTTATAATTTTATGCATTTAGTACTTAATCTAGTTAAAAAGAAGAAAAAAAAACCTGAAAAAAAAATATTTTTTTTCATACAAGTTTATTGTTAATTTTATAAAATATGATTTCTTAACACTTATGTATATTATATTATAAAAAAAAAAAAAAACATTTACGTGATCAGAAAAATATTATAAATTAAAAATAGCGCAAAAAAAAAAAAAAACTAAAGAACATTGCACCATAAATTAGCGAAAGATACCCCCACAAAAACTATATACATACGCTTTTCCGTTACTCCACTCATATGCTTATTGATCTGAGATAATTCAACTTATGAAATAAATTCATCCAGAAATAATGTTAAGAATAAATGTTTTAACAAAACTATAAAAATTAAAAGTGTACATAAGGTTAGTAGCATTGATTAAGAATACACAAAGATAGTCAACAACAAGATAGTCAAACAAAATTTAATTCACTTATTTGGTATCTTTATTTGAAGGTGTTAGTAAAATGAATTCCATATATTAATTATCGTTCGTATTTTATTTTGTTTTACTAACTTACACGTATATGTTTGTATATATTTGGGGTTTTGCTTTGTTAAAGGAAAATCAATTAACTTGTTGATTGATAGATTCTGTGGAATTTAACGGAAGGAAAGCTCAACAAAGCGAAGGCACGGATCTGAGCGAAATTGTATTCTTTGAAGAATGTAAGAAGAATTTATGTTTTCGTTAACTACTTGAGTAAAAAAAAATCAGTAAATTACATAACTATTATTATATAGTTTATGTACAAAATTTGAGACTAATGATACTTATATTTTTATTTGTAATTTTTCTTTTAAAAAACGTAATTTATTAGTGAAGCGCTATAATAAAAGTGCTATAAAACATTGATTCATTGAAAATAGAAAAACGTTCACTGACCGCTCGTGCTAAAAATTTCAAATTAATTATTTCAGATATAAAAAAAAATTATGCTACATATAAAATAAAAAAATTGTTAAAAAAAAATTTTTCACAGTTTTTTGGCTTGCACAAACGACTACACAAATTGCATTGAGAATATCTTGGAAGTAAATTCTACATGTGAACTACCTGGCGGGCAAAAAAAAAATGTATCAACTTAAATTTATTATTTTTTAAATACATATTTCAAAGTGTAAGTGATTTTTCAATTTAAGTATTTCTGCGGTTTCGTTTTGAGAATTTTAACATTTGAAATCTCTCATACTAAGCTGAATATTCCTTCCACTTAGAATTCAAAATAGAGAATAGACACAAATGACATATGTGTGTATATACTGATAAACTCTAGGAATTACAATTCTAAGCAATGCATTATGTGACAATAATGCAAAATTCTTTTGAATTCAATTTAATGTGACTACACTGAATATTATATTATTTTTAATATTAACAATGTATTCATCAATGAAGCTTGACAACCCACGTTGCTTCTGTAGGATAACCAACGCATTTTTTTATGTTTTTTTTTCTTTATTATTCCAACCAGAATTTTTATTTATAGAATAAAAAATAAAATTAATGTGAAAGATCATTTTGATAATCCTTGGTTAGTTGGCAAATTAACTATCTGCGAAAAATTATTTTCAATTCATAATAGATTTTTATTATTTGTTAAACAACTACATATCTTTTTTTTGCTATATTAAAAAAATTACAAGAAGAAAAAGCCAATCCCAAACAATTTTTTTTTTTGTCTTATATAATATGTTTTTGGTTCCACTGCTTTTTCTCTTCTTCTTTCAAAGCTTCCTCTGCATTAGAAATAAATTAGGAATTTATTATTATGTTGATGATCCTACACAAAGCTAGACACTACGCATTTTTGTATGTGAAAAGAATAAATAGTAGGTATTTATATAAAAATGAACGATCTAATAGTTTTTAAATTTGGCGCTATTTTGATCTTTGAATGCCAATTTTTTTTTTTTTTTTTTTAAGTTTAATAACCTCAATATATTACAAAAAAAAAAAAAAAACCAGATGACGTATATATATTACAATGTTGCATGAATACGAATAGTATACAATAAACGCATATCACATTAAATAAACAATTTGTACTAAATTCACAATAAAATATTTTGTTTTTGACTAGAATAATTTGTTGCTCTCGTTTGTGCAAATTATACAATATACTTAGATATTATCGAGATAATAGTAAAATACATATTTTTTGAATTTTCTTTCTTATTATATGTGTTAAATTGAAGATGAAATTAAAGATTGGTTTCAGATAAATGTTAGTTTAATAAAAATACTTTCGCATCATCATACTGATAAAAGGTGAAATTTTATTAAAAATATAGTAAATCTGCATTTTTTTTATATTTTGTTCCATTCGGCATTCGATATTTAACCAGATATTTTTTTTGTCACTTTCATCGAGGCCTTCACGATGCTAATTAGTTTCGTATAAAGAATTAAAAAACTTAAGTAACATTTTCTTTAAATATTATAACACGGTTTTGCAAAATATCGTTTCTAAGCAATAACAACTCCTAAAACCTCAACTCTGCATGTTACTATTGTAGACTATTAAAAATTTATGAAAAATGAATAATGAGGTCACACTTATAATTTTTTTTCTTAATGTTTGGCTCGAAAGCGTTTATCATTTACCAGACAAAATTTTTTTTTTTTTTCTTTTTAAATATTTATAGTAAACCTTTTTTAGGAAACAAGTTTTGCAATTTTTTTTTTTACCAAACTTCCACGAACATCACTTTGAAATCTTTAAACAGTTAAAAACATATATATATATAAAAAAAAAATTAGTAATAAATACTAATAAATAAAAATGATTGAAAAAGACATCATTATGATCACCTTTTATAGTCGGAATATCATTAATATGATCGAATCTGTTAACTAAAAAAAAACCACCCACTTCTACTATTTTTTTTCTTCTATGTTGTTTTTAAAGAAAAACTTAAAATTTTATTTAATTTTCTCAAAAAAGCATTATTTTTTTTTTTTTTGCATTATTTTTGACATAAATGGATGTTTCTTTTTAAAACTAATAATAATTGAAAATGTCTAAGAAACTTTTTTTTTGTATTTTATTTTTTTTTCCTTAAGCCTCAAAACATATAAGTAAACAACCAATAAATTTTTTTTTTAGATTGTTAAATTTTTTTTTTCTTATTTTAATAACTGAATTGTATTTTATTGTGCCATTGTGAATAGAAATCAGTTTTTCAATATTATCTTTATATTTAAGTATATATTTTTTTCCTCATAATGTTTTCATTTCGTCATCATGAATACTTTTAAGGTGTAGTAACTCCTAATGTCAAAATTCAAAGTAAACTCAGCATTTAAAGTTGTTCAAATTGAACAAAAAAAAAAAATTTCAATAAACTTTATAATTTTTTTTTATATAAATTTGTGGAGGCTTATTCAAGCTAGAAAAATGGGAACGTTGAGGTAAAAAATATACTTTTATGTATAGAAATGTTCCTCGTACATGCGTATAATGTGAATTATATTGCAGAACAGATTGTCAAAATAGGCAAAATGCAATGAAAATAAGTAAAAATTTAATTAAAATATCACTAACACAATCATGGCTGTGGAGTTGGAGTCGGAGTCGTAGTTGGGGAGTCGAAGTTGTGGTGTTTGTATCGGAGTTGGAGTCGAAGTCGTTACGAAAATTCGCGACTCCGACTCCAAGAATTTTTTTAGGAAATGTTTCAAAATTCAATGAATTTTAAAAATTTTGTAATATGCATTAATTACCCACAGCATAGTTTTCACTAGTATTTATAAATATATTTCCACGTACGTTTAGCTTTGGAGTTGGAGTCGGAGTCGTACATTAAAAATTTTAGCGGTTGGAGTCGCAGTCGGAGTTGGAACTATTTTTTGACGACTCCACAGCCCTGAACACAATCCAATAATATGTAATGTGTAGAAATACTGTGAAGAATATGGACCATTTTATAAATTTGGCCCAATTTATTTTTATTTCTTCAATTAGCAAACATTAACTGAATAATCTTAATAGGTATAATTGCAATTCTTACAAATTTTGTTTATTCTATTTCAAGAATTGTATAAAAAACCGTGACATCCAGAGGCGCGTTATGACATTATGGTGCCCTAGGCAATTAAAATTTTTCTACATCAAAATTTACATGAATCAATAAACAATTTTAATATAATAAGGAATGCTTTCTTTAATTCATATACATATATTTCTTTATTGATTTATGTAACATTTAAGTTGAGATTAATTAGTTGTATAGGATTTTAACCAGTGGTGGGATTCAAAACATTTAACAACCGGTTCGCATCCCGTAAAAAAAATAATACAATTTTTTTCGTGTTTTCGAATCCTCTAAAAATTTTTTAATTTATTAATATTAAATTCTGAAGACCTTTCCAGAACATATATATACTTTCTCCTTCATAAAAACTCATAAATTTTTAGATTGATGTTTCCAAATGTTGTAATTTCAAAACAGGCTTGCTTGTTACACATTTATTACTTTGTAAGAGCATATTTTTACTCTTATTCAGTTCTTTGCTCACAGTAAATAGGATATTTTCCAGTATTTCTTTTAATAAACTTATTAAAAGCCAGAAAAAAATTGTTTTACTTTAAATTGTACACGCATCACCTGTCGAGATACTCATCGTGTGAAAGTAGTTTTTAAATTTTTAGATAACACACAGACCGAAAGACAAACATCATGTTTTTTATATAATTCAAATTTTATTTTTAATACAAATTTCAATGTAAATTCAAATTGTATATTCTTTGAGTAGTTGAGAAATTGCCACGGAGGGACTATTAAAGCAGTGAAATAGTTATTTTAAAACTTTTTCAGGCGATTTTCGTGAACCTGCAAATTTTAGGAAACGGTTCGTGCGAATCATAAATATTTTAAGAAACGGTTCGCGCGAACCGGTGCGAACCGGCTGAATCCCACCACTGATTTTAACCATCCTTATCTCTTAGATTTAAGTTACTTTAATTATGTTTATAAAAAATGTAAATATTCTGTGGACTAAATAAATAATTGATTTAAAAAATTATAAATAATGAATAGAAAAAGAATTGAAAAAAATTAAATTAAAATAATTAAATAATTAAAAATGAATAAAAAAATTCAATTATAGCGGAGTTTCCCGATGGGCAGTGCCAAAATCCGTTGTCTGAAATTTGAATGTTTCTTTTAACCCAGCCTGTTAACTTTTTTTTAAGCGTAGAAAATAAAAATTTTGATTTCCCGGTCCTAAATTATTCCCAGTCACAACGATACTTTTCTCACTTTATGCTCCACAAATTCATCAATAAATCAACAAAATTAATTTTCCTTGTGCTCCCTTTCAATACATACTAAAATTTGAATATACAAAATAATCTTATGTGACTTCACGGAGAGAAAAGATTGCTAAAATCATGTAAAAACTGAATAAATCATGGAAAAAAAGGACTTGTTTTTGACCCGTTCGCCTTTTTTCTGGAATCGTGTATTTGTTTTACATAATTTTTAGAACTTTTTCATGCACATAACAATCAACTTTACTTCATGAAAGAAATATTGTTTGCGTGAATGAAGAAATAATAAGACATTGCAATACGCGAGTTTTTTGATAATTCGTGTAAAAGAAACACGAATCAAGAAACGCATGACTTGAAAATACATTTTTGATTTCAATAGCTCAGCCTATAGGTAGAGATGCCGGTTTGCAATGCTGAGGACCCAGGTTCGAATCTTGAAGAGGACAATTATGCGAAAAAAAAAATTTTTTTTTTATATTTATTATTTTTTATTTTATTTTATTTTTTTTTATTTTTAATTTTTTTTTTTTATATTTTTTTTTATTTTTTTTTAATTTTTTTTTATTTTTTTTTATTTAATTTTTTTTTTATTTATAATTTTTTATTTTATTTATATTTATTAAATTAAATTTTATTAAATTTCATTCATTTATTTGATTTTTCTTATGCCCCTCTTCGGGATTCGAACCTTGTACTTTTGCGTTGCAAACGTTCAACTCTACCACTAGGCTAAGCAATTGAAATTTAGGATGTGTGTAAAATAGAAAATATAAATTATATACCGACTATAATATCTTTCTTAAGATTCAAAAAGTTTCATTCAATCAAGAATAATTTATTTAACTTATGGAAAACTGGAACCATAGAATACGAAAAAATTATCATCAAATAAGAAATGTATTCGCAAAGAATCATGTTTTTAATTTTCATGTTTCGTTAAAAAAAAAAATACACAAACAAAGGAAAAAAATTCTTAAACTGTGTTAGAATCACATCAAGTAAATATTTACTTAAATTAAGAAATATTTACATAAATAGAGAAATAATTAAATGATTAATGAAAATAAGCCCATTAAATCTAGAAAAATAAGTTTACTTGAATCATGGAAAAAGCCATAAATAACGGACGAGAAAAAATTGCAAAATTCAAGCAAGTATTTAAGAAATTAAGTGAATTCGCTTTCAGTTATGAAAATTTCGTTTTTTTCATAAATTTTAGTGATTATGAAAGTGTATTGCACGATTCTAGAAATTTTTTTCCCTCAGTGTTGTCACATTCTAAGATTTTTCTGTTTTAAAAGAGTTAAAGGTAGCAGACAACTGAAAATTAGTTTAAAGTATTACATGTAAAAAAATTATTTAGTATTTTGGTGCCCCCCAAATCATGGTGCCCTAGGCAATTGCCTACTTTGCCTACGGTGTAACGCGCCGCTGGTGACATCACTTCCGCTAAATTCAAAATATTAATTGTATTAACTTTCTTATACTTTTATCAATATTGTCAATAATTTTTATATATGAATTATATATGAAATAATTGTATTTTTACACAAATATAAATAACATATTTTTCTTTCTTTTTTTTTTGTTTTATTTATCAAAATATTTTTTTGGTTGATAAAAATTATATTTATCTTTTTGTTTACATTTTTTATTAATAAAGATCAAAGTGTCATTCATTACATAAATAATTTGTGTGGATTAATAAAAAATCGATAATAATAATAAGTTTTATGAACGAAAAAAAAAACATTTTTATCTCTCTTTATGTTGTAAGAGATTAAATGTATAAAAATTCATTAATATTGCATTTTGCGTAGGGTTTTTTTTACAAAAAAAAATCAGATAACTCATTCAATATAATTGGTGGGCTCATCTCTACCCAAACAAGCCAAAAGTGACTAACCTAAAAATTAATAGTTTTCAGAGTTACATAAAATTAAAGAAATTTGTATTATAGCTAACACTATCTTTCAATTTTAGTTACAGAGCAAATTAAAATTTTGAATTCAAAAACAAGAAAAAATATTCAAAAGTGTTCGTCAATTATAGATTCCTCAAATCGATGAGGCAATATGCGTTTTTATCTTGGTGTGGTAGATTTTTTACTATAGTTCAAAATTTGGATGCCAACCTATTTCAATTAGTTTCATTTTTAATTTTTTTTTTTTACATTACTACATTATTTATTTCCCAGAAATCCAATATTTTCTGGTATTTTAGTTTTGAAATCAGTTTTATTTTATAAATTCAAATGAGTTTTCCGTTTCTAGTTGGAAAAATTTTTCATTTAAATTTCATTGAAATTTTACTCATTTTTATGTTTACATGTTTCTTCAACAATTGGGGTTTACTTTAAAAATAGATTATGTATTTAAAATCAAACTATTAAGTCATATAAAATTTATTATTTTTGATTTACATGTCTACTTACGACAAGGAATTAGTACGGTATATATATTGTAGCTGTAGAATATTTTATTCTGTAATAATCATTTCATAACCTGAAATTAATATAAATTTAAATAATGATGAAATGTGTGTACGAAATAAAATTAATTTTCCACTCAATTACAAAACAATCAATCATTTTAATGTTGCGTTATTGTTTATAAAATTTATACTAATAATATTAAATAATTTTTATAATTTTATTGTTACAATGTTTTCAATATAAAAATTTTTAAATTGAATAAATATTTACATTTCCTTGTTGTAAAAAAATGTTTATTTCTATTATTATTATTATTATTAAAAAGATTAATTAATGAACACCATCATAGATTTCCAATTTTTAAGCCTGAAGACATATTTTACCTGCATGTCTATGAATAATCCAACGAAAAAAAATAATATTATGTTGAAAATATTTAGTATGTTCAATTAAACTTCAGTCTCCATAATCTGTTACTTATATAGATTTCTAAAATTATCTAATTGCACGAACTATTAAAGTACATGAAGTAACTATAAATTATACCATTAACAACATTAAGAAATGTGAAATCGTAAAAAATCTAATTATATTATAAATTATACACATAATGTCAGAAGATTGAAAAGTTTCGTTATATAATTCACTTTTACTATTATATAAGTACAATATTAATTAAAAATAAATGTCTGACAATATTAACATATTTTGGAGTTAAATATAAATTGCATAATTTTATAGAAGGTGTTTACAAGCGTCATTTTTTTTTCTTGTCTAAAACATTAAAAAATTTTAATACATATTTCATTTTATTCAATTTGCAAAACTTTTTTTCAAGGTTATATGTTAAAAATTCAATAAATAAAATTTAAAATCAAATATTTTGGTAATTAATTAATAAAAAAAAAAAAAAAAGGTGCATCAAATTTAATGCTTCGTCATTTTTTTTTGTCTTTCAATGCTACTATTTTGTATAGTATTGTATAATAATTAGATACCCACATAAAGTTAACATTAATTTGGCCCATTAAAAGTTTTTCAAAACCTTAATAAAAAAAAAAAAGCATTATAAAAAACTATTTTTGCTTATTATTTTCCTTTTGTTTTCTTCTTTTTTTTTTTTTTTAAGTGAAAAATAAAAATATTTTATAACAAAATCACTCAATATAAATATTATTTTTTTTATACAATTAAAAATAATATTTATATTGAGTGGTTTTGATAAAAAAAAAACTATTAATTATTATAGATAATATATTTTTTCCTTAGGATAAATAAAAAAAATATTGATGATATTGTGTACAAAGATACACATATCGTCATATACATAGATTATTTTTTAGGAAAAAAATGTTTTTAACTTCAGTAATCAATATCCAGCAGTGTTAAAGTAGAATATCTATAGGAGGAAAATCACATAAAGCTCCACAGTGTCTTTTTATTCAAAGCCTGTTCATTCAGCTAACACTTTAATACTAGAAGATACTTTTATCTTAGTATTCATAGTGAAAAAATCTTCTCAGATTCTTAATTATGAGCTGAAAAGGATTGAGCTATCCCAAATATTTATTTGAATCAACTCTGAAAACTTTCTAATGCTCTTGAAATCCAGCATTATTTGCAATAATAAATATATATTAAAAACTAAGATGTTAAATCTTAATAAAGTAAGAATTTTGACAATGATCAAATATTTATTGTAAAATGTATACCATAATAGAGAGACTGTATTTTATTTGGCGATAAATATTTCAAATTTACGACATGGTTAAGGCTATAAAATTTATAATAAATTTTATACAACATTTTAATTTTTTGTTTAATATAATAACGCATAATAAAAAGTGAAATTTCAGAACAATTATGTTATTAAAATCTTAATACTTTTTATATATACATATATGTATATTATTTTTTATATAGAGATGCAAAATTTAATTTAGCCTATTTGAAACTAGTTAATGAGATGGAAAGTGCGTTTTATACACTTTCATTATTATTTACGAAATTAAGTGATTATATGTATTTTTTGTACGTAACTTAAACTTTATGTATATAGCTTCTTATATGGACTATAAAATTATCTTTTTAGTTTGTTAGTTAATAGTAATTGAAAGACGCATGGAAACAATTTTTTTTTTTTTCAAATACTTATTGAAAAAAAAGTTCAAACCCCCCTAAGTTTTGATAATAAAAATATCAAGTTTGATTGAAACTATCTTTTAAATTATAGTTACATGCATTTATGTATAATGTTTATGTAAATTATATTGTGCACAAAATTTTTACTCTTCTAATTTGTAAATCAGATAACTATATTGATATTCTAAAGCTTGCTTGTAAATATAGAAATTAATAGAAGGATCTGACAATACTATCGAAATTGAAAAACTATTGGAATCTTTTGTACGAAACGGACCCATTTAATTTAATTTAAAAAAAAAAGAAAATTTCAAAAACTTTCTTATTTTTTGATAATGCTAGAATTTATTATGAGGAGACTCAGACTCGAATTGGGTTTTTGCGCCATTACAGAAGAAGAAGAATTTATTATGGATTTGCTGCAATAGTTTTAAAATTAAGCTATACATAAGCACATATATATTTATCATATGGGTATTTATTAAACACAAAAATATTTATTTAACTTATGATAAATTCGTGATGTCACTAATATTAAATAAATTTAAATCTTAACTTATGGTTTTCCAAATGAAGTAATTTATTTCATGTTTAAAGTTATTAAATTTTTATAGTCATCAACATAAAAAAAAAATTAATTTTGATATTGAATGGTCTCCATCACGAATTTTCGTTAAAAAAAAAATCGAATATTATTATTAGAGGATAGTTAAAAGAAAAATTATTTCAAGGTGAGCTTCATATAACCATTAAATGCATTTATAACGCAAAATTGTGAAATTGTCATAAAAAAAAAAACACTATAAATTAATATTTACATTCTTCTCTTATGCAAAAAAATAAATATCTAGATAAAAATATTAATTAGTTATTAATTTTACTTTCAAAACCACATGACAAAAAAAAAATTTTATCGGTTTTTTTTTTATTATTTTTCCAACTAATAGATTAAAATTTTCTCATGCATTGTTTGGTTAGAAAAGAAAATGTTTTCATCATATTATATTAAAAGGGTTCAAATGAAATTTTCGACGATGAAGATAGATTGACGTTCATAAAATAGATAAATGTCATGCTAGTGTTAGTTCCCTAATAAAGAAAATTATGAAATAGTCTATTTAGCAATACTGATTTTTAACTTTTTTTAGCAACAAGAAACTGGAATTCTCAAAATTTCGTAGTTGTGTATAATGTAAATAGTAGTACAGCTGTTGTGATATCCAGTACTGATATTTTATTTCTTTGTTAAAATGTGAACGTATATAAAATATAAAAAAGTTGGCTGCCAAAATTTACAATAATTATCAAAAAAATTATTTATTTTTTAAATGTAATACCTACAATCTACATGTACCTATATGTATTTATCCTAATAATCTCTTAATTTATCAAGTTTTAGTAAAACTTTCTTTATGAAATTTGTAACAAATCTGAATCAGGGGTTAAATCGATTTGCTATTTATTTTTTAGACCCTTTAAGGAAATCACTGTAAAATTTCTTTTTAACTTTAGTTTTACATAAATATGAAAAACCCAGTAAAAATATTATAACGTTTAACTTGAACATATATGAAAGGAAATTATAGTTTTTTATACTAAATGTTCTGTGATCATGAAAAATTATTTCCTTGAAAATATATGTATATTATCAAATTACTTAAACTTTTCTTTTTGTTTTTTTTTTTTTTGTTAAAGTGATGATGAATAGGTTATTAACTATTATTGAAAAATTTTTTTTTTTTTTAACAATTAACTTTCACTTTTATCTTCAAGCAACAATACATGTTAATTATTATTGATTTTCCTAGAAAATATTCATAGTTTATTAATTTTAAATTAAAAGGGACAAAATAAGAGAAAAAAAAAATGTCTATAAAAATGTCGATATTAACTATTTTTTTTTTTTTTTTTATTATTTAACGCCCAGAAGCAAAGAGACCCATTGTATTTTTCTTTCTCATTACAATAGAAATATGTATTTTAAATTTTTATATGTAAAAAATCAAAAGTTCACGGGAAATACAGTTCATAATGAAAATCATCTATACACAGTGCAGATATATATAATTAATTCTTTTTCACTAAATAGAATTAAAATATCCGTAGGTGTAGTTGGTTAATTGAAAAGCATAAGTATAATAAATTTATGTATATATGCCGGTAACGGAAGTAAAAATATATAATAATAGGAATGAGGTACACAGATGTTCATGCAGAAAATAATATATATTAAAAACTATTTATACAAATATATGTTTCTTTCTATATTAATTTGCCATACCTTATATTTACTTGTATTTACTTGTATGAAATATTCGATATCGCTCAGTATGCGAATTACTAATGTTCACAGATTGTTTCAAAACTATCATGATATTGCAAATACTTCAAGGTATTTACATTAAGAGATTAGAATACATCTTCACAACCTAGCCAGTTTTTTTGACTATTTAATATTAAATAAACTCCAAAAGTTTCACATTTTACTTGAAATCAGTGGATAATGGATATTTATTATGATATTTTATTAAATTTGAAAGCCCAGTTTTGAGTGCGAAAAACTACTATGTACTTGTAAGTTAGATTCTGATGGGAAGATTGCTTTAATCTCGAAACATGATATCTGAAGTTCAATTGTTGATTGGATAGTCTTATCTTCAATATCAACTTCTTATATTTGAGGTTTTAAAAAAACAAAATTTATTTAGGTAGTCTTTTATTAAGTGCAATAAACTTAATAAGCAAATTTTAAGTTCATTAATTTTGAATACATCACCACATTTTTTTTTTGACATTTAATGTTATTTAATAATTACTTTCAATATAATTACATTAAATATTTAATTTTTTTTTTTTTTTGTTTTTTTTATTCTTAATTTACGCATTGTACTCAAAATCTTTTTTTCAAGATAAAGGGGGAAAAAAAATAGTATTATTAAATAATTTATTTCCATGAAAAGTTAATGTGTACTTAATTCGGTACATTCACAGTTCAAACAATAACTTGACAATTTAATTCTTTAATTTTAATTTTAATTTTTTTTTGTCATTCAAAAAATTTTAATAAAACTTTCTGTGTTATGATAAAGTTAAATGTTTATAAAATCATTGAAAAATCTCAAAAAAAAAAAAAAAAAAAACTGCACCTAATTATTTGCAATTTTAGACAATTGTTTATAAATTAATAGTATAATTTTTTGTCTTAAATTCTAAATATTATGTTTATTTTTATTTATTTTTTTTTGTTTTCAACGTAATAATAAAAGCAGCAAAATGTATATAATAGTTAATGAGCGAACATTTTAAGTTTGAGATGAATGAGATAATTTGATAATAATTTTGTTTTGTAGATAATACTGAAATTGCGTTTTTTTTAAACTGTGTTTCCTCTCCCTGAGATTGACAAAAGAATGAAATATGTAGATTTCTGTCAATTGTGGAATGAGAGTTATAGTTTGATAATAAGTTGAAGTCCTAAATCTGTTTAATAAATTTAAGTTTTCTTCTTCTAAGCTCAAGAATATTATTTGTACTGTTTTAAATATCCTAGATTTAAATATTTGAAATAGTCAAATTTTTGACCAGAATTCGATTAAAGTTTGTCTTATTGTAATATTAAATTTAGCCCTGTCTTTTCATAAAGCCATCAATCTTATATTTTTATTTTAACTTTAAATGTTTCATAACTTTGATAATTTTCATTAAAATTGTCCAGGAAGTATTTTCATTATTTGTAATTTCGTACTAAAATACTTAAAATTTACACCCTTAAGTTTAATTTTATTGCTTTTTTTTAATTCATCAACAATAAACAAATTAACTAAAAAAAAATCACAATAATATATATCACATTAGAACTAGACTGTAATATAGTCAATTTTTTAGAGCTAATGAACAATTAATTACTTTACAATATTATTTCAATTGTGTGAATATAGTAGATGTTTTTTGCTCTTTAATTTTCACATAAAAGAAAATAGCTAATGTTTTTGAAACCCATAAAAAAATAATTTATAAAATGTCTATAAAATAAAAATTTTAATTATCTCTAATTGTTAATTGTAAATATCTTTATTTTTGTAAATTAATTGTAAAATATGTTTACAATTTTACTGACAACAATGTTCATTCAACATTTTATATAATGTAGAGTTCTCGCGTCGCACCTTAAAAAAAATAATAATAGTGTTGATCTAATGTATTGCGACTATGTGTGCCCACTGGCTATGATTACATGATAAGGATAATTGAAAACTAAGTAAATAAATATATTATGAACATGTTATTCCTTTCCTTACATATTTCATTATACACGTATTAACGTCAAACTATTAATTTTTCAATATATTATAGCTTTATTCTACATCTACATAATAATGTTTAATAATTTTATGTTAAGCATTTTACTATTACTATAAAGTTCTTTAGTTTAATGCATAATGCAGTATTATAAATACTATGAATATCATTCCTGAATTTGTAATAAAATATTAACTAAATATATACACATTAACATGACGACATAATCTTATAACTTAGTAGTTTCTTTTTATTAAATTTTCAAAACTTTTTCAGGCATATAACACAGAAATTGATAAAGTGTTCTATATATTTTGTATAAAAAATGGTTATACCTGGTCTAGGTCGTGACGTGATTGCACAAAATTAATTTTCTACATCAAAATTTAAACAAACGTACTTTTCTTTAATAAAAATTATAGTTTTGGTTATTGTCAAAATAAAATTCAGTTACAAATATGTTAAAAATATTTGAAGAATTTTGGTTTTTATCTAACCACATACATTCAAATTTCGTTCTAGTTAGGGTCTTAATAAATGGTAAAAAAAAAAATTTCCAAAATTTTCACGTTATGATATTATGAATTATGATGATAATAATAATTTCTAATTTTTTTTTATTACCCGATGATATCTATGACTAATTTTGTTTATATCGTTTTGTCGTCAATTTAATTTTTAACCTTGAATTTAATATTTTTGTATAAAAGTGACGATTTAGAAATTTTGTTTATTTTATATATTAAAAATTTAATTCTATTTTTGATTTTTTGATTTACTTATATTTTTTTCTATTTTTTATTATTATGTACGTATTATACATGGTAGGTTTATTAAAAAAAAATAAAATCAATTTTTGGTACCATTATATTACATTCCCACTAGAACCCACAAATTATTTATTAATACTTTTTGAACTTTATTTTAGCACGATATCATATTAAAGATTTACCAATTTTATAATTTTCATTTAACTACTGAAAGGTACTATATGATGAAACTTTTTCGATTAACTTTACATAAAATGTTTGCAGGAAGGGTAAAAAAAATCAAAATATTCAAATAACATACCTATAATAATGAAGTTGGCATTTTTGATTTTACAAATAAATATGTATAGTTATCATTTAAAATTTTAATTAATGCCAATTTAAATATAATAGTTTCCTTAGTAATGTTGAACATCCACTGAGTACATTAGAACCTTCCAATAAACAAATTCAGGATTTCCTTCCTTATATAATATTTTTTTTTTAAAAAGAAAAAAACAAAAAAAAAAAATATCTTTCTAGCACAAAATTTTTTATTTTACTCAAATTCTTAAATATTGTACAATAATGTTCAATAAAAATTTTTACTTTATCCTTAAGTCAGATCTTTGACAAAATATAATAATTATAAATATTCAAGAAATATTATTTTCCTTGAAACCTTATTGTTTGATCAATAATAAACTTTTTGTTCACGTACACATTTCTTAAAGATTGCAAAAGAAATTTAACAAGGGAATTATTTTTCCAACTTAAAACAAATTTCGTTTAATCGAAAACTAATATTGAAGAAATTAATTTTATTTTTTAAGTAAAAATAATAAAATTGAATCAATAAGTTTTATATTTTTCTTAATTTGGTTTTGTTTTATATGTATGAGTAAGTATATAACAAATTGTAAAATTTCGATCTAAGTCTAATCTGTATCAATAACATAAATATTTCTCTGCTTAAAACTAGTTCCAGCCTTTGTAAAATCCTAAAAGACGAAATGACGTATGAAAATTTGATAAGATAATAAGTTAGTTAGCCTTCAGCAACCCTTCGGCAAATAATAAAATAATATTTCACAATGAATTAAATATATTTAAAAAGAAAATTAATGTTAAATGCTTATTACGTTATTCTAAAAAATTAGTCGTCTTTAAAATGAATTATAATTATATTATCACAATATTTTCATCAGAAGAGACGACTAAAGAAAGAATTAATTGAAAATTTTGTAATATCTTTTTTTTTTGTGTATTTTGATTATTAAATTTTATGTAATAAATCAAACAATTACCTATTAGCCTTAATTCCCTGATTCAACTACAATTTTTACATTTGTTACATGTACAATTTTTTTTATTCATCATGTCCATTGTGGTCCCAAATTCAATTGAAAATGATGATAAATTAGATAAGATTTGAACTATTCATCAGCACAGTAGTGCATTTAACCTTCAAAAATGTAACTCAATTTTTTTTTTTTTTGTAATTTAAATGTAGTTACTATTTTATTTTTTTAATTATGTAAATTTCTTAAATAGAGAAAAGACAATATACAACTATCCCATTAAAATGTCAAACATCAACAATTTAGATTTATTACTTGTAACGAAATTTCTGTTTTTGTTGTGTAGTGTACCACCTTTTTAGACAAAAAGGTGTGAATAATTATGTCAATCCAGATATTAAGAAAATTTTAAAAACAAGTTCACATAATTATTTCAAAATTTCAAGTTTATTTCATATTTTTATTTTACTTAAAAATAATTACATTAGAAATCAGATTAATATTAGTTTAAAAAAAAATAATTTACGCGATGAAAAACCACTTATAGTTTTTTTAATTTTAAGTAAAAAATTACGTAATAAGGTTAGTTAAAAATTAGGGCTACATGTTACAGTTTAAGTTAGAAATTAGTTTTCTCGAACGTCGAAAATTAATTAATTAATGAAAAATGTAATTTTAAAATATTGACACGAAATTTACAAATATTTTAATCTATGGTGAAAATCTACCTGTTATGTAATATCTTTGATCCTTAATATAAAAACAACAAAAACATGTAGCCCACGTTAACAACTGATAAATCATATTTCAGCCCGGGATTGGAATCGAATTCTAATGAAACTTTGAGCTGCATTGATTTCCCGTTTATATAATCTTGTTTATTATATTGAAATATTATTTATTCATAATTCAGTTCAAATAAGTTTCTCATTTTCAAGCTTATTAACTTATTGATTATGAAATTAATAAAAATAAAATAATAATAATAAAATGTTGAAATAAAAATTTCTCTAACTCTCTTATATATAAGCTACAATATAAATTATAAAATGTTATCAAATTTCTATATTAGAAAATAATAAACCACAATTACCAATTTCATATTAGTTCAAGATGTCTCAAATTATTTTAAATAATTTTGTAAGAAAATAACTTTGATCACTATACTATTCAATTTTACTTATGATTTGTAACATTATTATGTTCGAACGTACATAATTATATTAAAACAGATAATTGATATTTGAAAAGCAAAAAAAAATTAAAGGTTATTTAATATTGCACAAAAAGGTTTTTTTTTTTTATTTTTGATTATATAATGTGTTGTTACTTATTTCACTTTGATATATTTTTCAAAATTATCATTTAATTTTATCTTCTTACTTAACATCTTTTTTTTTCATAAATATTGAATTGTTGTTAATTGCAAAATTTTACACGTTGAAGTAAGAAGGGATCTTAACAGATTCAAAATAAATGTTTCTAAAATTTTTTAGATTTTTTGTCAAAAATTGAATACAAATTATTTGTAGAAGTGAAAATTGATAAGATCTTAATTCTAAATCAATTATTTCATTTTTTTGGTTAAGTTTGACAAACTCACTTGAGCTAAGAAAAAACGTTTAGTATAATTTTAAATTTATTGAAAAGAAAATTTATAAACTTTTCAAATGCTTTATTTTAAAATAAAAATTATAATTCTAATTGTTAGTTATTAAAAATTTTCCAATGAAAATCCATAGAAACTTGTATAACAAAATGTTTTTTTTTTCGTATTCAAATTGTTGAAAAAGGAAAAACATTTTTTTTTTGTTAAATTATCTATTTTGATTTAAAATTATAATAAACTAATTTAATGTTATGTTAATTTTCACTTTTAATATAAAACGTTATGCAAAAGAAAACAAAAAATATACATACATACATAGTTCAATGATTACCATATAAAAATGCATCGGATTTTATTAATTTTGCGCGCCTTTTCTTGATTTAAGAAAAACAAAATGAAGATAAACAATGGACATTTTTTTTTTTGCATGTTTGAAATTAAAAACGTACATTTTCTGCATAAAAGTTGAATAAACTTCAATAAATATTTTTTCTTTATAGTTAAATGTTAATGAATGATTGATTGCTTACAAAAATTTATGTTAATGGACGGCAGTTTTATGTTTTGAGACCAAAATTGGTTTTTCTTAATAATTTTCTTTTTCCCAAATCGTTTGTAGAATAACGAAATAAAACTAAAATTACCTAATAAGTGAAGAAGATTGAATTCGGTATTATTGTCTTTTTTTTTTTGCATTAAAATTTCCAATTAATGACAATTTTTTATTATTTATAGTCTTCGTGATAAACATAAACATATAGGTCAATTCACACATATCAGTCACGTCAAGTCACCGTCACGTCACCGGCACGTCATTTCAGTCAAAAAAAATATCGTTCCTTGTAATTTAAATGAACTGTCTACACTCATCCGGCGCAGTCACGTCACCGAACCATCAGTCGTCCCACCGACGAGCCGTCAAAACTAAATTACTTTCCGACGATATTTTTTTTTTTGACTGACGGCATTTTTGAAATTGAAAGCAAAACAAAGAAACCAAAGATTTTATTTTGTAGTTAAAAAAACGGGACGGAACGGTGACGTGACTTAGGTGTGTAGACACAGGTCAAGATATTGACGGATACTTGACGGTGACGGAACTTTGACGTGACTGATATGTGTGAATCAACCTTAAAGATGTATTTCTAATGGGGAAATAATAAAGTGAGAATATTATCAGATTTTCTTGTGTATATAATAATCACAATTACCACAGTAATACAGAACTTTAGTTTTCCAATAGTGTTCCTCTTATCAATAAATGATGTTACAACATTTGTCAATAGTTAAATCATGTTACAATATATTTTTTTTTATTATATTTAAATATTATTATTCATACTTAATTTCATTTTCATGTACCTATTTCAATTTATATTTATTTTTTTTTATAAAATCGATCGTAAATTGTAATAAATTTATTTTTTTGGTGTCAATCAATTTTATTGGCGGGACTATAATTTTTATGCATGTGTAGTTAATTATTAAAAAAAAAAAAAATTATTTATTTTCAATGTGCCCAAGTGAAATTGTAGTTTCTGTCAATAATATCAAATATTTTCAAATATTGAATTACCACATAAATTAAAAAGTAATATTTCTTTTTATTTAATTTTTTCTTACCTTACAAAAATATTTAATTTATAGGCATTTATTTTTTTTTTATTTTGAATCGAATTCATCAATTATAAAATATTTATCTTTGATTTCAATGTGCCCAAGTGAAATTGTAGTTTCTGTCAATAATATCAAATATTTTCAAATATTGAATTACCACATAAATTAAAAAGTAATATTTCTTTTTATTTAATTTTTTCTTACCTTACAAAAATATTTAATTTATAGGCATTTATTTTTTTTTTATTTTGAATCGAATTCATCAATTATAAAATATTTATCTTTGATTTCTAGAATAATAATGATATAAGGTCAAATAATAACTTTTTCAAGCTTCATTTGTTAAGCGCCTTTTTTTAATTGCTTATTGCATTATTAATTTTCTTAAGAAATCGAAATTTCAGTATGACAAAATATAACAATTAGCCAGCTTGTTTCACATCTTCTATCTTTTTATATTTAAGGCTTAATTTTAGAAATTAGTATGTAATAAATTTTTTGCTATATTGCATAAATTTATTCAATTACCTATTTATTAAAAAATATTCTTATAGTATTTTAATTATAAATTTTAAAAAAGACTATAAAAATATTCAAAAATATGAAAAATAATAATTTTCAAGTTATTACATTTTTATATGGGTTTTCTTATAAAATAAAGTATATCAAATTTTGACATTACATTAATTTTTATTTTTCATGTGTCTTCATATTTTACCATAGATATAAGAAGAAATTAATAATGTGTGTAGGAAGCTGTTGAAATTTAACATGAATACCATTAAAATATTAATATAATTTTTTGGTTAAGGGAAATTTTCTTACATAAAATAGATTTATAAAATAAATACTTACGTTTACAGTTTACCCACGTATTTTATAAAATACAAATTTTTAATTTTAAAATATTATTTTCTTTAATAAGGACTAATTTTCTATTGGATCAATCACCTTATTATTATTATTATTATTATAAGTATATGTATATGTATATGTATATTATTAAAAAAAAAAATTATATATAAATAAATAATGACAACATAAAAACTATAATCACTAAAAACTTTAAGATTAGAAAGGTAAAAAAAAAAAAAAATTATAAAAATTATGTCGCCTTCAATTAAACTTTCATTACTTTCAATTTAAAAATTAATTGGAAATTCAATTCTTTGAGTGTAAAGACAAATTTAAAGAGATTTTTATTATTTTTTTTAACTTGATATATATTTATTTTATAGAAAATTTTAGAAATTATATTAAAAAGATAAATTGATTTTTATTGAACACGATCAAAATCAATGGTATTGAC
This sequence comes from Hybos culiciformis, assembly GCA_964007475.1. Classification (NCBI taxonomy): domain Eukaryota; kingdom Metazoa; phylum Arthropoda; class Insecta; order Diptera; family Hybotidae; genus Hybos; species Hybos culiciformis. The sequence continues at coordinate 32,938,255 of OZ023273.1, read as the reverse complement.
CATTCTATGTTTTGATTTGATTGAAATATGCGCTTATGCGGATGTAAAGTTTATTTAGAGAAGAAAAAAAAAAACGTTTTGAACATAATTTTTAATTTAAATAGATAAAAATAATAATGTTGTTAAAATAAAAATAAACCGATTATTTTTATTAATTTGAAAATTTTTTTTCTTTTTAAAATTGAAATTTCTTTAAACAGATTATAAACTCCTAAGTGTTTAACTTATGTGCGATTTGTATTTATATGTATTGAGTGTATAATTACATAAGAAGATTAAACATTGATGCATTTTATTATGCGTTTGCGAAAGGTCAGTTTTTTTTTCTTTAAACTTATGATTTTTATTCCAATAGGGTTATAATAAGTGTGTTGATATTGGATATTTCTACTATACATAAAAGATACATTTTAATCTATTTTATCGACATTTTTTAAACGTTTCGTAAATAAATAAAATTTTGATTAAAATATAAAATTTTCCACATAAAAGTAAACTAAAACAAAAAATTCAACTTGTTCGTAGACCTAGAAAAAGCAAATATGAAATCTGAATAGAAGTTTTCTCATTCGTTCATACGTTTGTTGATATTGTATGAAATTGTAAAAGTCAACTAGGTTGAAAATGTAAACTCGGCTTTTCTGTAATATCAACATAACTCTTTATCTGGATGTATTAAACTAATTTAATTTGTTTCATATTATGATTTTAAGAAATAAAATTATTTAATTTTTTAATTAACACAACATTTGGTTTTAATTAGTGAATTAGTTCTTTTCACAGCACATAAAATGCAAATTATTTCTTGTGGAATAAGTTGCAATTAGATAGCCAACCCATAATCTTTGTCTAAGGTGTAAAACCGTTAAAAAATTCTTCAATTCTCTCCCAATTTAGTTAAATCGAGCATTTTTTTATAAGAAATGTTTGAAGATTCCGATGTAAGCGCGTAACCCGCTTGTCTCAAACAAGTTAACAATGAGTTTTTTTTTCGGTGAATTAAAAAAAAAATTGTATAACTAATCCTAATTTCAATCAATCATTTTTCACAATAATTTTAATTTCTATTTTATTTTTTTTTGTTTATAATTTTTTTTATTATTTTGTTTTAGCTACTTAATCTTCTGACTATAAATGAAAATTTTCTTTAATTAATTTTATTTTTTTTTTATTATTTAATTATTTGATATGATTAAGCGTGAAAATGTACACCCCATTCACATAAAAATATCATGACTTGAATAGGACTTATAAATACGTGAAAGTGTTAAATTTTAGTTTTAAAACGCCCACTTAATTACGTTTTTTTATGAGGATTTATATAGTAAATAAAAATGCCAACAGCTAATTTCTCGAAAAAATACAATAAGTTTTATATTTCTACAAATTATGAATGAATTGATAAAATGCAATAAAATAATAATAAAAATATACAAAAAATTGTTGTGAATCAATTACTATGAACTTTATTATTATATGTACCTACTATAAAACCACATTAATACAACAAATTTATTTTGACATATTAGTTTATTATATTTCTGTCAATTTATGGCATAATTTTGATAAATCTGAAACTTTTTTATAAAACAATAATTAATTATTGTGAAAAAAAACAAGTTTTTTTTAAATTTTTATAATGAAATAGAATAATTATATTTTTATTCGAATTAAATCAAAATGTTAATCAAATTCGTGTCTGCTTAAAAACTTGGAAAATCTAGAAAAGAACTTTATTACTTCTATGAGATCAAGAATATCTAAGAGATCTAAGAGATCAAAAATATCCGTGCATTTTCATCGATAAAATATACTGATAGAAATCCAACACAAAGTAAAAAGCAAATACTGAGAAGGTACTGACTAAAATAGCAAACCTAGGGAGGGATATTCTAAACTTTATTAACTTTGAAAAAAATAACATTTTTTAAAAAAATTTATTTTTCACAATTTACAATCAATGTTGAATTCTCAATGATAATGTTTTTAACAAATAAAACTTATTAACAAATTAAGTGAAAATTAGATAAATTTATTATCAAAGAAATAAAAGGTCTAGGTGCAATGTTTTCTGTATATTATAAATTATAAGTTATTATGAATGTTGGAAAAACTGTATAGATAGTATGTACAGTTTATTTATATACCTATACATATGCTTACAGAGATTATTACTTGAAATTTTTAAAAATAGAAACTTATAATTTATTTATTAATAAATCTTGTATAGAGGTACCTATAAATAGATATTTAAAAAAAAATCATAAGTTATTGCATTGTATAGTACAATCAAAAATTTTCAAATGCCTATAAAATATTTATTTTCCGCATATTGAATTTTATTTTTATTTTTATTAATATTTTTATGTTAAAAACAAAGATTTAAAATCCAAGTAGCTGAAAAATATATGGAAACAAATTTTTCAATGAAACCTTGTTGTAAGGTACAATTTTTTCAAATTTCGATAAGTGGTTCCATACCCAAACACTCAATTGAATAAGAATTGATCAATAATTTTTAAAAAATATTGGAATAGAAAATTTTGAACTTGCGTGGCGTGAACTTACCAAATTTTTTGTTTTTGTGGAAATTTTCGGAATTTGAATTTTCATTTTTCTTTATTTTTCTCGTCCTTTGCGCAAAATATTGAAAATTAACTGACTTAAAATAATATATTCAAAAATTCACTAATTCACTAATTATCAAATTCTATGATCAAATAATAAAATTATAACTTTATCATTAAGTATACAAGTTGTTGGTTAAAAAAATTACATCTGTTTTTTGTAACAATTGTTCATTATAAAGACTAACTTTTAAAATTTAACCTTGCTGAAATTGCAGACATAAAACTGGAAATCACAAAATTTACAAACCATTCTGAATAAACATATTGTTGTGTATATATATTGTAAAGTATATACTTATGTGTAAAAAATATTTATTTATGCTAAAAAAAAAAGTGCATATTTTTACATAAACTGGGCAGCTAATAAGCGAAAAAAAACAAAAAAAAAAAAGAGAATAAAAAAATATTGTTGTTTTTAATGTACGTATATACCTACAAAAAAAAGACTACCTTGACCTTTTTCCATTAAAGCAATCTGGAAAAGTCAAATACTTGCACCACACAATAAAGATTCAGTGAATCGATCCATGTCTTTAGAGATTGAAAAAAGGAAAAAAGGAAAAAAAAAAAAAAAACCAGAAATATAATAACAATTTTATGTTTAGTATATAAGTAATTTTTATGCAATTTCTTTTTGTTTTGGTTTTCTTTTTGAAATGAAAATGACCACTATGGCGTAAAAATTTATTATCAAAATGAAACGAATATAATAATATTAAGTGAATTTTGTGAACGAAAACTTTCTTTAGTTTATTGCAGACATTATAGTGCAAAAAAAAAATTTTATTTTCTTTGAAGTTTTTTATTCTATATCTATATTATAAAATTATTGATTCCAATTTTATGAATATATAGTTGTGATTAGTTATACCTACTTTTATCTTTGTTTTATTTATTTTGTTGTTAAGAGAAAAGAAAAATATTTTTCGGATAGAATGTTTTGAAGAATGTATGTACATATATAATTTCCAGACTAATATATTTTATTTATTTTTTTCAGCTTTTATTTTATAATTTATTAATTTATAAAAAATTTGAAGATAATGGTTAAATATTATTGGTGAAAAGTATTTTCTTCTATTTCGATTTTTTATGTTCTATATATATATAAACAAAAGCTTTATTAATTTATTTAAGGTGCATTTTTATTTCAAATAAAATTGCTATAACTTGACTTATAATTTTTGAAACTAAGAATAATTATTAATTACACAAACGAAAAAATTTGAAAAACAATTCTTACTTAAAGTCAATTGACATTTAGATTACTTCCTGATGTATATCAACCACTGCATTTTCCGTAGGTTTGTATCTAACTGAGTAATAGTTTTTCTTCAAACACAGTGTTCATTTTAAAATCAAAGTTTGTAAAGGAACTAAAAATAATATTTTTAAAACTAAAGATATCATGTAGTAACGATTTGAATTTAGATCCTCAAAGAAAAAAATAATAATTTATTTTAAACATACATTTTAAAATCATTATTTTCATTTGCTCTCAATAACAGCAGATGGTTTATATTTTCTGACAATTCTTAATTTTTTTTTTTATTTCCTCGATTTTATTTCCTATAATTTTTAACAAGCGAAAAAAAAAAAGAAACTTCACACTTTCTTTACAAATTCTATTCATCTGGAAATACATAAATGCACATAATACATATATCGTCGGCGGTGCGGCGTTATGCCAGAATCTTGAAAATGCATCGTTTCGATTTAAATTAAATTAATTTTTATGTAGGTAATTTTTAAATTTTGATAAACGAAGAACTTTAATTAAAAATTTGTCAAAACACAGAAAGTTATGAACAAAACTTTTGGCTTGATGCATCATCTATCTTTAGGTTAGTTTAAAAATGCCAAATATCCAGTTCAATGACACTGGCACAACATCGACGATGTCGTTGTTTATTTATAACAACATAAAAATTACAATTTATGTTTAAAATGAAATGAAATAAACTGTGCATAAAATGAAAATTATCCTTAAGGCAGTAAATTTTTCATTTGACCTATATAAAAACCTATAAAATATGCATGCATTCAATTACATTCTTCTTTTGTTGTGTAAAATTTAATATTCTTTTATTATTATGTTGCAATTGCGAAAAAAAAATTTGCATTGTATACAGAAAATCTTTTGGGTGAAAATATATCCATTCTGAATAATGAAAGTGAAAAGGTTGTTAAAATCATATAATGAACGCATTCAATCAACTCTTGCCCATTTTTATCATATACCTTTATTGTTACACAAAATGGTTTTAAGCTACATAAAATTAAAAATTTTGCCACAGTTATTTACAACAAAATAAATATTAAATAAGAATCCCAACTTTCTAATAGAAGATTTTGTTAAATAATGCAGAAACAAAAATATATTGAGGATTATTTAGAACTGTTTTAATTATCTAAGTCATCAAAGCATAACCTAGATCATATTAAACATATTGTTTTCTATATATAATTGATCATGGTTTATTAGATATAAAAAATGTTACGGCCTTAAATTCGTGAGAATTGCTAACATTTTACTGCTTTTATATCTTTATAAACTTTAATATGATAAAATTTTATAAAAAAATAATTTTTTTTTTTTTTGCACTATTCTTAAAACCTTAAAACAAAAAGAAATTTCAAATAAAACCTATATTTTTTCATATTTCTAACCATTCCTTAAATAATTGATATCAAGTTATATTATACTTAGGTATATTTGAAAGAAATTAAATAACTTTAAAATTATTGATTTTATTGCGAAAAAAAAAACTAAAATTCATTATAATAAAAAAATTTTCCGCTACTTCATTTGAATTTTCTATAATTTCCATTTTCATAAAAAAAATTTTCTTTTAGGTTCGTTTTAAGCTAAAAGTCATTAAAATTTTTTTTAATACAAAATAATATATAAATTTTTGAAATATTTGAGAGAAAATCTAAAAAAGGATAAAATATTTCTAAATCCATGATTTAATGATTTAGTACATTACTTCTTTTTAGTAGTGGAATTAGAATAAAAAAAACGACGAAATTTTTTAGTTATTATTATTACCAATGTCACTTTAAAAACTGAGGAAGATTTAAAATACATTTTTTTTTGTTATTTCTTCCATAAAATTCTTTAAAGATTTGAAAAGTTCGTTTTTATTTTGGAACTGTGATACCGATATAGAAAAAGAAAGTATACGAATGATGATGTGCTGAAGCTATCTTTAAAGAAAATTATGAAATGTATTTTAGATTGAAATTATAATAATAGTGTTCTTAGAAAAAAAAAATGTATATTCAACTTTATATAAATTATCGTTCCACGTGTTTTCCAGGTGAGTCTTCTTTAATACTGCAGACACACCTAACTCTAATGAATCATAAAATTATTGTCTGTACATAATGCATGAAATGCTTTTTGCACACTGTTTTTGAGTTTAAAAAATTGACATAGACAGACAGTTTTTTTTTTTTTATTATTGTTAGTTTTGTACGTCTTAAGTTTCTAGGAAAATTAAATAGGAAAAAATTGAAAGAATACAAATATAGGTTTCTACTACGTCTGGGGTTTCGTTAAATGAAAAATCCATGATATATTCACTGAACTTCAACTTAATTATTTGCATCAAGTACCTTAATAAAGCCTATGAGAGATTAGGATAAAACTTCTTTTGATAACAGCACAGCAGGTTTTTAAAATCTGTAATCCCAATTGTTGACAAAGTTCAAATATTTAAAAGTTTCTCCTGATAATTCTTATAACAAAAATTTTCACAAATTTTCACATTTATTTATTTTTTTCAAAGACTCATCACGTAAGTGTTGACAAAATTATTATCAACAATTTAATGATTGCCTTTTGTTTTGCAAAATGTTTTCGTTATCATAAAATATTAAAACATAAAAAAAAAAAGATTTAAATGATGATAACATTTTTTTTTATTAGTTATTTAAAGAAAAAGTAGGTCACGCACGAATTAAATTTTTCAACAAGCTTATGAAAAAAAATGACTAATTTTTTGTTAATTGAATTAATTTTTTTTATTTTATTTTTTATTTTTTTATTTATTATATATAATTTATAACAGATTAACTTAATTATAAAAAATGTGAAGTTTTCGTCGCGCAACACTTATGAATTTTTTAATTCAGTAACATATCTAAAAATTGAGAATTTTAGAGGTTTCAGAACATTCATAATTTCAATTTATCGTGTTCTGAAGACCTTGCATTTCTCAGCGTATTCTATCAAATCTTGCTGCAAAGAACTGTTTAACGCTAGAAAAGGAAATAGGCGTCATGACATTATCATTTAAAAAAGTATATATAACTATGAAGATAAGTGTGCTGAAAATAATGTTTATTTTTATTTAAGTACATATAAAAATAAATTAGAGGTTTTGTTAACTGTTTTCTTTTCATACCCAATTGAATAAATTTATTTTTTAATAAAATATTTTCATAAAGATTATGTTATTAAAAACTGTTTTTTTTTTTATAATGTGTTTAAATAAAATTTTAAATCAATATTTTTTTGCGAAAAAAAAGCCTTTAATAATATATAAAAAAAAAAATATTATAATCTATATTTTCTTTTGCTTTATTTTTCATTAAATTAGATTTCCAATTTTCTCTGTATCGTACAATACAATTTTCTATGTTGCAATTAAAAACTATATGCAATTTTTTGCACATTTTTTACTGTTTTTTTTTTTCTCAAATGCATTTAAAAATTTGTAATAAGTTTCTTAAAATTATTTTTAAATAAAATATTATATATTAATTTGTCATACTGCTAGGAAAGTCCACAGACTTCAAGTATTTCGGATCGTTGTTCAAGAAAAAATATTCTTTTATTTCCTACAAATAAATACAGTACAATCAAATTTCGCAAATTTGTTTAATTAAACATATTAAGTGATCAAAACAAATTATTCGGCAAGCAGCAATTTTTTTTGAACTTAATTCAAAAATGTTAACATTAAATGTCGGTTTCGGTTATAATAAATTCGAAAAATTATGATACCAGAAGAAAGTAGTTTTGACAGTTTTAGCATAATATTTATATTTTTTAACATTTTTGTTTATGCATATAGTAAAAATTGTAACATGTTTGATATTAATAAAAATTATGTTAACTTTCGGTACAAATGTTAAAATAAAATTTATTTGTGTTTTTATTTGTGTTATTGAAATGCAAATTTCTTTTTACCAAAAACCTTTTGACTTTTCTTGTTATTTAATTTTTGTGTTTTTTTTTATATTATTATTTTTTGTGTTGTCTTTTCTTGATTTTTATTATCAAAAGCTAAAAAATAAAATAAACATTTATTTAATTTTTTTTTTTTTTTTGGAAATAATTTTTAATTTATATGCACTTTTACATGCAAAATCAAATAAATAATTTGGCGTAATAATTTTAAATATTGTAGAAAAATAATTACGCGAACATAAATTTGTGTAATAATAAAATGAAAATTTTTTAATAAATTTTAATTTTATTTGTTATTTTACTAACAATTTTTATATATATAAGTAATATACAATAATACCATATTTTTTCGCCTTAATATTATCATGAAACTTCAGTCCATAATTTCTAATTTTATTTTTCTGTTAATTAAACATCTTTTGATTCACTTCATGGAAAAAAGTAAACAGAAAATTTTCCTGAAATATAAATAAAAAAAAATTTCTACATTTTCTTTTTTTTTTTTATGATTTATGAGAAATTATGTTAGTTTACATTTTATATAGGAAATCATAATATAAATGAAAGAAAATATTTTCTTAAAAAAATATGCTCTGAATTTAAAAGCGAACTGAATTCAATTTTTCACATAAATAGTTTGAATTTTATTTAAGTATAACTATGTATATTATAAATAAGGAAAATTTGATGAATGTTATGATGGACAAAAATGTGATGATGATCATAAAATGACATCATTTGTTCTAATTAAAAGATTTTTTCGAAATAATATCTATTCCCAAGCAATATCCAATTCGGACTGTTTGATATGAAATAAATCTTCTAAGTCACTAAGCATAAGCTCATCGCATGTTCTATTGATTTATTAAATTTACATCACTGATGTGGGATAACAAAATTAAAAAGAGGTCATTGTCTGATTTGAAATTTAAAACCAGTTTTTTATTTATGTTCAATATCTAACAACACATAATGTAATATCATCATATCCTTCTAATGAATTCATATACCATTTCATGAAAAGCGTGCGAAAATGAAAACAAACATTATTTTTGTGTACTAGAAGTGTCAGTTAAGTTTTTAAACAACTAATTTTTTTTTTTTTTTAACTGAAAGTGAAACCGCTTAACCTGCAATAAAATATTACATACACACTTCATATAGAATCTAACCTTTTTTAACAGGTTTAAGTAAAAAAATCATAATATACACAATTACAGAAAATATTATTATTCTTAACATAATAAAATATACTTAGGTACCTCTATCATTCAACAATATTTTTTTTTTTGTTAATTTTTTTTTATTTAGAAATATTGAAAACAAACGTACAATAAATAAAATATAAAGAAAAAAATAAAAAAAAAGCACATTATTGACCTTCGTAGTAACCTTCAGCGGTATAATTTTTGCGTATTTTAATCCCTGGGTTCAAGCACACCTGTATAAATATTAATTTCAATTAAAGTTTAGATTTGTTGAAGGTATATCAAAATTCAGAATAAAACTATATACCTACAAGTATATTATTAAAAACTATTTGGCGCATTTTTTTTTTCTAGCCATTATTTTATGGTGTTTTTTTCTATGTATAAAAGCGAATTACAAAAATGAACTTGTAGCCTACATGTAATTAGAAGAAATAAATAAAACATTTTAAATTAATTTACTAATTAGTAAGGGTTTAAAATTTCAATAATGAAATAAATGTATTTTTATTTTTTAATTTTTCCCACCTTAGCTGAAATAATCTTAGATTTTAACAAAAATGATTATTTGATTATTCGTGACTTTAGCCAAGCTTGAATAAAATGTCACTGATGTCAATAGCTTTAAGTTTATTAAATAATAATAATATTTTTGATCGTAATATTATTGTTAATTGTATTCTAAATTGCATTCACAGCTTCTGTATCAGTAATTATGTTTTTTAAATCTTACTTTAATAAGTCACGAAAAGTTTATGTTCCTAAAATTTAATAAAAAAAATTTCTTCGAAAAATTTAATGATATTTTTGTAATCTACCTGCCGCAAATAAATTCTTTAATTGGATTGAGAAACCTAAAAAGAATATAAGAAATGAACGAAATTATTGAATTTTCAGAAAAACTGGCATGTCCAAATTAATTAAAACAAACTCTATTTTTTTTTTGGAAAAAAAAATTATTATAAAGCATTTTTCATAAAAAATCTTTGCTAGAAAATAGAAATGTAGAGTTTCTCAAAAATTTTTGAAACATTAAGAACCGAAATCATTTTATTATTATGTTCTTTAGGGTCAAGTGGGGTAATTGTGAATTGGGGTAATTGTGAACGGTAAAAGTAGCCTAGGAAAAAATTACAATTTAAAAAAATTTGAAGCGTAAATACAAATTATAATATTTTCTGCACGTGTGAAAAAAGTTTCGTAGTGTTTTGTACATTTTCTACTTGACATCAAGTATTTGAAAAAAGTTCCAAAAAAAAAGTGTTTTTCAGTTGAGAAGAGTTTTTTTAAACCTTTTTATTTTAGTGAAAATTTGACATTAGTAAAATAAAATTATTTATTTTAGCAATATAAGGGATTAATTTAAATAAAATGAAATAAATTTTTAAATAAAAATAAAAACAAAGTGAAATAATTAACTTTCACAATTACCCCTTAATTTTTAATGTGTGAGGTAATTGTGAACATAAAAAGGGGTAATTGTGAAAATAAAAAAAAAACTTATTTTATGTTTAAAGATAAAGAAGTGGACCAAAAATGCCCAGAAATTACGTTAAGAACACATTGCCAAAAAAAAAGTGGAGGAGAAATTGCTGAATGCCTATTAGCTCGTGCAAAAAGTGGCTATCCATGTGACAGAGACGAATTGCTAGGTCTTATATAAAGTTTTGTTTCATTCAAGAATTTAAATACACCATTCGTTAATGGTATGCTGGATTGGATTGGTTCAGATCACTTATTGCACGAAAGCCTTCACTATCTATTAAAAAGCCAGAATATCTTCAAAAATATAGGAAAGTTGCACACAAATCAACAATAATTTACGATTTTTACGACAAATTGGAAAGTGTTTGCAACAAAATTAACATAAAAGATCTTGAAGATGCCTGTTCTATTTTTAACGCTGATGAAAGTGGATTTAAAAATGATCCTAGTCGATTACGTGCGATTGGCGAAAGAGGAAAAAATGTTTGTCGAGTTTTTGGTGTAGATAAATACCAGTTCACATTTACCCCATTTTTGTGAGGTAAATGTAAAAATCGTCGACTTTACGGAATTAGCTACAGCACCGGGACTGTACCTCAAATTAGAATTCCAAAAAATACATAAGATAGTGAAGAAGTTCAGCTTTCCAGCAACGTATGGGTTTTTTTCTACGACCAAGCAAAGATAGGAAAAAATAATTTTAAACTTTTTTTTGTGAAGTTGCAAAATCGTTCACCATTACCCCACTTGACCCTATACGATTCTCAATTGGGGAAAATACAAAAATGCTACAAATTTTGGAAAATTTATGTGGTATGTCTTGTTGTCGTTTTTGATAAATAAAATTCTTGTTATCAAAATGGAAGTGAAAAATTTCAAGTTCAAAAAAAACTTCCAAAACGTTTTTCGATAACAGAACTAGGCCAGATTTTATCTTTTGTTCTTTCTTTGTTAATTTCAAAGATTATCATAAAATTTATGACATTATAAATAAATAATTTAGAACTTATTATAGTTGATTATTTAATGAACTTGAACATATATCTTATTGCTCTTTAGAACCTTGGATGAATTCTTGCCTTGAAAATTTTTAGAATAAAAACACGAGATATTTTAACCAGAATCCAATTCAACATAGAAATTCAAATTTAAATAATCTTTTATAAACTTCGTAAATAATGACTAGAAATTACTTATTATCCTTATGCCTAATTGCATTGCCTTATTTTATTGGCGTTGGTTCACAAAATCCACCACCAAATAAATTACCAGCGGTTGGAAAAGTGGTAGGCGGTGAAGAGGTTTCACGACATAGTGCGCCATTTATTGTTACAATAGCTGTTCGCACAGCAAGACGTGGTTATGTTCCATTTTGTGCGGGATCATTAATTGGCGACTCGTGGGTTCTTACAGCCGCACATTGCCTTCAATTGGATGCTTTCCGAATTCATGTTATAGCTGGCCACCATAATATGAATAATTTGATTGCTGAGAATGACACAGTACAAATTCGTCGATCTGATTTCGTTGCTACTCATAATAATTTTGATCAAATCGGACCATACGATATTGGTTTAATTCATCTTAGCCGTCCATTCGATATAGGACAAACAGAGGCAATAAAAACAATTCCACTGTCAGAAGATGACGATCCAGAAGGTGAAGTAACAATTTTTGGTTGGGGAAGTATTTATGCATCAACTGATAGAGAATATCCATCTATATTACAAGCTGCGAATTTGACCCTTGTTACAAACGACTACTGCCAAGACTCATTCACCATAGTTACAATTGATGAGCGGCGTAATTTATGCGCGGGGCTTCCAGAAGGTGGCAAAAGTGGATGTGTAGGAGATTCTGGTGGACCAGCTATTCAAAATGGAACACTAATGGGAATTATTTCATGGGGACCAGTTGGATGCGATTCTGATTCAGGTCCTACTGTTTTCACTAAAGTTCAATCTTATTTGGATTGGATACGTAATAGAATGGCAAATCCTTTGACCGCCCTTTCAGAAGAAGATGATGAAACAGATTATGATGAAGATGAATTGATGGATGAGTCAAACTTGAATGCTATAATGGATCAAGTTAATTCTCATGGTTCAGCTGCTATAAACTATAACAAAATTTAAAATATATATGTAAAATTAAAGTTTAATAAAAATGTTCCTAGTTCGAAAAATTAGGAAAAGGAATTCCCGTATTTTTTAATATGATTTTAATTCAATAGAATTTAAAATTTAATTAAATTAGGATTAATAACTAAAATCAAATATTCCATCCTTTCTATTCAATGAGTTTTAAAATAACATATAAAGTGATTATTATTAATATATCCACCAGCTATTATTAGATCGTTTTTAAGAAGAAAGTTCATATGCAGAACTATTTTATTTTTCCGCAGAACATGGAATAAGAATTAGTACAAGAATTGGTGAAATTAAAACGAAGTTATAATATGAGATTACATTAATTAATTAAATATTTTTTTGAGTTAGCTACGCAAATAAGCAAAATTGTCTCTAAACAACTTCTATCATTCTACCAATTTAAAAACTATTTTTTTGTTTCAATTATGTTTTTTTTCTATAACTAACAAAAATTAGACAATTATGAAGAAGAACCAATTTAATATGTTACATTGTCGTTGTTTTGTGAGGGTTTATAAAAATTGTGTACAAAAAAAATTAAACTTTTTTTAAATTAAAATTAAATCTCATGCATGAAAAACGACGAATAAAAAACATAGTTATATATATGTTGTAATGTAACAACATATATCCATAATGTGTTAAATATAGTTTCACCAAAATTTATAATTCTATTTCTAAAAATTTCTATTGAAAACTAAAGTTAAATCAGAATGATAGAATTTTTTTCCATTAATATTTCATTTTAGTAGAATAAATTATACCTACGATATTATTATGACTACTCAGTTAGATTAGACAGTCTAGCTACGATGCTAATGAAGACAATTATTTCTAAATATTGTCTAAATTGTATTAAAAGGAAATGGCTGTGGTATAAAAATCGAAATGTGATAGGTTTTCCTTAGATTCAATATTATAAATCATATCAATTTTTACACCATTCTTTACTAAAAAAATGAACCAAAAACTAAAAGAACACTAATGCGTTGTTTATAGCTACCACAGTAAAGTAATTTTTGGAGGAATGTTCCGGAAACCTATTCACAGCTAATTTTATCTGAAAGTAAAAAATCAACTGCAAAAAATATAAAAAAAAATTTTTTTGACAGGAAAGGTATCGTAAAAAAAAATTATGATAGGTAGGAAACGTAATGAAAAAGAAACAAAAAAATAATTTTGCGAAGTAATGAAATTTTTCAGATATCAAAAAAAATATTTTAAAAAAATTCTTTTTAAGAAAAATAGAAAAAAATAATATCTTCATTTTCAGTAAATTTGCTTAAATATAAATAGAATAATAACAGGTAAATTAGCTATAAACAAGGCATTACAGTAATTTAGTCAATAAAAATATTTCAATAAAATCATACATGTACCTTTTAATAATATACAGATATAGTCAACAACAACTGTTATAAGCACACTCGTTTTCAGTGTGTAAAAGCAAAAATTTTGAAGCTAAAACTAATTCATTATTATAATACACCAATCTACATTCTGATAATATTGACAGTCAGTTGTAGTCAACAACTATCAGCAAGCACCCTCGTCTTCAGTTTATCGGTGAAAGAAAAAAAAATTATGACATAATTTTTAGATCCGTCTAACTCGAATTAAAATGTAATTATCACATGAACTGATTTATGAAAAAAAAGTCGAAACTAATTTTAATATATATAGAAATTTAGTGAATTTTGTTTTTTGTTAATCTGAAGGTTATTTAGAAGTTACAATTGAGTAGATTTTCCTAATTATTCGTTCATTCGCTTTTTTCTTTTAATTTATGTCCAAATAATTTTTTTTAGTTTTGTTATTTTTGTCTAACAAATTAAAATATTTTCCGCTAAATAAATACTGTTTAATTAAAAAAAAAATACAAAATTGTTAGATTATTATTATTACCATAGTCTGAAAAGTTTAAACCAGGATATTTTTGTGTGTTTTTTTTTTAATAGTTTCATATTAATTTGATAAAATCTAAAAAACAACAAAAATCATTAAATCGTTTGCTAAACAAAGTTACACCTATTAGTCGTAAAAAAAGAGTAAAAATTCATTGAAATTTATAATGAAAATGAATTTAAATTTTGTTTTTTTATGTCAAATTACTTTTTGGCCCCGATATAATGGCAAAGATTTATATGTTTTGAAAAAGTTTTGCAATTTGTAATTTTTATTTTTTTTGTTCAAGAAAACTTTATAATTGAAAAGATATTATCGCAGTTAAATAATTTTTTTTTTTTTTTTGAATTATTTTCAAATTAAAATCAATAATTCAATAATTTTTATGTAATGTACATGCATTTTATATATTTTCTATTTAAATAAAAAAAAAAAAGGTTTTTAATGTTATGTTGTGCAACCAAACGCGCTGTTCGTTAGTAGATTTTTTTTTTATCATTTTATGATTGTAAAATTAATATTGTAGCTCTTAAAGGAACTGAAAGAGACCTTCGTAGGACTTTGTGAGCTTATGAAACCACCACTTTAACGTACCGAACACAACACACATAGACTTAAGTCGTTTGATAATTGAATCAGGTTTTGTAAATAATGTACATTAAATTTGTTCAATCAATGTGGCGACAAAAGAAGAGCACATATAAAATTATAATCACAATTCAAATTTTTTTTTAAATAATTTTTTTGAATTGCAAGCTACGAAAAATATTAATTCTAATTCTAAGTTTAGAAGTTAAACTGCAAGTATCGGTTTGATTTTTTTTTGTACGATTTTCTCGATGAAAAGAAGTTTGAATCGAAAGGAAATCATATCAATGCTACATTTGATGAATTACTTCAAGTTAAATGTTTTACTCATTTCCAGCCTTCTTTAAAATAATAAACAAAATTATCATGGAAAAAAATTTATAATAATTGCTTTAAGTTTTTAAATAATAAATTGAAATAATGTTTATTAAATTTTTTTGTTTTAAATGTAAAAAACAAATTTTTGTTATTTTATGCCTCACCCAAAAAAAAAAGAATTTTCTCTTTTTTCTCGCGCAATGTGAATAGGGAAATAAATAAACATAAAATTATTTACATATTTTTTTTTTCTTATATTCAAATCTATTACAATTTTCTGATGTAATTTAATAATTTTTTTTTTTTTAATGAAAATTTTTGTGAATATGGCCTCTTATGACCAATAATTTAATATTATGTCATATTCCATTATTAAATACCATTCAATAAAATTTAAATAGCATATTTTTAAATTGAACTGTGAACTTCTATAATATGATTATGATATAAAAAAAAATTCATATAGGTTTTATTTTGCAGAACAATGAATTTTATTAATTTTAATGCCATAAATGTCCAGCTAGCTTAACTTACTTAAATAAATCTTGATTCTGAAATTAATTTTTTTTTTATTATTATTATTTCAGGGTGAACTTAGTGAAATCGGGTCTGGACAACCCGGTATGGAGTGTATGCCAATAAGACAACAATCTGGTGTTTTATATCATCATTCAAGTCATCATCAAACTTATCATCATCACGTTGTTGATCAAACAAAATCATTACAGGAATTACAGAATGAAGTCGGTGCTTTACTGGAATTCCGTGATTTGGTTATTGAAACATTTCCAGATCTTAAAAATAAAATGGCATCAATGTCCGCAAAAAATTCACTTACTTCTGGCGGTATGGTATCTAATTCATCATTGGCTTCCAGGTAAAATAAAATTAATTATTTTTTTTTAAGATTTAAGAAATAAATTGAAGAAATATATGTAAGGTTTATATTCAAGAATTTTCTGCATACATAATTTACTAAATCATCTAGATTAAATAGTAAATTATTAAAATTATTGCTTAATGTTGTTGAATTAGACTCAAAAGACGAAAGTTTTTATGATTAAGAAAAGAAAGATAGACTGAGTATTGGAAACCAGAAGATCTGAAGACTGTTTTTCGTTTCTTTGAGCCATGCTATATAATTTATAAGTGCTCAAAATAAAAATGTTGTTATATAGAACCAATTTAAACACAGTAGAAAATTTTTAAAGTAAAATGTATATTAATTATAAAATGCATCCAATTGGTTGCTGGGCATTGAGACTTTACTCCTTGAACTGGTGACAAGGCACAGTGAAAAAGAAACCAAACAGATTCGCCTCTTGTTTGAAATATTCAGTCTATATCGTTTAATTCCAGAATGATTAGAAAAATTAAAAGTCAAAGTAATTTTAGATTAGAAAAAGAATTGCTTTAATAAATATAAAGCATTTTTTTAACATTTGTGTCTAATTTTTATACATTTATATATTTTTTTTTATTTTTGATTATCTTTCCTTAAAATCCATTGAATAATATTTAGGTATTTCAAAAATTTTTCCATCATAAAAATAAATTATTTTGTTTACATAAAGTTGACAATAATTTTGTCAATTTATTATTGACTGACTAAAAAAAAAGTAAAGAAATTTCACTTTTTTTTCTTCTTAATTTATTTTTATAATTTTTTTTTTTAACAAAATAATATAAAAAAATAAAATTATGATGAACTTGATTTATTTAAAAAAGATACAATTGTGCGGGTGAAATCTTTTAAATTTTTTTTTGTTCAACTTTCAACCAGATTCACTTTTAATAAAAAAGATAATAATCTTTTTCAATTTCCGAATGAAATTTAAATTTTAAACAAAACAAAAAATTAAATAGATTCCTCTTTCAGCAAATCACTTTAATATTTTATAAAAAAATAAAATTTCATATGTGTAATTTTTATTCAAAAAAATTAAATCGTGAGAAACTAATATTATGCGTAAGTTAGGCAATTTAGAAAATGTTATAAATGATAATGACAATAATTGACAATTAAAATGATGAAAAAAACTTTTTCTTTAAACTTTTTCTTTAATAGTAAACGCGCAAATTCAGAAAAATTTAATTAAATCCCAAGCTCATATGAATTTTTTGTGATTCGTTTGAGCGGATCGGTCTTTTTCTTTTACTTTAAAAATTTTCAAATACAGTTTCTTTTTATCAAATTCAGAGCCAACCAAATAATTAAACTTCGTTCAATCTATATCATTTTTTTTATTTAAAAATTAAATTATTTGTTTATATTTTAGACGTGAATGGGAACCTGGAATACGAATTAAACGTAAAGTAGTACAACAAAAAGATATACCCGCATTGTCTAATGGAAGCAGTAATAATAATAATAATAATGCTAATGGCAACAATGCAAACAATGTAGAAATCTCATCATCATTGATAAGAAGTCGTAGCAACTCACATAGTGGTAAAAAAGAGCCAAAGAGTGGTGAAGGTAATGGTAGTGTTATACAGGATTCGGGGTTTTCAACAGAAACAAGCTCATCAAAAGACGCACATAGTGCTTCGTCGACGACTGGTGCTATGCAGGTAATATCTTAATTTTTAATTTACACATCATTATTGACGATAGTTATTTAATAAACACATTTTGACATAAAAATTTATCTTTATAATCCAAATTAAAATTATATGTTATTTTTTTAGGGAGCTGGAGCAACTAATCGTCTACTACCAAATGATCATGATGATGAATTATTAATATTATTAGATGTGATTCATAGAAAGAGTAATCGACTTCGTGAAGAAGTTGATCATTTGCAAACTTTAGAGCGAGATAATAAAGTGATACGTGATAATAATATTAAAACTCATCAACAAAATAATAATGGTGAATTACCAACTGGCTGTATTAATCATAAAACATTTCAAGAACATATTGATAGACTTAATAAAGAAGATATTCAAATATTACGAAAGGAGAGAGATCGACTTTTAGATAAATTAGCTGAAATGGAAGCTGAAACATTAGCTGGCCGAATAAAAGCTGCTAAAATGCAAGATGAAGTTGATGAATTAATAAATATTAAAAAAGATTTAGAAGAACAATTAAAATTAGCATTAAGTCAAAAATTAGAATTAAATTCTAGGTTGCTTGAATTGAATAATAAGCAATTAAGTAACAATAGCAGTAAAAGTTCATCAAGGTATTAAATATTTGATTTTATTTTTTATAAAATTTTGTTCATCGTTCATACATTTAAATAAGATACATTTAAATTTTAAATAAGATAAAATAGCACTTGCATCGAAAGGATGCTTTTAAATTCTAGTATTTTTAAGGTTAACTAACATTTTATTATTCTATTATATTAATTATTATTTTTTAACTACTAGTCAATCTGAGTCATCCAGTCATCGTCATTCATCAGCAGCTACAACGATTCTAGCAGTACCAAATCCTGTAAAGAATCAACCAAATGTATTTCAACCACTTGTTATTACTAATTCAACCAGTGATGAATTAAATAATAGCAATAGCAATAAAATTAAAAATTTTTATCCATTCCATAGTGATATTATAAAAACTAATGAACTAAAAGAATTAGGTCATTTAGATGGTTTAATTAGTACGCCAACAAATCGTTTAACGAAGTTACGTGCAATTGATTCAAAAAAGATAGCTGCCATATTATTAGAGACAAATGTTATTGAATTGCAAAGGCACCTTTTGACACTAACAGTACAAAATCAGGTAAAGAGATGGAAATATTATTTGAATTAAATATTGAATGACTGACTATTTCTTGAAAACCTTTATTTAATCACTTTAAAAATTTATAAACATTCATAAGATTTAATACAAGTTTTCTACTTCCAAAAGACCAAAAACACATTTTAAATTATTTTTGGATTTTGTAAAATACATGTGGCGGTTGTAACAATTCAACATTAAACCAAAATAATTAAATCTACCTAACTTTAATAATAAAAAGATCTAACGTAACTTAATAAAAAATATCGTATGATTCTTCGTATTTTTTGTTAATTGATTATTTTTACCATGTACATTTTGGATAAAATAAAATTTCAGTATTAATCAGAACTTAAAACTCAACCGTTCTTTTATTTCCGAAGAATTAAAACTCAGAAATTATATCACACCGACTTCCTAAGTGGTCGCTGCGAGACCATATATATTATAAATTAAAATTATAAATTAATTTTTTTAAGGCCCTGTCTCACAAACTGGAACAAGCAACAAAATCTAAAATAACTTTATCGAAACGAGTTGAAAAGTCTAAAGAAGACATAGATGATTTGAAATTCCAGGTAAGAAAAAACTAAATATTGTTCTTAGTTATCGAACTAAAAACGTTTTCTTACATTTTAGCTGGAGGAAAAAGACATTGAATTGGAAGGAACTAAAGCACAGCTACGTGTACTAGAATCAAGATGTTCTTCAAAATCAGATTATCATAATATTTCAGCTACGTGTCTTACACCTCATGAAACTAATCGTTCCTCTTCGACTTTAATTATAAGTCGAGATTCGCCGTTATCTTCTCAACATCATATTCTAATGAATTCAACTCAGATTTCAACACCTAGTATGAAAGCGATGATTCCATTACAAATGGATGAAATTCATCAACATCACAGTAGTAGTACAGAATCAGCTCAAGATAATGCAGAGCGTGGTCAGCAATTTAACACAAGCTCTAGCAGTGGCACAGATTTATATCACACTCCTAAAAAACGCCCTCCAAGTAAAATACCACTACCTGGTACGAAAACTTATTTAGCACCGAAACCACCAACAGGTCGATTATGTCAACAATCTCAAAAATCACCAAATTCAAATAAATCTTTAAGTCGTTGTACTGGAAGTTTGTATGGTCGATCACCAACAAGTTTAAATAATCGACCAGATTCAGCTCAAAGCATGCGCAAAGATTCATTAGGTACAAACACCAGTAGTCGTAGCTCATCTTCTTCGATACCAATATCAACGTCAACTGCAACAACAAAGTCAACTCCGTCCCCAAAACAGCAACAGCAATTAAATCAATATTCAAATTCACCGCCTAAGCCAAAACGCGAGGGTCGAGCCGCTAGGAACTTAGATTCATTGTCACGTTATCATGCGATGACACAATCAACACCAGGTACTACAGGCGGCTCTACAAATCAAAAAATTTCAAAAAAAGACTTAAGTTCTAGTTTTAATCAACGCACTAACACTAATAAACAACAACATCAACAAACACATCAAAGACGAGTGAGTAGTGCTTCTTTAATTGGACGTAGTCCAATTGTTGATTTACAAAATCAACATCAACAATTAACACAGCATCAGCAACAAAATGATGCAGAAAATAATGGAAAGGTACGAAATTTACGTTCGGCATTATTGGGTTGGTTTAAAATTTAATATATTTAATGTTGATTTGTTTTCTTTTTTTTTCGTTTGAGAAAAATATTATTCTGGGTAATATGGATAAAATCTTAAAGAAAATTTAATTAAAGATCATTAAGCAGAATGAATATTGAATTATGCTTCGTATTAAAATCCTTTCACGGACAATGAATTAAATTTCAAATTTATTTAAATACAAGTATGACAAATTGTTTCATTCTCTAAAATGTTTGCAAAACAAGGCTTTAAAAACTCTGCAAATAAAATGCTTTATTTATAATTTAAAAATAAATATATTTTTTTTTTATGAATGAAACAAAAATTAAAAGTTTTATTTTTACGATACTTATGAAAAAAATTTAAATATCTCAAATATTTTGGATCCGATAAAGGATAAACAAAAACATAACTGGATACAGATATCTCCAATTACCCACAATAATGTGTTCGAGTAAATAATAATAAAAAAAAATAACTATTAATAATAATCAAATATGGAATAAAACATCGCGCTATTTATTGCCTTCTAAAAAAAAAAACAAATAATATTATTAATAAAATTGCTGCAAGAGAAAACAAAATCGAAATTAATTGAAAAAAAAAAGACCTAGGACTTATTATAATCCTTATGACTATATATATATTTTTTTTTTAATATTGTAACAGTCTTTTTTTTATATAATTTTAGAATAAAACACTTTCTCACCACATTTCATAAAATATTAATACCATTTTTTTAGGTAAATAAATAAAGAGAACACAATGAGCAATAAATAAAAACTTTACATTGTATTTTATTTAAATATATAATATATATCTTTTTTTTTTTAAGATTTTAAAGTTTTTTCTTTTGATTTTTTATGCTCATTTAATTTTTTTTGCAAATATCTTTATTTTTGTTGTTTATGAAAATTTTTTTTTTATTATGCCGAAAGTATTGCCATTTGTTGCTTCATTCTTATTTCTAAGCATACATTCGATAATTTATTAAAAAAGATTGTTTATTGAGTAACTGAAAAATATAATAATTCAACGAAAAGAGAGCTAATTTTCATACCACTAAATATTATTTATTTCTTTGTTTCTTTTTGTTCGATATTTGTAATATAATGTATGAGTTAGTTAGAAAGTTTTTTTTTTTTTTATTTTCTCTGAAATAAGAGAAAATATGAATAAGAAGTCAAACATTGAAATAATTACTAATTTTATTTCTACAAATTTTTTTGAGTCCTCATACAATGTGTATTTTTTTAAGGAGAGAAATTTACGATAATTTGTTTAAATTTGTCATAAATTTAAATAAAATGAAATAAAAATGTCAAATATGAAAAGGGTTAATTTTTTTCCAAACATTAAGACTTAGAACCTACTAGAACTACTGTGAAAATTTATTTTTATTTTGTTTTTTTTTTTACTCTGTTTTGAGAAGATATTAAAGTCTATAAATGTTTTTTTTTAATGTAAATGTATATATAAAATATATTTTTTGTGTCAATTAATTAAGAGAAATTTGAGAATTTCGCATATTGTCAATATAAATAAATAACAAAAAAAATTGAATTAAATAAATTGTAAATACAAATATATTTTTTTTTAATTTTAATTAATTAGGTGATGATTACATAAAATATTTTGCAAAATTTAAAATTTATTTTATACATAATTATAATTTTTTTTTCGTTAAGTAATTAGAAGTTAAAAAATAAAACTATTGAATGCAAAAAAAAAATATAAAAAATTAGTCTTTTTATGTATTAAATAGTTTTGATATTTTATTACCAAAGCTTAGAGGTTTTACTATCCTTCAGCTTGTACTACCAAATCTTTTAGGTTTTCCATCAAATTACTATAGAATAGATGGACAGAATGGCATTTCCAAATTAAAATTGATTCCTGATTTGATTTAACCAAAATTAAAATTCTGAAATTGAAGTTTATTTATTCAACTTGTGTTCAAAATATAAATTAACCTTCCAAACTTCCTCTAAGAACATCGATTTTAAAATATATCTTTCAAATTTAAATTCCTTAATATTATTTTTCTTTGCTCATTTGCTTTTATTTTATGATGACAATATGCGGATTTTTTTTAAATTTGTCAATGAAAAATTTTTACGAAAAAAAATTGTCAATAAATCAATTTGTCAATAAATAAATTTGTCAATGGTCAATAACAATAAAAACGCATAAAATTTGATGTTTTAACGAATTATTTTTATGTATTCTCCATAATATTAAAAATTTTATTTAACAATTTATTTTTTATTAAAAACAAAAAAGTTTGCATGTTTTTAAAAAAACTAACACCAATTTTTCTTTTATTGTCAACATATTTCACACAAAATTTATCAATTTTAATTCACTTTTTTCAAATTTTTATATTTCGATGGTCTTTGAATATTTTGCTTCAATCAATTTATTTTTAATGAAAATGAAAAAAACATAATATCACTTCAAATTGAAAATTATACTAAAAGTTGGCAACACTTCTTTTTATTTAAAATATTAATTTTTGGTTAAACTTGAGTTTGATCGAAATGTATTAAAAAGTAAAATATTTAAATTTTTTTCATTTATTTCTTATTGCAATTTAATTCTTACAAAAAAAAATTAAAGACAAAAATGATACACAAAATATTGAAATTTAAATAAAGTATTGTGTTAATCAATAAATGAATTAAGCAAGAGATGGATTTTCGGCGCGAATTCTTTTATAACACTATACTCTGTAAGTACGTCGATAAATATTACTGCTACAATTTAATAATTTCTTTAGTATGGAACATTATATACCTATTTATAAACTAAAACAAAATTACTAATGGATCAATAATCAAAATAGATTGAGAATTGAAGGACTTTATTACAGCGTTACGTTTTCATTTGAAACAATAAAAAAAATTAAAATCATAAGGAAAAATATCAAAAGGACAAATAAAAACAAATGGATTGATCTTACGAGGATGAGTTATCATAATCAAAAATTTAAAAGAAAAAAATTGAATCTTGCTTAGACAGCAGAGAAGTTGGGAACGTTTTAAAAATTAACACTATGATAGTAACACAAAAAAAAATTGCTATCATTCAATAGTAAGTCTCATGAATTACATTTAATTTGTTTATTTTAAATAATTTAGTTTTATTTTATAATTATTTTTTTGAGTTTATAGTTTTTTTTTTGTTGTCGCTTTAATTTATCCAAAAAAAAATTTAATTCATGTAACAAAATTAGTTTGGCTTCACTTTTTAAGTATGTAGTTTTTATAAATTTAGTCTATTTGTTGTTTTTTTATTGCAAAATTAAAAATAGAAATAAAGTAGTT
Organism: Hybos culiciformis; assembly: GCA_964007475.1. Classification (NCBI taxonomy): domain Eukaryota; kingdom Metazoa; phylum Arthropoda; class Insecta; order Diptera; family Hybotidae; genus Hybos; species Hybos culiciformis. Next base: position 32,914,041 of record OZ023273.1, on the reverse strand, counting down.
TATGCAAGTGGTATAACTGTTCTGTTAATGTTTGTATTAAATTAGGTTGTTATCGTTTCACTTTTAACAATATCGTTAATATGAGTTACTTTTGCTAACAATCGTATTAATGATAATTTAAAGTTTTATAATAAACCGGAGTGGATTAAAAATATCAACGTATCATTATAGAAGTCTAACCCCCCATTTAGACAGGCTGTTTTCGAAGATTAAAATGAAGATTTTTTTTTAATGTATTTTCGTAAAAATCTCCGAAATAATTTCCGCTGTCCAGATTAAAATCTAGATTTTAGTTTGGATTAAAATCTTTTTCTTTTTAAAAACTATTTAAATTTTAATTTTAATTTTAAATTTATATATTGAAAATTAAATAAAGCAAAAATTTTTTTTTTTTATTTTCAGTTTTTATTTATGTATATTTTTTTATCTCTAAAATTTCAATTTTAAAATTTTTTTTTTTTTTTTTTTTTTTTGACAGAAAATAATTAAAATTTTAAGCAAGGTTTTTAGTCCAGACTAAAATCAAGATTTTTTCGTTTCATACAACTTTTACACACAGTAAAAAAAAATCTTGATTTTAATCTTCGAAAACATCCTGTGTAAAGTAATACTTAGATAAAAATATTTGAATTATATAATACGATTACGAATTATATTTTTTTACATAAAATACATAAAGTTAACATTAGTATGTTATGACATATTGAGTTTAGACATAATATGTTGAAAAAAAATTATAAAACATCAAAAGGGAAATATAGTAAATCACGAATCACATTACGAGCATTTGAACTGTTCCTTTTACCATTTAAAGATAGTGTTTATAATATTCTTCATTTTCAGAACAAAAGCATATTTATATCTGATGATTTAAATTAGTTAAATAATAATTTCAATATAAAATTTAAGCAAACTTAAGTAAATATGTATTTTATGTTTTAAGTTGCACCAAAAACGTAATTTCTATCTTTGTCAATATTGAGAAATTGAACAAGACATTTTAAAATATGTAATTTCATAATACAAATCGTCATCGATTTAGTTTTGGATAAAAAATGAATCAGCTGAACTTTTGCACTAACTTGTAAACTTTTTATTTTAAGTATATCTTACAACTTACAGTCTCGTTTCGAGTAAATACAAATTCTGTACTTTTTGTAATGTAAGATGATAATATTTATTTCACTATTAGATTGAAATTAAATAGATTTTTTTCCAAAGCAACATCTATTTTCAAGAGCATCTATTGCACTAAGTTTTTAAAATGTGCATTCAAGCTTGTCATTAACTTTCGAAAAAAAAAATATAATAAATTCATTAGTGATTAAGATGTACACATTTATCATATTTGTCCGAAAGCAATTTACAAGTTAGGAAAAATGCTTCATATTATAAATTTATTTAATTTTCTTTACAATCAACTTGTCATTTAATATTTATTAGTTCATTTTAAATGAAAAACTTTTATATCTTTAGGTCATAATTCACAGCAGCAACAAAACGGCTTGACAAGAAATAAATCTACTGCACAGTAAACAATATTTTCTTTAACTGAAAAATAAAACAAAAAAAAATTATGTTAACTATGAAAAATAAGTCGAATTTAAATCAAAATTATTAGTTAATAAGGAAATTTTTCGTTGATTATGCTTATTAATTATTATTTATTGTAGTCACGGTTAAAAACTTTCAATTCTGTGCAAGTATTTTAGAAGACCCTTCTTCTGTATCCTAGAAACGTTTAACCCGCAATTTTTAGATTTTTTTTTGTTTTTAAATTATTAAATGATTTAACAAAAAAAAACCAATTAGGAAGTATTATAAAACTAAAGGGAATATATTTCAGTTTTTAACTTTCAATAAAATAAATTAATTGAATTTTAATAAATTTTTGTTCAATTTTCTTTTTTCTTATTTATAAATAATTATTTTAATTAGATACATTAAATTTTAAACGGACGTGTTTTTTTTTGTCTATTATTAAGAAAAATAAAATTTATTTATAACTCAGTATTAAATAAAATTTGTTGTCTAGCACAAAAAAGGTGAAAAGAATAGTTTAGTTAAAAATAAAATCATGTTATTAATAGGGAGACAAATTATTTCAAATCAGTGGCGTAACTACCGGTAGGCGAACGCAACAAATGCTGCGGGCGCACGAAGTCCTAAGTCCTAACTAAGATTATTACTTCGAAAATGAATTTAAGCATGCAGGGATATCAATATCTGCTATCTGGTCGATGACAGCTGAAACTTGACATCCTATAAAGATGGTGAGTCGTTTCCGACTTTAAAAAAGAAGTTTAATGTTCACGCAAAACGGAGTTGACGAGTCGCCAGTTATATGATAATAAGAATAATAGGAAAAAACTGAAGAGTTATTTTTTTATAAAAAATTAAAAAATAAATTTTTAACAATAAAACAAAATTGTGGGGTGGGTTTCGCCTAGGGGCGCAATATTTGTAGTTACACCACTGTTTCAAATATTGATTTAAACAAATGAAAACAAAGAGTGTTCTCTTTTCTCTAATTGTTTATTGAAATTTCGTGCCAACTCAACTCTTGATGACTCTTAATAGGCAAGCAACTACCTTTAAGATACCTTTTCCATATAAAGCGGGAACTTGTTCACAAATAAAAAATAATATTTCTTACGAAATAGTTTTCAATAGAAGAAAGGATTTTCTTGATTTAATTTTTTAACTTAGTATACATACTAATAAAATATTAATACAAAAGTTTTCTCTAAAATGTTTCATTCAAAAGAAAAAAGATGAATAGAAATCGAAAGTTTTTCCTTATTTTTTGTTTATTTTGATGCATTCATTTCGTTCCTCATCTCACGAATTGTCGTAAGTGATTTTTAATTTTTTTTAGGAGAGATGATTTTAGTTTTTATTTACCTTAAATTTGCTTTTAATTTATAGTTTCGTCGTTTATATTGTTAAATTTTTTGACAGAATAAGAAGAATTTTGAAAATTCGTCACGACAGAATTAAAGAGGGCATTTAATATGACAAATAAACTTCAGAAATCACAAAATTGTCAAAATGCGGGTAACGACACTTCGTGGGATGAGGAACGATTTAATATCCAGTAAAAAAAAATATTGTCGTTTAGAAATTAACTTTCTGTTTTCATTAAATAAAAAAAAATTACAAATACAAATGATATAACAATTATATTTCATAATACGACTTCCGTTTCATGTATAAAACAATTTTCTTTATGTTCTATGAAACTGTACTTATGAAAATATGAAGCTTTTCAAATTTGTGAAATATGTATTCCTAAATAATTGTATGCTAGAAAAACACATACTGTTTGAATGATTAAAAATGACTTTAATGGAGAGAAAATTTGAATAATACAGAATAATTTTTTTATTTTTAAAACGTTTGTTTTCGACTAGACTTGCTATACTGAAACTCATTATATTCAACTATTCTGTTTAACAGTATGAAATTGCGTGAATTTTGTGAATTATTTTGAAATTATTTTAAGAGTATTAATTATGTTTTTACTTTTATTAATTTTTTATTTTTTCTTTGAAATGTTGCATGAATTATTATATTTTTGTTTTTGTAAATATTTCTTATTTATAGTATTATTTGGGTTTTAATCGCATTAAATCATTAATTTTTTATTTGCATGAACAACATTAAAAGCAATAATTTTCTATTTTTGTTTAAAATAAATATTATATAATATACATTGCAAGTAACATTAATATTATTTGCATCTGTAAATCAGTGTTAATGATTAAAAGAAGTTTCTTTTTACAAAAGCATATTTAATTATATGTAAATAATGTTAATTTTCCTTGCATTGACAAAATTAGGATATTACTAAACTAAAAAGTCTATTACTTAATACTTAGGAAAAACAAAAAAAATATTTTTATACAAATTTAAATTTTAAAATTAAAAAAAAAGCCTAATTTCGTTATCTTTTATCTTTTTCTATTCTTTTTATGCTGCCAAAAATTTTTTTGATTTATTTAAGAAAATTCAAAAAAATATAAGTGTTGATTCATTGGATGACAATTGTTTTAGTGATCGGAGTGATAATAATCGTAGTCAAATTACCAAACTAAGTAATAATGTTCGTACTTTTTATCAAACCCCTGATTTAATAAAAGAATTCATAACGAGAAATAATACTCCACCAGCGATTTTACAACCAAGTAAACAATATTTTGATATAAATTCAGAAGATATCGAACAATATGGATTATATTATGATATCTCTAAAAATTATCCCCAACAATTACTGTTTGAAATAGAAATGGAGGAGAATGAAAACGAAAATTTCACAGAAAAAGAATTCGAAAATGTTTTTCAAAGGCAACATGAATTTCCTCTAAACACATTTTTAACTCCAAAGGATATTGATTTCGATTTTTCCTGGAATAACCAAGGAAACCAAAAATTTGACATAGTTAGTTTTGAAAATTCCAATACAAACAGAAGTTTTACAAATGTTTCCGAAGATTCCGAAACATTGAAACTAAAGAAACATAAAACAATTTCAAATGATTCACAAGAAAAATTTGGCAAAAGCTTCTTAAGAAATCGGTCAAATACAAGCTATGATAAAATAAAATATCCAAAAAAAAAAATTACACCAAATAACTTACAGGTCAACTTTTTTGAACCAAATTTCGCGCTCAAAAATAGTAAAAATTCAGAAGAAATAGAAAATGATTTCTCTAAACAGAAATCTTCAGAAAACGCTGAATGTAAATTAATTGGAAAGGTAAAGCCAAACATTGAAAGAAAATGGCAGGAACTCTTTTCAAAATCATCAATTCCAGTGTATGAAAATGATAGAAACAATTCAGTCATGGGAAATCAGAATGTTTTAAACAAATCTATGAAGAATTTTAATAACAAGAAAAGTAAAATAATTCTCTCTCGTTCTATTTCAAATAATAGCGATGAAAGTGAGAAAATTTTATTTTATCAGCCAGTTTATGAAAGTAAATCAAATTTTCATGTTAATAAAATTGAATATGATGACGAAGAGATAATTAACTTTAATAAAAAACAAAAAACTTCTGAAAGTGTTGAATCATTTTTTGACAGCATTAATCAAGTAGAAATTAAAGACGACTATAATATGGTCCAATCAGCTTCTGACCTAGATTATAAAAATGAAAATTCTAGATTAAAAGCTTCTATCAATAATCAAATTAATGTTTGTCAAGACAATATAATATCACATTCACAACAAGAGGGCGGTGAAAGTATGGCTGAATTTGATTCATATGAACGAAAAAAAATAGCTCATGATTTTTCATTTGAAAGTCATGGTTAATTTAATGGAAAAATTGAAATACGTACTTCCAATTTTTAAATAATATTTTAATTCAATTTTACGCTTTGAAGATATAGGAAATACAATATTAGAAGTTTGGAAAAACATTTCATTCTCATTATTCATAAGAAAAAAGAATTGTGTATCATTTTTTCTTTTTGTTTCACGTAATTTTTTTCTTGCTGCAATTTGCATGATTATTATTTTTTTTTTTAATTTTCTCATCTCTGGCGTCAAAAATCATCAATTCACATAATTATTCAAACAAATAAATTGGTATATTACAAAAATGACCAAATAAAAAATAGTATAAAGCTGTTTTCAGGTATTATCCATTATTATTGTAAAATCATATTTCAATAATAAAGTTTGTGCCTTAAGTCTTTTGTTTTATTTTATTATTTTTGTCTAAAATTTTTTATATTTGCGAGTATTTTTAAATTGTATTTGTGAATAAAGAATTAAAATACAAATTTGTCCGAACACTGACATAAGTTTCAAGCCCTCTAAAAAACCAAAAACAAAACATTCAAAGCATCTCGCAGGCATAAAAATCATAACAAATTTATGTAAGTTCTTATAGTAAACTTAAGGATTCGTCTGTCAAATAGTATTAAAATAAAACAAAAAAAAAAAGTAATTTAATTATTAAATTCAATTTATAACATAATTAATATCAATTTTTACGAAGAAAAATAGACTTTTGAATAAAAATTTGTTATAATCCATTTTTACAAGTAATGATTCTCATCCCTACGAGATTTGGTTTTTTTTACATATATGTATTTACCTACAAGACGGCTTGATATTTATGTCGGTTGTTTGTACACATTATTCTCAACGTGAAAACGCTCAGTTTAGCTACTTTATTAAATGAATTTGTAAGCACCTTAAAAAATATTCGTATTTATCAAATACGATTCAGAAAAAAATGAATAATTTGTAAGCACTTTTTTCCGTTATTCGTATTTAAACAATTAAATAAAAATCGTGGTATTAATAAAGGGTTTTATTGTATCAGTGTATTTTTTGTCTAAATTATTTTTTTTTTTTTTTGGGTATGTATTTGTATTCGGCCAAAAATTGTGTAATAATTATTTTATAATTTATTTTTAAATCTTTAATAACTGGACAACAAAAATACAATTAATAAAAAATTTCTACAGAATTCTTATTGAAAAACGGATGGAGTTTTTGTGCTACATAATCGTAATGATGATTTATTTTATTTGGTTATTTTTAGTAAGTACATGTAAATTATGTAAACAGAACTTGTAGTAAAAAAAACAAAAACAATATTTTTTTGTACACATGTTATAACATTAAGTATTCAATACAAAAATAAAATAATATATAAAATTGTAACAGCTTATTAAGCCAATATTTCATGGCAAAAAAACTTATGTAAACCAACTTAGTAATTAATAACATAAGAAAGAGAAAACACTTATAATATTAAGAAATGTATAAGTCAGTTTAAAGAAAAACTACAATCGTTTCAAGTTAAAAACGTTTTACTTCAATATCGTATAAGCAATCATAGCTGTCATGAAGTATTCTTTAATCATGAAGTATTCTTTAATTAATTTCAACGCTGTATCGTTTCTTCGCCTTATAATCGTAATTATCAGGGTAAATTTTTTAAAATTTTTTAAAAACAATTGAAATGTTTTTGCTTTCCATAACATAGCTTATTATTTTTTATTTTTCATGTTTCATTTTAAGTTTTTGAAGCAAAAATAAACCATAAAATTTTTTGACCGTAGTCCAAACTAATTATATGTTCAGTGTAGTTTCGTATATTAAATAAATTTAATTAGCATCGACAATATATTTTCCTAAATGAAAAGCTTGATTAAAAGATATTTATAAATAATATGTCAGAAGATTTCGAACTAAAAACTTAGTTCGTAAAGGATCATATTACATTGGTTCCTCTCAAATGATCAGCAATAAGATGTCAACGAATTTTTGATAAAAAAAACTAAATTAAACAAATCAAAACATTTATATGTATAATATGCATTATCGATAATTTGAGTAGTTATTACTATATATTTTACACTTTTATAGATAATAAAATTATTAAAATAGCAGTAAATCAAAAAATCATTGTACAAAATTGTAACAACTCACTTAATATTTTCAAATTATGACTTTATTAGGGGGAATTTATTTTTTGATTTAAAGTTTGATTATTGATAATTTCTTTAATAATTTCTTTACCATCAATTATTAATGTGTTTCTCTTGATTTGTGATTGATTATTATCATTACTTTATTTCAGGATAAATAGTTTTTATTTGTTTTTGATTATGTAATGACGTAAAAAATATATTAATTTAAATTAAAGTCAAATTTAATTCTTTATTTAAATATAAGAATTTTTTGTTTTTATGTAAAAAGAAAATTGTTTTATCAAAATAAAAATATGTAATCTATTATGGAATGTAAAAAGGTTGTAAAACAAACTCAACACTTCATTTCACTTATAACTATAATGATTTATGTACGTAACGAAATTTGAGGTCTAATATAAAATCAAATAAAAACTTATAATTTTGTAAATAAATTTAATTTAAAAAAATTTTGAAATGGTTTTTGAATGAATTTATTCACAAAATTTTATTAAACAGAAACAATAAGTAATAATATTATATCTAATTTCAAAATTATGTATTTTTATAAATTAAAAAAAATTGTTTTTTTTTAATAAATTAATACTTTTTTTGTAGAATAAACCATAATAAACTTAGATAGTAAGAAAAATAAATTATTGTATTTAAAAAAAATAAAATTAAAAAAGTTATCTAGTGCATGTAAATAAATTATATAAAATTCTTTATACATTTTAATAAAAAAATACATTAAATAAAAACACACTTTTAAAGTTTTAAACATCTTAGGACATTATATAAAATTATTATAAAATAACAATTAAAACATTGAAAAAAGAAGTTATAAATACTAAAAAAAATAAAATTTTAAAAAATAAAAATAGTTTTATTTATCATTGTTTTATAAAATTCATTCTGTAACTAGGTCTTCTCAGGAACTAAGCAATTGATATTTATTATATATTTTATTTACATTCTACTTGGTATAAAGTAATGCCTCCAGTTAATTGCTTGTGTACAAGTTGAATCTTGTTGACGACAATGCTTGTAATAGTGGAAAATAAGGTAAATTTATAAATTACTAAAATAATACCATATAATCATATAATATAACATTATTAAACATTTGTGGTTTCATTTTAAAGTGGCGTACAGTAGATCAAGCATAGCAAAGTTGGTATTTATGCGTTGATGTATGAGAAATAATCCCCTATCATAGGAAATGAACCCAATTTAAAAAAGATTTTCCAGCAAAAACATCAATCATAATTATGTTCAGAATATTAAAAAATCTCATTATGGTGAAGTATGTACAAAGCGGAATATCTGTGTTTGCTTATATATAAATATATATGTAATATATATAATATAATGTATATTAAGTATATTCTGATAAAATCGACCCAAGAAAAAAAAAAGTAAAAGAAATATGTATTTCTTGGAAAATAACTTAAGAAAATGCGTGATAATTCAACGTGAAAAAAGATCAAAATTAATTAAGTATAGTAATTTTTAAAATCTGGAATTCTTAAAATAATGACGTTTTATTCTAGTTTTAATACAGTATTATTTGTTTCTTATATTATAATTTATTCTAAGTTCGTGAATCTTGTTTAATTATGAAATAGTTTCCTAAGCAAAAAATATGTTTTTGTTAAACAATACTGAAAATTTAAAAATAGGGTGTTTTAGTTGGCCTACATTTAACAAAAACACATTTTGTCTATTGCGCTTTTACAAGAGAATTTCCCAAAAACCATTTCGTAAGAAGGACAATCAACAAAAAAAAACATTTACCTAAAGAGACATGTACTAGAATAAAGATAATTCTGTGATTTGTTATGTTTAAAATAAACTTAACCTATCGTCACTATTGACTTTGATGAGATCTCACTATTGATAAATAAATTATTAAGTTGATACTGTTCGAAAAAGAGATTAATAATTAAAAATAATCTATTCAACAAAGTTCTTAGTTTTTTTTTTTTTTTAGGAATTGCCAAATTTTTGGATTGTCCAAACATTATATATTGAAATGATCAAATTTCTTGTTTTTAGTTTTATTTAAAATTAAGAAGAATTTGCACTCTAAGATTAGATCAGTTTTTAATTAATCTTTTTATTTTAATATTCATCTTCCGCATATTAATAAAAATATAAATATATAATGTCCTTTAAAATACTATTAAGTGTAAATTGTTTAATAGTTTACATTTCATTTGGTTATGCTGCAGAATATTTAACTAATCAACGTTAGTTTCTGATATTTTTAATGAATTAAAAATTTGAATAATAGAAAATAGAATAAAATTTATATTTATTTAACAATGAAAATGTTAAAAAAAAATTTAATTTAATTCATGAGTGAATATTTTTAAGTTTTATATTAGTCTGAAAAAATTCATCTCTATAAGTAATTTAATAAATAATTTATTTTATTGTGCAAAAACAAATGTGGAAGGAAAATTTTTCAATTGAGTTGAAATTTTTTCTTAAAAAAAAATATTCTTTTTATCTAATACGCAATAGCAAATAAAAAAATTGATGGAAACAAAAAAAGTTAATTCTTCGGACCTCAGTTTAGAAAAATCAATGCAGCATACATTCAGTCAGTTTCAGTTCCACTTATACTTTCATTTCAACAGTTAGATTGCTTTATTATTTTATCGAAAATCTAAGAAAAGAAGACGTAAAGTAGCATTTGCTGTATCCAATTTTTTTCATATTAAACTCTACATTTTTCTTTTTATGAAAGCAATTTAAGCTTCCAAAATCAAGATTCATTTTATAAACCGCAAAAATATTAATTAAATAATTCTATATTTTATTAAACAAAAAAATTTATTTTTATTTCGCTAATTCAGATAATTTATGAAATACATTATTTATATAAATTCTTTTAAATTGACATAAAATTATTATTGTTTTAATATTTTAATTTTTTTTTTTGCTTGAAATTAAAACCTGATGAATCTGTCATAATTCCATAATTATAATATTTAATAATTTTAATATTAGTCGTAATCAAGTTTTATATAATCATTTAGTTAATTTTATTTTAAAATCTAAAGTTGCAACCAAAAAAACTTGATTTTTCATTAAATATATAATTAATTAGAAGATAAAATTTTTAAATTATGTGATTAATAAGTTAATCCGGCGCGTAATGCATGATTGTGTATTTTTTGGAAATTTCTTTAATATTGAAAATTTCTTTTTTCATAACGTTGGTAGAAATCAATTATCAAATGTCTCTGTTATGAACTAACCCTAATAGCAGTGTTCATATCTGAAAATATTCTGTATTTTAATTTCAGCTGATTATTTGACTTCATGTGCTGTTTTAAATAATCCAAATTTCCAAAAATGCTCCATTGATAGCGTTCAAAAATTGTTTAGACAACTAAAAACAGGTTGAATAATAATTGACATTATGTATTAATAAAGTTAATATACAGCTTGTATTAAAATATATTTTAAATTTATGTGGAAATATAGGTATTCCTGGACTGAGAACCTTAGATAAAATTGAACCTTTTTATGTGAAAAAGGTGCATTTTGATCCAGATAACAGAAACAGAGTAGCCAGTTTTAAATCAGATTTGAATAATTTGGTTGTCCACGGTTTTGGGGACACAATTGTTAAAGGAAGCCGGTAAGTTTTCTATCAGCGAACCATCGCAGTGTCGCAACCAATCTATTAGGCTTTATGCATATTATTGTAATTGTGATGACTTTTTTTGTGCGTACTTGCATAATAAAATATTGGCCTTTTAGCCTCAAAATACCTTCTGGACCATTATAGAAATAAGTCATTGAATTTAAATTAATAATCTAATTTTTAGTATGAATACCAAAGATTTTACCTGGGAAACGAAACTTCGCATTCCAAAGTTAATAATTGAGTCTGATTATAAACTTGAAGGCAGAATACTTCTTGTACCTTTAAAAGGGCAAGGTGAAATGCGATTAGAAGTTGGTAAGTATCTCTTTTTTTTTAAAGAAAAAAAATCTTTTTACATCATTTACCCTTGCAGACAATGCTGATGTAACGATGCGTGCAAAATCAAGATTGTATGAAAAAGGTTAGTAATTGTCGCATTTTAATGTTTTGATCAAATTGTGTTTTCAATACATTATTATCAACAAAATGTACAATAAATAAAATAAAGTAAAGATTTTTAATTTGTCGCTATTTCAGATAATTTTACATTTTTCAACATCACTGATGTAAGGGTTGTACTTGATATAAGTGGACTGAAAGCAGATTTTTCAAACTTATTTAATGGCAATGAGGACTTAGAGACTACGGTTAATGTGTTATTTAATGAAAGTTGGAAGGAATTCTTTGAAGCATTAAGGCCAATTATAACAGATACTATTCAAGGAATTTTGCTCAATGTCATGCAAAGAGTATTTCATTATATTCCAGCGAATTTCTTCTTTTCTGATGTACCAACTTCAGCTGAGCTTTATGGATAGTATTTTCTAAAATAAATCATTTTTGATAATATTTTTAGTTTTTTTTTTTTCAAACTAAATTCAATTATTTACTCTGAAAGCAGAGAAAAGAGATTTGAGTACCTAAAAGAAATCTTTGAATGTGCGATGTTTATTTTCAAAACGAATTTTTCTGTACACAAACTACAGTGAAAAACAAATCTTGAAAATAAGTGTCATATTTTAAAAACAAAATTACGTATAATATATTTCATAAATATATGCATAAATAAATGTATATTAATTGAATTAATAAATTTCATAAAATCAAATGATTATTAAGGGTCTCTTAAATGGTCAATAATTCAAGCAAATATTAATTTTCTTCAATACATTGATCGTCTGAGGTATATATAATATTGAAAGGATAAAATTGACGAAAAAATGTTAAAGAAAATGAAAGTGACCTTTGAAAATGGTTTTTCACGAAGCTGAGTTGATGTCAATAGAAGAAACTTAAAAAAAATGTTTCTCCCTAGATTGGTCCCAAGGAAGTGAATCAATAAATAGGGTAATATTTTAAATTTAAATATTGAAAACGTGCTCCATACTTAATTTTTTATCATTTCAGTATAATTCCTTCAATAATATTGTTTCAATAATATTGACCTTGTAAGGATCCTTAGGGTTTTTCAATTTTTATTTTTTTTATATATGTAAACATTGAAACACGAAACAAAAATATGCACCTTTTTTGTATTTTTTTTTTATCTTTTTTTTGTAGTGATATGCTATTCTTTTACGAGAAATTAATACCTATTCGTGAATAAATTAATTTAGCAAAAGAAATAATAAAAAAGTACTTTTCGTATTGGAATAATGATTGGGAATTATTAAAAGTTCAAAAAAAGGTAAATTCGTTTAAAAAAATTAACTAGGTATAATAATATTGATTTATGTTCGTCACAAAAGTTCTTTAAACAAGGTAGGTCTTAGAGTTTGCAAAATATCCGGTAATTCAGTATCCGCGAATACCGGTTTTCATTCTGGGAAAACCGCGGTTAACCGCGGTTACGGATATTTTAAAAATAATTAAATAAAATAGAAAAATAATATAATTTTTTCAAAGAAAATAATGCGTGAATAGATTTACTAATTAGTTACCTTTGATTTTGTGCAATTTCTTGATTTAAAGGTTAAATATATCAATTTCTAATAACAAGAGTTAATTAATACGTGTTATATTTTATATTATAGAAGTATAAAATTGCACTAAAATTGTTTACTTACAAATTTACTCAGCTTTTCAAAATTGTTAGAATTTTCTTTTGCAAGGAAAATTCTTTTCTCCTTAGAATTTTTGCTATTATAAAAAAAATTTATTCTATTTTTTACTATTCGATAACCGCGAGTATTTATGGTCGGATACCGAATACGGTTATGTGTCCGGATATTCGCGGATATCGGATACGGATAATCCGTACCGTCAAACTCTACTACCTAGTTCATATTTAACTTTAGTGAATATTTCAAAAGCCAAAAATAAGATAATTATTTAAATTCTAAATGTGTAACTAAGTTATCAGAAAGGTTAAAAAATTGAAAGAAGTTTTCAAATATTCTATTCCAACAACAACTTTACAGAAATAATTTTATCACTTTATGGAAGAAATTAAGAATATACACTAGAGCCTCGAGTTGCGTCGTTAATGCGTTACAATAAATCGCGACGCATCTCGAAACAACGCAATTCGAATTTTAATTTTGTATAGATTTGTACCTGTTTTTATATAATAGGTTCCGATAAAATCTGAAATCCATGTTTTAAAAAAAAAATTAGTTATATTGCTACATATTTAAATAAAAAATTTTTGTGGCGCAACTCGAAAGGACGCAAGTTGGAACAACGCAACTCGAGGCTCTAGTGTACATACATTCGTTGTTTTTATGAAAACTTAAAAAATTCGAGGAATTTTTTTCTGATAGGGCGAACGTGACGTTTTAAATTACCATATTGGCATTGACGAAATTTTGTTCTATAGAATACATGATGTGTCAACACCAAAGAGGGATTTATCTACAGGCCAATTAGGCATTCAAAATTATACTTAAGTGAACAAATTTGAATAAAAATTAAAACCAAATAATTTCTATTTTTTATCGCAAACAACAAAAAATTATTTTTGATTTCTTTTTTTCGTTTAATTTCTTATTTGATAATTTTTTTGGAATGTATATTTTAAAAAAATAAGTTCAATAGTTTCTTAATTTTTTCAAATTGCGAAAAAAAATTTACGAGGAATATCTATATATTTTCAGGAATATCTTAAATCGATATTAATTGATATTCACGTTTTTTTTTAACACAACGCATTTATCTGATGAAAGATCATTAACAGTGTTTCTAAATGGATCAAAAACTACCATAGAAGAACCGTGGTCCAAAAAGAAAAATAAATCAATTAGCTGTACTTAGATAATACCTATACCCAGGCCCGGATTTACATAACTTTGCCCCTGGGCGGTTTTTGAAAATTGCGCCCTATAAATCATACCAAAAGTTATTTATAATAAATGAAAAAATACTACTAAAGTTAATGTATAGATATATCTTTATTTGTTAATTTATTAGAATTTTTTTCGTAATTTTATTGTAACAAATTTTTCGAAATCTGCTTCAAACGATATTTTGTCCAACATTTTATTTTCTATTGCTAAGATCGTAAAATCATCCAATTTTTCATCACATAAGGTTGATCTCAAGTAAGTTTTTATTCTTCTCAGTGCAGAAAATGGCCTTTCTGCTGAAAAATTTAATGCTGGAGTTGATAAAAATATTCTTAAAATAATTTCTATATTTGGATAGACTGCCTGCATATTTTTTTCTTTAATCAAGAATACAAAGTTTTTATATTCAAGTTCAAATTCACGGAATGAATTTTGTGCTCTTTTGAAATGTTGCGCCCGTGGCGGTTCCCCATTTGCCCATAGGTAAATCCGGAACTGCCTATACCCAAACAATTGAAAAAAATCTTGTGAAAGATAGAGTATGAAAAAAATAAATGTTTCATAGGAAGCAATATTATTTTATTTTAGCCTGTAAGTCTTCAATAAGTTAAAATTCGCCTCTGCTCAGACTACTATTAAAGTAGTATTCAACTTATACCTTCTGTACACCTATTTTTTCCCCCTTGGAAGTGTCAAATTCTTTTTCTTCTCAAGTATGAAGTTTCCTTCCACTTATTTTCGAATATTTTTCAGATTTAATTACACTAACAAAATATATGTGCAATATTTGTATTCAGAATATTTTAATTCGTAAAGTTTTTTTAGGATGAGCACTATTATACCTTTTCGAATGGATTAAAAATTTGAACATCATCGACTGTTATAGTTGTATAACGATGCTCTTTTGTTTTTTTTTGGTTATTTTTTTCACCATTATTTTGCTCGCGCACACAAATTTTTTATCTTCGTGGTTAATAAAAGTGACATTTCGTAATTTTTTTTCAAGTAATGTTGTTGTTGTTGTAAAGTGTTCTTCCTTGTTGTAATTTTTTTTTATGCAAATTGGAATTAAGTAAAATAAAATAAAATAGAATTAATATTTTAATAAATTTTTTTTATTATTGCAAAAATGGTATGAAAAGAAATAATAAACAATTTAGAAAATGTTAATAACAAAAAATCTACATAATTATTGTATTTATTTATTTATTTTTTTTTTACTAAATTTTCTATTCGCACTCTGTGAATCTTCTAGATCTGGATTCTAAACTAAAAAATCTGAAAGAAAAAAAAATAGGTGTTGTTTTTTTTTTCTTCCTTTGACGGACATAGAAAAAAGGGTCGACGACTTGACTTTAATAATTATTATTTAATTTGAAAAACAATAAATTTATTTAATTTCAATTAAAATTTTTTATTTCAGAAATGGTTAAATTCAAAGAAAAAAAAAAAAAACTAAATGATTTTTTTGCTCAACATTTTTGAAAACAATAAGACTTAAATTAAATTATAAAAAATTTTTTTTTCAATAATTAAAAAAAAAATAAAAAATTATGTGGACTTGTCACAAGGTAAGAATTTATTTTTTTTCCAAAACTAAATTTTTTTTTGAATAATAAAATTTATTATTTTTCTCTTTCATTAAAATTAAAAAACAACAAAAAAAAAAGTGCGGAAAGCCAGTATTTTTTGGTAATAATTTTATATTTAAAAAAAAAATAAAAACAATTTACCTACTAATAAATGTGCACTTTATTTTTTAGCTGAACGCAAACAATCCCTCGGCTATGATTGGCACCCGGAATGTTTAAGATGTGAAGAATGTGGTAAACGTTTAAATCCGGGGCAACATGCTGAAGTAAGCAAAAATAAGAAAATAAAAAAAATCATTCAATTAGCCACTGATGTCTTTATTCTTATCTGTAAATACGTACTTACATCTCCTTTTAATTCAAAGAGAAAAAATGAAACAAACTACTAGGTACCCTGTACTTACCACACACCCTGAATCAACAAATTCAATTAAAATGGATGCTAAGATAGAAAAATGAGCTTTTTAATTTCTATAATACCTATATTTATATTCGTTTTAGCATAAAGGAGTGCCTTATTGTCATGTTCCATGTTATGCTGCATTATTTGGCCCGCAATTATTTGGACATGGTACTAGAGTTGAATCGCATAAAAGTTATGGCCAAAAAAATTTAGCGAAAGTAACAAATGGTCCTTGTTTACCACGAGATCATATGGAAACTAAAGTTAAAGTAAATGTTAAAATAAATAAATTAAATTTCTATTTTAAAATTTTTGTTCAAATTTTTTTTTTTAGCAATATAATCAATTTTTTGATAATAAAAGTATGGAAATACGCAGTCGTGAAGTAAATAATAGATTAATATTAGAAGGTGCTTTAAGAGTCTATTGGGGAGTACAGGGTGTTATACATTTGAAAGAAGAAATTGACCAAAGACCAGTTGTTATTGTGCGCAAAAGGAATTCTTGTCGATTAGGAAATAATGGTGAAGCCCTTAATGTGAGTTATATTTTATTGTTAATCACTTTCTTACAATAATTTGGCAAACAGTTATTTATGATTTATTTTTTGATTTTAAACAAAATTATCACTATATAAAAAATAGAAAAAAAAAATCAAAGATAAGTAATTTTTTTTTATTTAGGGGGACGATATATCTGATAAGGAAAATGATGAAAGTGAATCTGGAATAGAAACAACAACTACAAGTACTATGGACGGATATTCGACAGATATCTCAATGTCAGAAAGTATGACTTTCGACACGTGCAGCTTAACTGAAGAAACTGTTGCTGAAATATCAAGCGAAGATACATCTCCAATTGAAAAATTTGCTGCCACATTACCATCTAAATTAGATATAAAAAATGTTGAATGGGATGAAATTGATGATTTATTACAAGTAAAAAATTTTATTTACAACATTTATACCATAGAATAATATCATAAGAACTCTTAATTACGTATTATAAATTTCTGGAAATTAAATTTGATTCGAGTCAATGTAAAATCGATATTTTGTCGAAAAGAATTGTTTGTACACTGATACTTTCTTCGGATAAGATTACGAAAATGGAAATTTCGTCAAAATGGAAATTCTTGAATTCTAAGTTTTAGAGGCAGTGATTCTTAAAGAGCGCAATATGAACATAATGCATGGTCTTATTAATACTATTTACCATTTTGAAATCCAAATTTGTTTTTTTTGATCGTTTAAAACTGTTTTTAAAATTATCCGAAAATTCTATTCTCGAATGGAAACGAACATAAGGATTTTCTGGACTTATTTAAAATCGGTACCTTTGTTTTCTCTTGATTTTCAAATCTTAATTACTATACATATTTACATTATAATATTTAATTAAGTAATACTGTAATATTTAACCATAAACTCAGTGCTGAGCTGAAGGGGGCTCGCACGGGCTCGCAAGAGCCCCCTGATAAATTTAAAAAAAATTTGCGAGCCCTCTGATAAACTTTAACAAATACGCGAGCCACTGGATAATTTCAAAAGATATTTGTTTTAACCCAATATTAAAATTTTTTGATGCAACAATCTGCGAAAAAGTATCGAAAATATCGATTTAAAATATTAGTACATTATTTGATACAATAAAAAAATCGTAAAGTTAATATAGAAATGTTTGATTTTGTATACTACTGAATGAAAAGTCCCGACTTTTATATTTTTAAATTTAAACGATCGCCTAAATTTTAATGTAATATTTTAATATTTTATACATATATGTATATATACTAAACTATTCAAAAAATAAAATGCAGATAAAAAAAAAAATAATTTTTTTTGTGAATCTATGAAATATGCGAGCCCTTTGATAATAATTCCACAGCTCAGCACTGCATATACTAATATAACTCTATAACAGGCTAACAAAAGTGAATATTTTTTGTTCCAAAAAAAAAAATGTAAATTGGAGTTTGCTGAAATTATTCTTAGGATTTTCTTACGTCTGATTATTCCGTACTTATTGAACGCACTTAAGTAAAACTTATTTGAGTCGAATCATTATTTTTTCAAATCAACTTATTTAAGTTAAGCTAAAATTTAAGTAAAACTTAATTATACGTAGCTTTTAATTTAATTGGTGCAAACGGTGGTTTATTTTTAATTTCATTCTTCTTTTTTTCTTGTTTTAATTAATTATTTGGAATTATTGAATCAAATTTCGTCTGCATGCACATATGTTAATATGATTTTAATTTAAATTATTTAATTTCGGCAATAAACAGACTAGTTATTAGATTTAACTTACATGTAAATTTATTGTTAGAATTATGTGATAAATATACCATAAGTTATTAATTAAATCATAAAAACTAGTCTGCTTATTGGCGAAATTAAATTCTATAAATCAAAATAATTTTTTTAATTAAGTTTTTTATTTTTGTTAAGGTGGAAAGGCAAATAAATCTTGCTGATAAATTATATCAAACATTGCCCTCACCTTTTCCATCATCCAGTGAAAGCAACACACCAAAAATGCTATCAGCACAAAGTAGTTGTGAAACAAGTAGTGGTAGTAGTGAATCAAAATCTTCATCTGTTTCAAATCAATTAGATCCTAATACCTTTTCTGAGGGTACTGAGGATGAGTCAACACTTAAGCCTATGGACTTTGAAGACTTCAAAAAAAGTGTTCATTTAGAATATGTTAATGGTGCCAATAGTTTTCCAGAAGTCAATGATGACACTTTGAAATTTAATCAACCCATAGATCCATCAAGGATAAATGACTCTTTAAAATTGTACAATAATGGACATCATGATTTAATGAGTAAAAGTTTCAATTGTGAACAAGCCTTAAGAACTATCGACCCTGCTTTTATTAACGATACTTTCAATTTAAAAATGGGAAACGATTTGTTACATTCTCCCAAAAAAATACCAATTCAAAAAAGTGGTTCTGCTTCTGCTAAACAATCACCTCTTCACGGCTACAGCAATGCATTTGAAATAAATCGCTCAAAATCTGGACCTAATTGTTTCGGTTTCACTGATAGCGAAGATGATGCAACATTGAGACCGGCGACAATTCGACGTAATGAAGTTAAATACATTAGTCTTCAAACTGATTGTTATCCAACTATAAGTGATGCTGAAATCAGCAGATTCTCAGATAATACTATTAGTGCAGCTGGTGAACTAACTTCAGAAGCCACCGAATACATTTCAGCTATGGATAAAAATTTCATTACAGAAGATGGAGTCATTTTGAGAAAAAAAACTGGTTCTACTGCAATTAAAAGAAGATCGGGTAACAAGCGGTCCGTTTAAAAATAAAATTATCATAGAAATTTTAAATAAAATATTTTATATGTTTTAGGTCCCGAATGAAAGTTAAGCGCCGTTGTTCAATAAACGGACATTTTTACAATCGTGAGACTTCATTTTTTACACCACCCCATGGCTCACAAATGAGTGTCTGGATTACATCTCTAGTCAATACATCCGACGTTATAAATTTAATTTTAGAAAAATACAAAGTTGATTCAAGACCAGAAAATTTTGCACTTTTTATCGTTAGAGACAACGGCGAACAACGAAAATTAAAAGAAGATGAGTACCCGTTAGTAGTACAAGTAATGATGGGCCCCCATGAAGATGTTTCTAGAATTTTTTTAATGGACGCACAAGCAACTCAAGAAATTAGGTAGAGATATTAAATAAAGTATTTACAAACAAAATTTTTAGCTGGAATATTAATAAATTCGTGTTTGCGTAAAATTATGAAAGGTTTTTCATGTTTATGTTATTACTCAACCTTTCTTCATATTTCTTTCGTTTCAGTAATGAAGTGGCTCAATTTCTAAATTTATCAATACCAGAATGTCGTGCAATCATTGATCGTTATAATGATGAATTAGACAGGGAGAAGAACAGAGTTCGCGAAAAATATGATGATATGCGCAAACGTATTACACAACGCATGGAATCTCTAAAAGTTCGACTTTAAGGTTAACAATTTTATATATTCCAATTAATTGTAGCAGTCGTTTTAAGTTTTCTGTATATTTACTTTTTGTGTAATTTTAAAAACAGTTTGTGGTTTTGTGTTTAGTTTTGTGTATTAAATATATTTTTAAGTTACAAATTTAAAGAAGATTGAAGAGGACAAAAAGCGTTATCGTCATTATTATTGTTTGTATGCGCGTAATTTAATGTATTATTTTATCCGTTAGGTGTGAATATTAGAAGAAACATTAATTGGTGCATTTTTTCGTCTACAATGCAACCAAAAGCTATTGATCAAATTAAAAAAAACAAATTTTTTTGTGATGATAATAATTTATTAGAAAACTGAATGTTATGCTTTATGTTTTGGTGGAATTAAAAAAAAAACATAATTAAAATACATTAGATCGGTGTGTTAAAAAAGCTTTTATTACCCCCTATGAAAGTGGTTGCACATTTTTAATACACCGTCATAAAACAACTTTTTATAGGTATCCATATAAAATATAATAGATTACATTCAGTTATAAGATAAATAGGATCATTATTAAGGAACTACAGCAGTAAATATGGTAGTTTGTATATAATTTTTAAAATTACCCAAATTTTATGTATCAAAAATGCAGATTCAATTATGGAAATAAGGAATATGAGGTTTTTTTGTGGAATTTTTAGTTTTTGGATAATTTAAATTACTTAAAAAACATTTTATGCAATACTGTGCCATCTTAAGTCATCTAAATTAATAATATTAAAAAAAAAAAAAAATTAACAGTAATGTTAAAAAAATATTAACAATTTTTTTTTCATTTTCAATTCAAATTGTCATCTTTACAATAAGGTGCAAGAAATATTTATATTATAATAACTTGTTAATTCAATTTTGTTTAACTCTTTTAATTCATATCAAAATTAATAATTTTATATTTTAAGTATTAAGATACATGATAATTTTAATGCATAAAACTAATCAACTGTACTCTTGTCGATTAAGCCATTTATTTCGGATAAAAGAAATATTTAATTGTAATAATTTTTATAATTGCTAAATTTTGTTGTTAAAATTATTGAACATAAACCAAAAATTAAGATAAACAATAACGAGCTTAAAATAATTTTATTTACTGTGGCAGTGGCTTTCGAATATGAAATCTATGTGATCCGCAATCATATGGTGATTCTCTATTTTTTCATTTATTGGAAAATGTTTTATTTTCAAGTCAAGTTAAAATTGTATCTATTAAGTATTATTTCCATTCTTTTACTTTCATTTTTTTTATTCTAAAATTTAAAAAATGAAATAAATAATTTTAATACCTGTACCCATAACTTCAATGTTGATCTCTATATTTCTAAGTGTTCAACGCAAAATAATTATTTCAAGTTAATTATTTTTATATTTTCATAGTTTTTATCACGTTTTTATAGATCTCTTAAAAAAATTTGCTACCGAATCTCAAAATATAATTAAATATCGGCTTTTACATTATGTAATAGATTTATAATTTATAATATTATAAGACAGTTCATTAATTCCTTTAATTTTTTTGATTCAATTAATTATATATACCTATTAAAGTTTCCACAAAAAACTATTTTGGAAATTTTGAAGAAAGCCATATCATACAAAGTGCTTACCATTAAGTTACTGCCACCTTTCATATTTAAATTAGGAAATTGGTTTTTTCTTTGCTAAAATCTATAAATATTAGAAATTTATAAAAATATAAATTTTATTAAATCAAAATAGTTACTTTCTTTTAATAAAAACAATAAAAATTTTAGAATTAATGGGAAAAAACTAGAACTGAAATTAATTATGAAAAAAAAACGCCAATATTGGAAAGATTTTTTAATTAAATTTGTTGAAAATAGTTTATCAAGGAATATCAATAATGATACAAAAATTAGAATTATTATATACATATTAAAATAACCAAAATATTATAGAATAAAATTTTTTTATTTAAAAATAAAATTATACGTAACAAAAAACGATATTTTTTTTAACCAAAAAAGTTAATTAACATAATAATATGTTTAAATAAAAATGATGGAAATAGATATCGTATAAGCAGTAAATTTGTTCTTTTTTTGCTTATGAGTTCACACAACTTATTAAAAATAAAGTGCTAAATTAAAAAAAAAAGAAAGCTCAATAGTTTATTTTATTAAGCATGTAAATAAGAATTTTAAAAACTTTTCCTTATTTTTGAACATATCAATTTAAAGTTCTTCTGGATAATTGTTTTAAAATCGATCTCCATCTATGTACGTACCTTATTTCTCCGTAATGCACTTTCAGTCGCAATTCCAAATCCTTGGTTGCAATTGAGGTTTAATATGTTTTAAGGTTCCTTCAATCGACCAATACCAATTTTTATCGAAACTCATTTTCAGCCGCCTTCAGAATGCAGAATCCGTGGACACAATCCGGGACCAACAATTTTTTTTTGGTTCTTCAAATTGACATCTATCTACTCACATTTTAATTTTCATCACAATCCATTTAAATTTTTATAATAATTGAAAATTTCTATAAATTTGGCTGGTTGAGAGCTTTTAACTCCTAAATCAAGAACGAGCTTGAATGAAAGCGAACATTAATAATGAGTTGGGGTGTATCCTAACACCACTGCACTTCAAGGCAATAAATTGCCATGAAAACTTTACCATCACATGCTAATGTGAGAGGAGAGGGCTCGGTACGAAGCATGCAATGGGATTTTAATATTACCACCAAACGATGCTTAAATCAAGCATCAGAAAAGAAAGAAAAAAAAAAAAAAAAAAGAATTATAGAAAAAACAAACATAAAACAATAAGAACAAGTCTCGTTTCTGATAAACAACGAAATCCCTAGTCACACATAACACAACACATAGAATAGTTTCTCTAGTAAAAAATTAAAAAAAAAAGAGATTAAATATTAAAAGAAAGAGTAAATTAAAAAAAATTAAAAATGTAATAAGAAGAAGAAGAAGAATTAGTGGAAAATATCCTACTACTTCCTCCGGCGTCAACTAAGACATTTCATGAAAATTCAAAATGAATCAAAAAAAATTACTAAAATTAAAAACAATCAGCATACAACGACCTATCGGCTTCAGATAATATATGAAATATATATTGTCTTACATTACTTCGTCAGGGTCAGTTTGTATGTTGAAACGATAATTTAAATTTAAAAAATAAAATAAAAATAATAATTAGAAGAAATATCTTTAGTCTACCACTTCCCTTGGCTTCGGATATACAGAAAATTTAAATATTAATTAAAGTCTTCAAATGTTATCAGTGAAAAAATAATTAGCCTTTAAACCAGCTTTAAGGGATGTCTTAGAGATATTAAGGTCAAAAACATGATGGTTTTTATTAGCAAAAGCAAGCATTCGAGAAATGGGATCATTGCATCCATATTCGGTTCTATTCTATTAGAATAGAATATGCTAAAATATATACTATTTTGACCTTGACAGTATTTTCCTGCAGAGTTATGAGCTTCTTGGGAATTTTGTGTTTAAAAATGGAAAATTATTTTTTAATTATAAAAATTTTAAGCAGTAAGTAAGCCTTTTATTCGAAAAATTAAAAAAAAAAAAAACACTATGGAAGTAACATAATTACTAAATAAAATTATTGTAAATATCTTCCCATGAAAATAATATTTCTATATGTTCTATATAAAATACAATGTAACTATATAAACCTATGCTCAGATAAATGAATTTTGAATTTCAGCAAAAATATATTCTAAATGGTAAATTACAAAATTCTATTATCAATAATGCCACGAACACAAGAAACTATATATAAATTCAAGAATAATTCATATCAGAATTAAATTTTATGTTCTTAAATAACCTTCCTTGTTGTCATTTCATTAACCTTAAGGTCTGATATGGAATAATCGATTTAAGTAAAGAATTTGTGCGAGTCAATATTTGTTGTGTGAATTTAATTTACATAAAAATTCTATCATATAAACAGAGAAAAAAATTATATGCAAAAAATTTCTTTGATGTGGTTTTATAAAAAGATAAATTTTTTTTTATATAGTCTCTGTATAGAATGGTTACGATTTTTTATCGGAATTAAAAATTTAAGAATTCAAAAAAATATGATAAATACTTAAAAAATATATTCTTAAGACTAGTTGTTTCAGCAGCAGTCTAAAGTCCATGGCTAAATTATCTTAAAAGTGTATCATTTTTTAACTTAAGTGTAGAGTAATCTTGAATTAGCTTTCTTAATGGAAACAAATATTTGAATTCATCATTACATTAGTATACTTTCATTTAACTTTATGTGTGGCTAATCGGATTATAGACGTATAAGTTAAAAAAAAATTCAAATTAAAAATTTATTGATTTCAATAAGCTAGAAATTGATAATAATGAGTACACATAAGATAAGAAATTTATAATATAAGTAAGTACTGCATTTAAAAAAATGTATGTCATGCTTTTTCACCATTCGCCTAATTTTTTATTTCAAATTCGATTCCAATTCAAATTATTATTTCTCTCTGTGCGTAAATTCTTTTCAATTAAAGTCAATAATGCAATGCAGAATGCAGTCATTTATCTATTCTCTTAAGGAATAAAATAGCTAAAAGATAAAAAATGACTGGTATAAAATTTTAGTTTATTTAATATAAAATATATAAAACCTTTATAATGTTTTGTTTACGCTTCCTGAAGTCATACAAATATGTTTTGAGCTAAATGCTGTAAGGCTAAGAAATAAACTTTTTACAAGCAGTTGAAGAAATGTATAAATATGTATACTAATAAAATAAGGACCTTTTCTTGAATAACCTACGAAGTGTTTATTGAAAATTTATTTCCAACATTTGTTTTTTGAAATTCAATTATATTCACTTCTGTTTTCTCTAAAAGGAAATAGAGAACAAGGTTTTCGAACAAGTACCACTTCACAATAGTTCGGGAACTTAATTAAGTTCTAATAATTTTCTACTGTCAAAATAATACACAAATTTTCAATTTCAAAAACTCAATTTTTTTTTTTTATCAAAAAAAACGAGGACAGACATGTATAATTTATTTATTTAAATAACTGAAATATACTAATGAACTACATTTTAATATTAAGTAGGTACATATATAAAATAAATTAAATACACATGCACTGACCGAAATGTAGAACATATTATAAAATGTATATAAATGAATCATAAAAAACTTAGTCACACTGAAGTCAGCGTCTATAAATTGTACTCTTATAAAGTTTTCTTCAGGTATATCATGTTAGGAACTGGCTCATTTGTACCATACTTGGTTCGGTGGATATAAATTCATGAGAAGGCCAAGACACAAAATGGTCTGTAACATCCATTGGAAGAAGAAGAAGAAAGGGTTCAGATTAAATTAATTCAAACCTGACAATGCCCTACATAGTGAAAACCAACCTAAGAAGTTATCTTACTTAGGTAATGCAAAAAGACTATGTCTGCAATTATTGAAGTCAAAGGTGTTAAGAAGTCTCACCTTTTTTATTTTTTTCTTAAATCCAATTTTATAATTATCCTTTTTTTCCGATATTGAATAGGTAATGTGATATAAAAATTAAAAATATCTTAGAATTCTCAAAACAATTCCTAATCACATAACAAAATCTTGATATCTATTTAAAATAATAAAAACGCGCGTGATAGTTTTAAATTTTCATTCAAACTCTTTTTGGGGAGCAAAAGTTCAACATTAAGTTTTTTTTTCTAAAGCAATAAAAATTTAGGAAATGTGAATAAGTAATTGGTACATGGAATAATTTAAAATTCGTGTACATAACTCAATAGTATTGAAAGTGTTTAAAAAACGATTAACAAGATAGTAAGAGTTTATTTTCCTATTAAAATTTATAGTTATTTATTTTCTTATTGATTCCAATGCGGATATTCTACAAAATATATAACAGCCACATACCTAAATTAAATATAATGTGCCTACATATGTTGCAACTATTAATTGTAGATTTAATAAAAAATAAATTATTTTCAACAATTATTATCAGAGGATCTGCAAAAACAAAAAAAATTTTAATTTATTCTGTATCCGAGCGATAAATACATAAGTTTCTCAATTGTCAAATTAAAAAATTTAAATTATTCATCTAAGTACTTAAAACATAATTTAAAAGAAACTAAATAGTTTAAGAAATTATTAATAAATAGAAACTGTTAATAAATTTAGCTAATAGCTCCCACTGATAGCTGAAGCTGTATTTACACTCTTTCTCAGCGTTGGTTAGTTGTTAATCGTTGTTGTGTTTTGTTTAATTTTTTTTTTTAATTATTACATTGAAATAACGTCTACGACAATAATGTACGCGCATGTCTACTTTTTAGTGATTTTTCAAAGGATCGTGTAACTGACATTTTTTTTAATTTATTGTCAATTTGAAGTCGAATAATTTTTCCAATCATAAATGTTCCTTTATATTATAAACTAGCTGTACCCGCACACATGTTGTTGTGGAACACACGTTTTAAGTGTAATTTTCGTTGTCAGATTTATGAATAATTATAGGAGCTAGTTATTTTATAAATTTAGGAAAATATCGAATATTTATCTAATATCTATCTTAATATTTATCATTTCTACTTATTCAACACTTAAATTGTATGTAATCGATGATATCCTTCCCTTAAACAGGTTTTCCAAACCAAAACAAATTTGTGTTTTTATCCATTTCCTCTTTTTATGAATCAAATTTGAATAAAATCGGAAGAACTTTTGCAGTCCTCCTCGAGAGGGATTTTTGGGTAAGGTGCCATTCAAATTTTAAAATAGCCTATAACGACCCCGAAACAAAGAGACGGTGTAAATTTCGAAACGATCGGTTGAGTGGTTTAGTTTTTAATATTTTGTAGTTATTACTAATAAAGAAATTGATTTCTATATATTCAAAGACACCCCCTGAAAAGACATGGCAAAATTTTTTGTTACGAAATTCATGTGTTTAATCATTTTTATGTACCAAATTAAATGAAATCGGAAAAAATTTATTGACCTCCTACCCTAGGGTAGGACTTCAAAATTTTGTCCCTAGGGTAGGAGGTCCCTGAGTAGGAGGTCCCTGGGTAGGAGGTCCCTGGGTAGGAGGTCCCTGGGTAGGAGGTCAACAAATTTTTTGTTATGAAATTTGTGTGTAATCAGTTCCTCTTTTTACATACCAAATTTGAATGAAAGGAGGTCGCTGGGTAGGGGTCAACAAATACTTTGTTACGGAGTTTGTTTGTAATCACTTCTTCTTTTTACGTACCAAATTTGAATGAGATCGGACGAACTTTTGAAGTCCGCCCCCGTAGGAGGTCCCTGGGTAGGAGGCCAATCAAATTTTTAAATAGCCTATAACGACCCCCGACCTGACACAAAGACATGGTGTAAGTTTGAAAACAATCGGTTGAGCGGTTTAAGAGCCTATTCGGAACATACAAACAGACAAACAGACAAACAGACAACCAGACAACTTCGGTTTTATATATATAGATAGATATATAAGGAAGAATTAATATGTGTCTTAGAATGTGAATTAGTTTTCCGTTTAACTTCAACGTTTCACCGCATAAAAGAAACTTATAGATTTCTGTAATTTGCCCTTGTGTTTTTCTGCCAGGTTGATCATTTTTGATTAAATTTTTTTATTTACATGAATCTTAAAATGTGCAACGGAAATAATACAATTACATATATATGTAGATCATTGACCGAATAAATTGAAAAATACTCTTTAAATTTTTTTAATTTCATTTTCATATTGGAAGCTCTTAGAATGTTTTCACAAGAAACGATTCTAATAATAGGCCTCAGGATATTATATTCTTTTAAGACGCAAATTCAAATAATGTAATAAAAATATTTTTCATTCAAAAATCTATTAGGTAGTCGAAGTGAAATAGAAAAATAATATTATATTTGAATAAATTTTACTTTAAAAAGAATATAACTATATAAAATAGGCAAAGTTTTTTTTCCATAAAAATCCAAAAAAAAGAAGTTAATTTTAAAATTGAATTTAGTAGTGCTCTGTACTAATCATTATTTTTTTTTGTTTTGGAAAATTTCGCAAAATAAAGTTCTTTCAATAAATCTTTGATAAAATAAATTGCAAAACATAGCACGAAAAATTAATAAAAAATATATAGTGTACTATCGAAAAAAAAAGAAACGTTCTAGGTAAGATATTTTTAATGACAATGAGATACATATATGTAGGTAATACCTTCAAGAATAAAGTGATAATTGAAAACATAAGAAGAAAATTGGCACTTTTTTTATGACCTCCTGTATGAAATGATTTCAAAATTTATGTTCGTTGTCGTCATGCACAGAACAATAAACTCTTTGAAGATATTAAGTATAACATTTATTTGAAAAAACAAAAATTACTAAATTTTTCTGATTCATTGAATAGTTTTCCTTATTATACTTTTGTCAAAATCAGTTGAAAAAAATGGATCAAATTGGAATGTTATTTTGTTTATAAATTGTAGCCCGCGCAGCAATAAGAAAAAGATAAGTTTAAGTAGTTATTTTAGTCTTAACTGCAACCATTTGAATAGAAAGAAGAGAGCACTGAGCATCTAGATTTCTAATTTTCATAAGCAATTTTGATACGTTTTTAAGTGAAACAGTTTAAAAGAATTTGTTCGGTTTCCTTAATTTTTTTTTTGTTGGATTTAATAGATAAGAATTCAATCTCGAAATATTCTATTATCACAGACTTAGTTAACTAAAATTTCTTTGTTCTGAATGTAAAAAATAAAAACAATCATAAATTTTTTTTGTTTTTTTAGTATGATTTCTTCTTTCGAAAGAACCAGTTTTATTTATTTTTATTTCAACATAACGAATAAACTTTTTTGAAAATAAACTAAAAGAAAATTACAGTAAAGATCACATAATATAACTAACCTTACCCAAAAAAATAAAATAAAAATAAAACCTAAAAGAAGAAGGAAAAAAGATCTTAAAATTTTGAGTGGATAGTGTGATTTGCATATCACGCTCAGGCACTTAAAATAATATCAGAAATATTTTTCAAGAAAACATTATTTTTATTTAAATTTAGAGGAAAATAATATTGAAGACAAAGTACAATATGTTGTTGAACTTGGACATTAAAAAGAAATAAGATAGGTTCTACTTTTTTTTTTTTTTTTTTTTAAGTTATGATTTTTTTTTTAGTGTTTTAAATCAAATATCTTCATAGTAGAAAATAAATTGAATACTTATTTGTGACAATATTTGAACCCAAAATCGTAGAATTTTTTTTTTTTTTCTAAAGGATGAGGCTGAAGGAAGTGAAAAAAAAAATTGTGCTTATTTTGATATTCAAAGGATCGAAATTTGTTTGGCAATTCATAAGTTATATTATAACGATTTTAGTTAAGGTCAACGGAGTGGTATTTAATGAATTCAGATCGTTTTTTATATTCGAATCGGGCCAAAAATATATACAAAATTAACGAAAATAGTTAAATTTTTTCAAATCACAATTAAATTTTATTATATATTTGCGAAGAATATCCGTTTTTGAATATTTTTATCAATACTTTGCCGTGATAAAGCATTCGATTTCAAGTTCAATAAAATCGTTAAAAAAACTTTATTAACTGAGAAGATACAGAAGTACATATAGTTAAATGTGGCTTGAAGGCAATCCAAAAATATATCATAACCATTTATATTTATATAATAATTTATATAATAATTGTCAATTAAAAAGGATGTTATTTGTATACACATCCTTCAAAAATATCGCATTAAAAAAAAATGAAAGGCAATTGTTATATACAAGCAAAAAATTGGAAAATTTCTTGTTGAACGAGAAAAAAAATTGGTTTTTTTTTATTGAAAGTAAATAAAATTTGAAAGCACTTTTTATTAAAAATCTAGGTACCTATATTATATTATTATTATTATTATAGAGAGTTATTGATTTCATAATCTTGATCTGTATGAAAATATAAGGCATGATTTTTTTTTTATAATTTCAATTTAAAGAATTTCCATAAGACAAAAAAAAAGAAAATATTAGATATATAAGTAAGTATATTTTTGACTTAATTTATACGAAAGAATGAAAATGATATAACTGTAAACTTTGTGTACACATCATGAAATTGAGAACATTTATGATATGAAAAATAATGACAGTCCGTCAAAGAAATTTTCATAAATTTTCTTATCAGGATGTAATTCATCTTTTAACAAGAAAAAAAAAATTGCACTTTGCACTTTTAAATCATTGAATTTTTTGTTTATGAAAAATAATAATAAGAAATATTTCAAAATAATATTTTTTAAAAAAAATTTAAATTTTATGTGTTACACGCGGACACGACATTATTAAAATATGATTTATATTTAGCTTAGTGTTTCTGTTAACTATAGGTTATTGGCATAAATTATTGGCATGGAATCATATTGTGGTGATTTCCAGATTAAAATTAGAAAGTTTCCACCTTCGACACAGCCGTTGCTATGAAGAAGACACGATTTTATTTCAGTGAACCTATGCAGTCGTAGCGATTAAACATATATAGTTACAATTAATTATATAATTTAATTATGTATTTAATTATATATTTCGATTATATGTTTATCGATTTGCTACGTTCTTATGTAATTTTCGTGATTTAGTTTAACTTAGTTTTTTACCTGAAATTTAATGAAATTTTGATAATGCAAAGAACCAAAAAATTGTTAATAATTTGAATAAGGGACTGTTCACAAATTACGTAACGGCCTAGGGCGGGGGGGGGGGGGGGGTTTGAAAATTTGTTACGGTTTGTTACGGGGGGGTGTTTATAAAAATGTCATGTAACCAAATTTCCTTCTTTTTATAAAAAAAATTACACTAAATATAATATTAATGCACGCAAAAAAAAAATTAAGTTATAATGAATTTTGTTTGTTTATTCGAATAAAAAAATTGTTTAAAAAGTAATTTAAAAAGTGTTGAACTTTTGTTACGTTATTCTTCTGGGGAGGGGGGGGGGGTCTTCGGAATTTGTTACGATCTGTTACTATGGGGGGGGGGGGGGGTTAAAAAAACGGCAAAAATAGCGTTACGTAATTTGTGAACAGTCCCTAAGTTGTATTTGTCTAACATAATTTTAAATTTATATACATGCAATTATTGTTAAATTTCCCTGTACAGAAATAATAAAAGTTCAATACGAAAATGAGTAAATAAATATTCATTTATTTTAAAAGATTTTGGGGAAAAAGAAGATTTTAAAAAACAAAATTAATGTAAAAAATATATATATGTATAAGGTATAACTGTATATATAAAATGTCCTAAAAATGTATAATATACATATGTACTTACATTATGTACATAACGGTATGATGCTATATATGTTTATTTAATATCTTTTAAAACTGAGTTTTCAAAATATCAAAAGTTACCATTATTTTGTTTTTTAAATACATACATTGTATGTGTGACATAATAATCATGTTAGCTTGCTATTAACACATATTGAAAAAAATATAAAAAAATACATAACATTACATTTGTAAAATAGGTATTTACTTAGAAAAATCGTAAAGATTCTTTGAAATGCTACACTAATTATCATATAAGCTTATCGATTTTGAAATTTAAATGGCCACAAAAAATAGACTGAAGAATTAAATAACTATAACGATTAAAAAATAAGACTAATATAAATGTACTATAGTTATATAAATATGTACCTAATGTATTTTTGTATAATGTATTATGGCAAAAATAAAGATCACTTTTTTGATCTTATATTAATATTATACAATAATTTGAATAATTGAATAATCATTCAATCTCAACTATCAAAAACATTTTAAGAAATTTATAAATAACTAATATGTAGGTAGGTATGTATTAATACAATATAATAATCATATAGATTATAGTCTATTAAGCATAATTTAAATGGGTTGAATGTTTATTCAAATTGTCTTTCAATATGTTGAAAGTTTCACTACAGATCTATGAACTAAGTTGAAAAACTTGACTTATAGAAATCTTTCAACATTACTAAACAGTACACAACCTGTCTTTTAACTTGTAGGCACTCGTACTCGAGTCGAATAAACATTTAACTCGTGTGTATTATGCTAAATTTACAGTCTATACCTAGAGTATTTATTACAAATCAGGACAATGAGTCTCACTCTCAAAAATATGAAGATAAAAAATTTAAAGAATTTTAACATTATAAAATTTTAATATGTAAAATATGTATATCTAAGGAAATATTTGATTTAATTTATGACAGGTACAGGGCTTTCAAAATGTTATAATGTGTTTTGACATTTTTTTGATTATTAAAAATAAATTAATTTTCGAACATCTATCAATTATTATTTTCAATATAATATTGTAGAAGTTAGTTATTTTAAAGCAAAAAAATAAAACTACGATTAAGTAATGAATTTCATTTTAAATATTATGTAAAATAACAGAAAAAAAAAAATTTTTTTTTTTGTTGTCAAAAGAAAATATCTTGTGTATGAATTTTTCCTATTGTTAATGACATGCACATTATTAAATCAAGTCTGGTGTGCATATTAGACATACCACTGTGTCTTATAATTTTTAAAATTAACATTTTCATATTTAGTTTTTTTTTTTTTTTTTTCAAAACCGTCATCGTTGTAATACTGGTAGGCGAGACAGGAGTTATTTCAATTTTTGAATACTTGACTTTTTTTTTTGGTTGATTTTTAATGCTCATATCATAGAGATACAAGATAAATATATAGAACACTGGTTGTTTTTTATATGTGCACAAATAAAAGAATGATTAATTTTTATTAAAAAAATATTAAATAAATAATTGCTTTTTTAATTATGGACATTATTTTATAAAAAGTAACTAAAATTTGTGAATTCCCAAATGGTTTGACTTGCACGAATTGTTCACTGTTCTGTTCAAAATTTGTTTTTCTTATGTCTTAAACACAGACGCAATCTAACAAAATAATACCAATCGGAAAAAATTTTTCTTCTTAATTCAAAATGAAGAATACAAGTAAAAATTATTGAAGACAATGTCTTATATTAATGAAAAATATTGAAGTAGTTGTTATAATTTAATGATGACCGCTATTATATTTTTTAAAATTATTCTTCTAAAACAAATTTGCATTTAAAAAAAAAATAAAATTTTTTTTAACCAGAAGAATAAATGAAATTATTATTAATGACAAGAAAGAATGAATTTGACAAGTTGTTTTTTTTTTATGTTATTTTGTGTTTATAAATTTCATCGAGTTGGATGTAATAAAAAGAGAAATAATAAATTCATTTAAAAAATTAACCTCCACGCACTCAAAGTTTTTGTTAAAAAAAAAAAATAAAAAAAATAAGAAACAAACAAATTTTCAATGGACTTTGGTGGTCTGTCTCTTACTTAATAAGGACTGAACAATAAATTTAGTTATGAATTTTTTATTTTTTAAACGAAATTCTTTTGCTTCTGTAATGAAATATAAAAAAAAAACAAAATTTTTTTCTTCTCTTTTTTTTTTTGACTTAAATAAGCCATGATTAAGAAACAAAAATATTGTTGCTAAAATCATTCATAAAAATGAAAATATTTCTGAAAGAAAATGTTATCGCATAAGAACTTTAATAGTGTTTGAATAGAATTAAATTACAAGCAAGGGATGTACATTTTAACAAAATTATAGGCATAGACTCAAATATAGATAGTAATTAATAGCTTACAGCTTACACTTTGCAGCAGTTTGTGTTGTATATTATTTTGTAGTATATATTGTTTATATATACTATATACAGTGGTGGGATTCAGCCGGTTCGCACCGGTTCTCGCGAACCGTTTCCTAAAATATTTAAGATTCGCGCGAACCGTTTCCTAAAATTTGTCAGTTCGCGAAACTCGCCTGAAAAAGTTTTGAAATAATTATCACTGTTTTAACAGTCCCTCCGTGGCAATTTCTCAACTACTCAAAGAATATACAATTTAAATTTGCATTGAAATTTGTATTAAAAATTAAATTTCAATAATATAAAAAAACCTGATGTTTGTCTTTCGGTCTGTGTGTTATCTAAAAATTTAAAAACTACTTTCACACGATGAGTAACTCGACAGGTGATGCGCGTACAATTTACTTAATTTATAAAAGAAATACTGGAAAATTTGACAAGCGTTTTACTTATTTATCTGGAAAATCTCCTTTTTCTTTAACTATGTTATGTGAATACTGTGAGTAAAGAACTGAATAAGAGTAAAAATATGCTTTTACAAAGTAATAAACGTGTAACAAGCAAGCCTGTTTTGAAATTACAACATTTGGAAAAATCAATCTAAAAATTTATGATTTTTTATGAAGGAGAAAGTATATATATGTATGTTCTGGAAAGATATTTAGAATCTAAATAAAAAAATTAAAACAACTTTTTAGAGCATTCAAAACTATAAAAAAAATTGTATAATTTTTTTTTTTACGGGATGCGAACCAGTTGTTAAATGTTTTGAATCCCACCACTAACTATATAGTCATAAAAGGGAAGGTTTCATATTGGGAATATTTGAAAATGTTTTTTGAAATTATTTTCTCACTATCTTTTCACTATAATGTTTTCAAAGCTTAAATAATGTTTTTGGGGCTTTAGTTTTTTTTTCAATTTTCTAAATATTTTTTTAATATAAGTTTATAACTTTTTAATCGTTTTGAAAACATTATTTTATAATTTTGAGAAAATAAATGAATTTTTTTATTAGTTTCTGATTATCTAATGATGTTTTTATTTACTTATAAAGCATATATATGTACTTCCAAAAAAATTCATTATATTGCCAAAAAATATTGATTTTGGAGTATGTTGTGATAAAAGTATATATTTTTTTCATTTTAATGTTGGCATAAATATACCATAATGAATTTCCATTTCTTGGATAGTTTATTCCCACAAAGACCAGGTCATAACATTAACTGTTATACAACAATTTATTACTTGTTACTGTAAAACATTCTTTCTTAATTAGTAACGAAGTAATGTTAAACATATTAAAAATTTTGTTTATTTTTTTTTTCGTTTTTTATTATTTTTTTTATTTTTATTTTTTTCATTTTAGCAAAAGTCTTTTGGTCACATAATCACTAGGTCATGATATTTTTGTATGCGTTTTCATGTTTTTTTTTTTGTAATTTATAATATCAGATTTAGCTATCAGATAAATGTCAACAATTTTCTGAATGTAATAAAGAAGGCATACATATATGTATATATGTATATAATGTGTTTAGTGTATGTATAGTGGATACATATAACATAATATAATGTACTTATAACAACATAATATATAATATATATATAGATTACATTTTAAAAATATAAAATTGATTTGTAATAACAGACATTGTATAATGAATGAAAATAATAAATTTGAGACAAATTGTTTAGAATTGGAATTGCTTGTATTTATTTGATTTTGCAGTATTTATACATATTTCAATATAGTATATAATAACAAATTTTTACATTATTTATATGTTACGAAGAGTTCTGGTTTTGGTCTTATTAATAAACAGTTCTGGTGTTTCAGCTAATCAAATTTTTTATTCTGATTGAACTCCTCAATCTTTGGATAAAACCATCACAATACTTATAATTGGACAAAAAAATTAGAAATGAAATGAAATTACAATGTTAAGTTTTCTTTAAATACTATATTTTGATATTTATTATAAAATTAAAATAAAATTTAAAATAGTATTGTTTGCATTGCTGACCTATATATAGATCGGGATTAGAAATAATTTTATTTTAATGCTAAAAATGTTTAAAAAGATTATGTGATAAAAATGTCATTGAAACTACGAGACATAAAAATAAAGGTTTTAAGTGCTGCAAAATTTATTGATATAACGAAAAAACCAAAATTATTTTTTAATTACAATTTTCCAATTTTAGCTTTTAATTATGAAATTGGGATTATTTATTTAAGTTTGTCGTTTTTTTTTAAATTGTTATAGACATCTATTTTCGTAGATTGTAAGAAGAAATTAATGGATTCTATAGTGATCTAAAATCTAGGAATAGCATAAACATACTCATAAATAAGTCGCCTTAAAATTATGTTTGTCTATTAAGTCATTGAGTTTAAAAGTTAACATAAAGTCATTCAAAAGTTAATGTGAATCATTAAAACTAATCTTAATAAATATTTTAATTCTTTATTCAGATAAGTGTCTATTTAAAAACTGAATAGATAATATATGCTTCCTTCTACTATCAACTAAGTTGAGTGATTTTTCAACAGAATCACAATTGAATCATTCATAGACTTAAACTTTGAAAAATGCAGATATATATCATATATACATAAATATTAGTGTGGATCGATTTAGTACTAAAATTTTTTTTTTTTTTAATTTGAAAACGCCCGGGGTCCTAAAAGTTGCGAATGGGCCTAAAACTAATGTCTGAAAAATTTTAGCTCAATCGGAGTTCATCTTCTGCCTCCAACTTACCTTTGAAAATTTGGGAGAAGCCATATATGGGAAAATCAAAAAAAAATTGGAAACATTCACGAACTATTTCTTTTTGAAGATTTTTACCCTAATCTACTATAATATAATGTAGATTACAAAATTACAACATAATAACCTACTTAATGAAAAGTTAGAGTCTGCACTTTTTATTTCATACAAAAATTAATGTTTTTGTTAGGGGAATTTCAAACGAAAGTTGGAGGCAGAAAATAAAATCCGATCAACTTGAAACTTTCCGCATATTGTTTTTATATCTAATCGCTTCGATTCGCCCCCCGGGCATGTGAGAAATCGAAAGTTTTTTATTTCGATCCGCCCTAATAAATATATAGCTAAATTTGTTAACATATTGATCGAAATAATATTGTATATATACTTTATTAAATATTATATACTTATTAAACGTCAAATATAAATTCGGACAAATTAATTGTTTTTGTGATATGCATGTGTAATCCAAAGATCAGACTTTAATAGATTTTTTGTTACTAATTGAAATGAAAATTATTAATATTCTCTAAACTAAATTATAGCCTTATGTTAAAAAAAAATAATATTTTTAAAATAAATTTTATTAAGTATTTATTGGTATATTAAACTCCCGCGCTATGTTAAAATTATGGTAAAAGTTGTTATTTAAAATGTAGTACACATATGGTTTTTACATCAAAATGTTTAAAAAGCTTTACTTAAAATAATAATTCATAATTTTTATGTACATAGGTAAGCTTATTATCTATTGCTTAAGGGAAGGTTGTTTATGGCGCCGGTTATCAATTTTTATTTAAATTAATTTCAGAGAATTACGTGTTATTATATTTTTCATTTTTAAGTTGTAATTTTTCAAAAAAATAAATTGACAGAATTGTAAAAAAAAAAAATTAATAAAATGATTAAAACTTTTAAATAATTATGATCTTTTTACACGACATCAGTTTGACTGCAATCAATAACGATAACCTTATTTTGTGTTGAGTTTGAATTAAATAAATATTAATATTTACATAATGTATGTAAGTACTTTATCGTTCCTTTTCTGTTTCCTGGGGATCGATTGCAACTGAGAATATTTATTGTGTGCTATATTTATTGTGGATAGTTAATAGTTATCAACTAAAATAGATAGTCATGCTACGATCCATGCGAAATAGTCGAATATTAATACTCAGTTTGTTTTCATTTACATTCTCTTCTTTAATTTTACTCAGCCGTCCAAAAAAGATTATGATTTATGATTTGGTAATATAGGAACTTATTTCACTATAGGTAGAGTTCCTATATAAGATAGATCCATCGTTTGATATGCTACTATTCGCAAAAAAAAAAAATTAATTGGTGGAGAAATAATATTTAATTATGAAAAAATCTAGCCAACTTTTTGTTTATGGAATTAATTTTTTATATATAATATTAAACTTACATACCTACAACACTACATACCTACTGAACAACATCATATGTGTGTTAAATTGTATATAAAAAAAATAATTAAAATTAAATTTCAATATAAAATAGGTTAAAATGACGTTTTCTTATTATTTGCAAAACCGTTAATTAAATAAATTGTGAAATCTATTTCCATTCTTGATCACAAATTATTTTTACAAAATTATTTTTAACCAAGTAAAAATAAACTATTTATTACTGCGAGTTAAATTTATTGAGTATATGTATTAGGAATAATTAACAAGCTGTAAGTAAATATTTTATTTGATTACTACTGATAGGCTTTAATGTTTTGCCTAATAAACTATTACTTTTAACTTATAACTGTATTTTATTCTAGGTTTTTATAGCTGCACATTAACTTAACTAAGTATCTTATGTTTTGATAAGATTCTTGTATCCGGAATTAATGAAGTTCTCGCTTTAATTTACTCAATAATAAATAATTTCAAAGTAAGTGCAAAAAAATTTGCCTATCAAATTCTAATATTATATATTATTGGAAAAAGTTCTAAATTTTATTTAATAAATACGGTTTACATGAAAATTGTTTTTTTTATAATTCATTTTAATGAATGAAATAGTGTCGAAATATACTTTAGTTTGATGTTCAGCAAATTTTATTATCACATAAATGGAATCGTAAAAAATTATTACGAAAACAAGACAATAGTGTTCTTAACAAATGTGTTTTAAAATAATGTTTATTGAATGAATAAGGCTTGTAAAAATTTTTTTATATATGAAATCATAATATACACAATATACTTAATTTATAAGTCTGCTGCTAAAATTAGAATAATTAAAATTATTTTTGTTAAAATCGATGTGGGGTGACCACATGACGTGATTTTGTACTTATTCATTTTTTAGTTTATTTTTATGGAATTTTTTTTTAATAACTTATCTTAGTTGTTACTATTGCAATGGGTTTTGTGAGCCCATAAAATTCATACCTTATATAAATGACTGAAAAAAACATATTCAAATTTTTGTATAATAATTTTTATTTTATTTTTTTACATAATTGATATATACTTAGGTTTAATCCTAACCTAATAGTAAATTTCTTTAAAATTTAAGATCATTGTATCTTGAAGCATCATCATTATATTATGGGAAAAGTTTCGAAAAAATCTTTTTAAAATGGATTAAGATTTACGTCGTCGTCAGTAGTAAGAGTTATTGCAAAAATATAACTAAAAAAATCATAATGTCGTAAATTTTGATCATAATAGAAAAATAGATGTTTTTCATTTTATGCGTCATTGTGGTTGATAGAAAAAATTATAATTTAAAAAACCATAGTTATTAAAAGAAATCTGAAGTAATAAATAATAATAAAAAATAATTTATGTTGCAGTATTTTGACAGTAATGAAAATTTTAAGATTTTAAACTTAATTTAAACATTAAAAGTCATTCTTATACAAGAATTTGACAAAAAAAAATTAAATATCATAAAAATCATAATTTTGGTTTTAACTGCGAAAACTTTATAATAGGTGTGAAATTCTAGAATTGTTCATGTAAATGACTGTTAATAATTGATTGATGTTGTGCTACATACATATCATATACCGTACATGTTATTTAGAAGTTATTAAAAATGTTTATTGTCGATCGCTGCCGCCATCAAAAATGAAAAAACGGACTATAAATAATTATATGTCCGTCTGTCCTCAACTAAAATGCTTACAACTAATGAACTTCCAAATCTATTTAAATTCTTTTAATGCCGAAATGTGCATAAATCTATTCAATTTCACTGCGACTAATAGATGATATACTACGGTTTAGTGTATTTAGATATAGTTTAGAGGAAATGTCAAGATTTCAATTATTTCCAAGGACTCGAAATGGGGTTAGGATTTCGATGATATTGATACTTTATATAATATTGAATGAATCTATTAAAAAGGTTTAGCCTCTGGTAGTGATCAGGGTGTCTTAAATCGAAAACAAACCCAATACTTCATTCTAAATTTTGTGTACTGTTTATCGTTATCTATAGTATACGTATTAAATAAAGAAATACATGTAATTTTTAAATAATGTGAACTCTAATCCATCCTTGCTAGCTAAAAATTAATTGCGTTCAACTCGTCAACTGCTCACTTAAATTAAGTTTGAGTTAAATTAGCGCAGATCTTTTCGACTCCGTTGCACTTAGACTGAGCTCTACTGGTTTAAACACGGTTAAAACACTCTAATTTTTAATTCGTATACATGGTACCGCAATGACTATTTTTTAAACAAATTTGATTTGAAATTGATGATTTATTTTACCTTTCATACAGCTACTTTTAAATAATCCCAAAACAGTATTTAAGAATTTTTTTTTCTTTTGTTTTCTGCAAATACTGAATGATCTATAATAATTTTATATATGCAATGCTATTGAAACTGTATCTTTTTGATATTCAAAATATAGGTATTTCAAAATTATATGAAAAAAATAAAATAAATAAAAATTGACCCAAAAATTTCCAAAGCAATGAACTGTGAGAAAAATCAACTTTCTAAAAGGTTTTATTTCTGCGGCACGGCCTAAGATCAAAAGAAATTCTATAAAAGTATTTTATGTTTAATTTTTTTTTCTATTCATCCATAATATAAATATTTTATTTTATATAACACAAAAAGACTTTTGAGAAGGAGAAATTTCCTTTTTTAATAAAAAATTACACATAAAATTTATATGTGTGTAAAATATCTATCAATGCTAGGGTATTCAAATTTATTGACATAAAATCAAATTTATACTTAGTTTTTTTTTTTTTAAATATTATACTCTTATTCAAATGACAACATTGAACAAAATATTGTCCAAGTTATTTTAACTTGAGGTTAACATAAATGTTTAGATGTTTTTACACATCAATAAACAAATTTGGCAAAAAAAAAAAAAAAAAAATTAAAAAAAAAAAAACAAACTGGACAATTTCGTTTTCAATATTTTTAAAAGTTTATAAAAAAAAAAAAAAAAATCATAATGTTATCTTTTCGGTTAGATCAATTGAAAAAGAAAAACCACTTTTGATGTATTTTCTACCAATATAGTGGTTTTTACTACTGACCGAATAAAAGTATTTTGTACTTCTTATTTAAAAACAGAAACAAAAAAAAAAATAAAATTAAAAATTCATTGAATAAAGAAGAAAAAAAAAAAAATTGAATAACCACTATTGGATTTTGAAATTAAGCTGTATATTATATGTGCGATCATGAAAAAGAATCAATTAAAATTGATAACTAAGACGTCGGACACATACTATGTTGTTAAGAGGGATCAAATCAATATCCGGCTTAAAATGACATATTACACGATTACCACAAACTATTACAATCACCACAATATAATAATAATAGAACATAAAAAATTATTATACAACTTGGAAGCTAATTATAATTCCAATTTCATGGAATAATTAACTTTACTTTTCTTAACTTTCATTATTTTGTAATCTTCCATAATTTTAAACTAATAAATGTTTCTAATATTTAAGTCTTTTTTTTTTCAAGTATAGTTACATAAAATCCAATCAGTGATAAAAATATAAATACGCAATAATGAGCATTAAAATCATTCAATTTCATAATCAATATGCAAAAATGATATTGAAAGTCATGCAAGTAAAAAAATAAATAAAATACTATTCATACGATATATAGGCTTTTTCCGTCTATTTGATTTGTAGTAGATAAAAACGAAGAATCATGCATAAAAATGATTTAAATATATGTAACACAAAGTAAAATAAGAAATAAATTAACCAATTGAAATATTTTTAATTGATTACAAAAATTGACTACCTGAAAATTTATTTTATTATAATTTTTTTTTTTTAAAATGATCGTTGAAATTGAAAGAAAAAAAAATTTTGGTTTTCTATAAATAAAAGAATAATGATGTGCCTTATGTACACTTTGGTTTATGTACACTTTGATGTGCCTTATGTACACAAATGGTTTTTATCTTATTTAAATGCGATATCTTCTTTTCAGGTAATCAATCGAAATTATAAAAATTGACCAAGTTAGTGAAGCATAACAATTTTAGAGAAATTAAAAATAAATTGACCAATAAGATACTTATGATGACCCAAGGTTTGTGTTTGTGGGCTTTCTCAATTCTTATCGATGTAACATTTAGTTATCGTCATTGATTTAAATATTTACGCAACAGTTTATGTAGAATACAATAGAGATAAATAGTTTTTTTTGTTTTTAATTCATACATTTTTTTCATCTTTCCTTTCAGAAATAAATATAGTTGATGATGGAACAAAACAAATATTAATTTCAGAAAGAAAAAAAAAAAAAATTTAAAATGAAAAATTGCTACAACTTTTAACGAACATAAAATAATAACAAACAAAAGACATTTTTATAATTTATCAAATATTCTAGATTTTCACCAGTATATAGTATGTAAAAATGGTAAAAGAATTGCTTATAAATTTTTACCATATCTGAAAATGAAATATACTTATGTAGAAGCTATATTTATGATCACTTGGCGGCATTATTCTTCATTAATATTATTTTCATTGAAAATAAAATTAAAATTATTTTAAGAATAATGTTTGCTTTTAATATAAAGGAATTAATTTTAAATTCACAATTTTTTTTATATTTATAAAACATCTGCACAGAGGCCATCAATTGGTATTGAGTTTAAATTTTATCGATCATTTTTTGCGACATTTTACAAATTAAAAATTTTAGACAGAGGCAGTCGACAAAAAAAAATGTATCTATCTATCTATATAAATAATAAAATATGTATAAAAAAAAAAACATTTGAAAAATAACGTTTTTTACCATCGCGACTAAAAACAACCAAAAAAATTATTCTATGGGTATTACTAACATTGGATATGTTGAATTCTTGTCTGAGTGGTACGTACGTGGTGGATTGCGTTATTCAATACGTCATAGAGAAAAAGTGAACATATATATTTAAAATTAATTAAAGCATTTAATGACGTTTAATGACGTTGGGACCAGAACTCTTATTAATCAAGACTAGAATTTGTTGTGCTTCGGCTCCGCTCACTCTCCAACCAAAAAAAACGCAGATACGTTGCTCTGAGCTCCATCTCCAACTTCGAACTCCAATAGGCCTGGGCGAAATAACGTTCGTGCGGGACTAGAATAAAATTAATATCCGAAAAATAATGTACATATCTAAAAACTATCTGGAATTATCCAGTACCTTATCATAGAATCATCCGAATTTCGGCACTTATTTTTAAAAAAAAATTTTACAACAATTTCCAAAATATTTAATAACTTTTACAGAGGAATATCTTAAATCACCGGAAATATTGTGAATTAAATAAATTAAAATTATCATTTATCGATTTTTTGCCGTTTAAATTATTGTTCAAATTATTGTTTTTAAATTATTATTACTAACCTAACTTAACTTATATTGTGTGAACCCATTATGACAATGATCAGTTAAAATTTTAAGATTGCGACATTTTATTCACATAAATATTTATTTTTATGCTACGGTAGTAGTTTTTGATGTGATTGAAGTTGAATGTCAGTAAATTTTTGAATTATTTTTTTTTGCGGCAAAGTAAGAGTACCTATACTTAAAGTTATTTGTTTTGAATACATAAATTTATATTTTTTATTTTGTTTGTTTGGCGTGTTAATGATTTTATTAACTCAGATTTTAGGAAGAAACATAAATTAAGATAAATATCTATTTCAATATTATGAAGTATTTATAAGTTTGTATGAGTAGTGTATATGCTTTTGAAATCAAACAATAATATGCCACTGAATTTACTTCAATATTACTTTAACTGAAAAATATTTTATTCAGTTCAAGGTAAATTTAAATTATTGATGGATAATTTTTTGATTCTAAACTGATTTGTTCTGTCCTGTTAATAAAAAATTAAATAGCTAGACAAAATCGATTATTTATTTATTATTATGAAATAATAAATATTGCAAAATTCCTAATTCTTAATGACGAACGTTTAATGTTTTAATTTAAATTTATTTTCTAGATATGATTTCTATAATTTAACAAAAAAAAAATTATTAAGCGACAAAGGGATTACCAGCTATCGGTCGAATGCATTTGAAATAATATTTCCGTATGTACTAAGCTTGTTAAATTATTTTTTATTCCAATATTAATATTATTTTATATGGTTTGAATATTGAGAAAATTAGCATTTAGAAAGTAATTTACATTATAAGAAGTAAAA
Organism: Hybos culiciformis; assembly: GCA_964007475.1. Classification (NCBI taxonomy): domain Eukaryota; kingdom Metazoa; phylum Arthropoda; class Insecta; order Diptera; family Hybotidae; genus Hybos; species Hybos culiciformis. The sequence goes on along the minus strand of OZ023273.1, from coordinate 32,869,426 downwards.
AAAATTAATTTTTTTTCTCTAAATCTCATTTAATTTTAATGTTAATGGAATATTTTTAATTTATTAAATACTTCATAATTGAAAGTTTTATCTAAAAATTTTTATTTAAATTAATAAAAAAAAAAATTATGCATAATAATAACAATGTATTATATATTATAGAAATAACCACATTTTTGTATATTATTGAGATAAAAAATGAATTATTTTAATGCGATTTGAAAAGAAATAAATATTTGTAGCGTTAATAATAATATTAATATAGAAAATAGTGTGAAAAACAGAGTTTACATTTTGTTAAAAATGATATTTTTCTTCAAGAATTGTGATACGATTTTTTGTCGTTCTATCAAAACAATTACTTGCATTTTCATTTCAAAATCAGCATTAAAATATGTATTTGGGCAAATATTATAAAACAAATTTTTACAACTATGTAGTGCTGAGTATTTGGTTACTTTTACCAATAAAAATATGATGTTAAATATATTTATGTATGTTTTAATTTATATATGTTAATGTTCATGTTTCGTATATAACTTTTTTTGTTTATTTAATACAGAATTATTGAAATGATTCGAGAAAATTTTTTTTTGTAATACAAATATAATAGTTTTCTTTCGCATACATTTTAAAAATAAATTTGTTATTTTATTTAATAATTTTTATATAATTATTATTATGTGAATATTTTGTAATATATTATATTTTATGATTTATTTGGTGCGTGGTGGACATGAATTTATCTTACATATATGATAATGTTATTTTTTATTAGGTATATGTATCTTTTTTTAATGATACATATGCTGATGTGTATCATAATCATAAATATAATGTATAGTAAAAAAAAATTGATGAATATTTGGTTGAAATTCATTACAAACTTTTGACAAAAATTTAAATAAAATAAATTAATTTATTTAAAAAATATGAAGCAATGGAAATCAATGGAAAAAACATATTTTACAATAATAGTTTAACATTAGTATAAAAAAAGATTTTTGTGATATATTCATTGGCAGTTTTCGTCTAATTCTTGTACTTTTAATGTAAAATTTTAAATTATGTATTCAGATGTATATATAAGTATGTTTATGATAATACTTTATTTCTTTTCAAAATAATTTTTAATAAAATATAGTTTACAACATCTCAAACACTTAAACAAATGATTTCAATGTTATTCTAGTAGAATACTAATATCATTATTTATGAATGTCGCCGATAGTCCAAGAATTTTTTTTTATTTTCAAAATTATTCTGTAATTATTATTATTTTTTTTTTAAAACATTTTATTCAAACTTCAAATTTTTCATGATTTTAAACATTTTGCAATAATTTAATGCTTGCTTATTTAACAAAAAAAAAAAAAAAACATGTTCTTATTTTACATTTAAGAGGGAAAAAAAAAAATTTTTAAATGATTCTTCTTAAAGCAAAAACATAAAAAAAATATATTTGTATGTATATTGCAAATGCGTGGGTCTATTCATATTTTATTTGCTTTTTAACGATAAATTGACAATTTACAGTTTTGAATTTATGCCAGAGGATAGGCTAAAAGAACAAACTAGAAAAAAAAATTTATTTTGATTCATAAAAAAAAGTTTAATAGGTAATTTAATGCTCAAAAATAGAATTTTTCCTTCAACATTGATGAGAAGAAACAATTTTTTTTTTTCTCATTTTGATTTGGTAAAATAATATTATTGCAAATATTGTGTATACATATGACCTTAGAGCAAAATTGATGTTTTCAAAAGAAAAAAAAAATGTTTTTCTTATAATTACAACTCTTGATAATTTATAATTTTACTCAATTTTATGATTTTGAACGCTTTATTATTACGATTGCTTCATTGTAAAAATTATATCTTCTTCGTAGTTTATATTATATTTTTTTCTTTATGTTTTTTTGTTTTCCTATAATTTGTCGTGTAAAATGTTTCCCACATTAATTATTAAAATGATTTGGTTAAGTGAAAAAAAAAAAAATTAATAAAAAATTGAGAAGTTTTTAAATAATAATTTATGTCAATATTTGATTTAGCCTGAGCTGTCTTATCATTTGGCACCACTATTATTAAAATAAAAATATTTCCTATAGTTAAATCAGAATGTTAAAAATTTTAATTGACCCAAAGTTTAATTATAATTTCGTTGAAGAAAGATTACATCATTCTAATAATTCTAATAAATCATACAATGTATCAAATTTCAATTTCCGAAACATTTTATTATATTCTTATTGGAAGTTTATTGAGAATTAAATTATTCAAATGGTTCTTATTAACAATAAATTTAAATTAAATCAAATTTTTTAATCATAATATTATGGAGATTTCGAAAAATGGTTATTTTTGATGTTATTTTCATATAATATATTAATAAATTTTTGACTTAAAAGGATCTGTGTACCTCTACATAAACTCAATTTAATTTCAAAAATAAAAAATTTTCAATCATTTTCTAATAAATTTTTTAATGATGGCAAAAATGAAGCATAACAATATTTTTTTTAGCTCGATGTTATTATTATTATTAATATGATCATTATTTTGAAGTTTTTCTATTAAACAAAAGTTATGAAATAAACTTTTTATTGAAAATAAATAAATATTTGAACAACCTTGTGCAATTTTATTTTCACCATTTTTGGAAGCAAATAAACATGAAATTAAAATATTATATTGAAGGTGTATTTATCTTTCACAAATATAATAAAAAAAAAAACAATTTGAAGATAATAATTTAATTTTTTTTCTTTTGATAATTTCATTAAAGAAGTGAGTTACAAGCAATTTAAGACATTTCCAAATACGGTTGCGAATACACTGAATTGGTTCTTAAAAGACAAATAAATGTCTTAGTTTTCTCCATCTGTGATATTATGTATAGTAAGAATTAGGGATTATGTATAGTATTATGTATAGTATATATATTATATTTAGTTTAAATGCAAACATATAGTAACAGTTTATAATTATATTAAGAAGAATTACATTAATATTTCTAACTTCTTCGTACTTGGAACTACATATTAATCTTAATTGAAAATTGATATTTAAACAATTGATTGCTTTTCATAGTTTTCACCTTTTTTAACTTACTTTTCAAAAAAGGTTTGATTATGAGACAATAACAAATATTTTTTTTTTTAAATATTTTTTCTATCAACGAGATGATGAAGTATAAGAAATGTTTTTCATGGTTATTGATAAATTAATTTTTATTACTTAATTCAAACAATCTTTATTGTTGTCGTAAAATTTTTACCAAAGGAAGATAAAAAGAGATAAAAACATCGATAAAGAAATTAATTTTTGACCTAGATTTGTTCCTATAATATCAAATTTAAACAAAATACAGCTTTTAAAACTTTGTAGTGCAAAAATTTCCGATCATGTATAAAAATTAGATATTTTTTTAAAATAATTTTAATGCATTTTTGAAAGTAATGCAATTATTTATTATTTATAATTTTTTACGGCATATGATTTAATTTTTAACAATATTTACAATTTATTTTGTGAGCTTAATTTATTAATTAACGCAGACTGACACTTCAAAGCTAAACTATTGATTTTATTTTCAATGTATATGATTATCGAGCAATTATTAAAATTATAACAGTGAGCGTAATTTCTGTAAACGAATCTGAAAACTTTGTTTTAAAATATTTAAACTTAAGATTCGAAATTCGAACGAAGTAAAATCATATTTCGATTTTCAAGTTTCAACAAAACAAATTTTAATTCTACTAAAATTAAAATATATTATACAAAAGAATTATTATTCATTTTGACTCTTCACAACTGGTATTTTGATTCTGCACAACTGGTATTTGTTTTGGTTTTGGTATGTTTGTGCACAACTGGTATTTTGGTTCTGCACAACTGGTATGTTTGTCTTGGTATCTTTTCGAAACAAAATCCAAAGGCTTCAATAGGGAATCGTTAAAAAAAGTAGTTCGTTTTTAGGAATTTCGTTCACTGTATGTTAACTAATTTCATTTATTACCGAGTTTATTGACTATTTTACTAAATTACTAATTACAAGTTTTTTGCTTGACATCGAGTATCTATTCGCTGTGATTTTTTTATTATAATTATTTTTTAATGTTGAGAACAAATTGATTAATTATATTCTTATTGAGATCTATTAAAAGATTGAGTATTAATTTATATAATAAATTAATTGCTATTGATTAATATAATTGAGTACCCAATTACTCGTTCACATTTAAGTAAAAACAAATTTACATGTTATGAAAAATTAAATTATTGAAATGAGAAATAAAAATTTCAGAAAGTTAAAATTTTTTTGCAAATGCCAAACTTTAATTTGAAAAAAAAAATTTAGCACTACTACGAACTATATTGACAATTATTGTGGAAAATAAAAAAAAAAAAAATTATAGAAACTACTTAAAAAAAAAACTTAATCAATAAAATTCCATCGAAATATTAATATAAAATATTATCATTTCATTTAAGAAGGCATAAAAATAAATAACTTATAATAAATTTATAATATCTGCAGGAGATTTTTTTTTTTTAGGTGTATTAATTACAGTGTGTGAATATGTGAAGATTGCATGTCCATTAAATATCGAAAATTTTAAATTAAAGATAAAATCATAACCAATAAATTAATAACCCTACTGTCTACTGTTTTTTAGAATTAAAAAAAATTAAAAATAAAAAAAAAAAAAGAATACTAGAGTTTCTTAGGTATGCAATTGATATACAGTATATAATTCTTTTACATTGTAACAAATTGATTTTTTATCATTACCTACTACATAATATACATAAAGACTGTGAGAATTCAAAATCATAAAAAAAAAATTGATTTATTTATAATTTTAAACTTTATATTTATTAAAAATTTGTTGAATTTAATAATAAGGTATATATTATTTCTAACATATAATACCACATATCTATTGTAATAGCGTTACTAAGATACAAGATACAATCCCATATCATTATACTACGTCTTTCTTAATTCTCACTATCTGCCACATGTGTAAATTAAATTTGTGTTTTTGTTAAATATTAAAAAAACAATTTTTGCTTAAAAATTTCTTTTATAAGTTCCAAATATAAAACCGCAATCTTTTTATGCGTAAATATAGGTACGTAAAGATATAAAGAAAACTTTTGTGTTTTTCAAAATTTTCATTCCACTTTTATATGTTCTATAAATTTTACAGTTTTATTGCCTATTTTCGAAATTTTAATTCGTTGACATTGGTAAACTATTATAAGTATTAACAAGAAAAGAATTAAAATTCCTTAAAAATGGAGATAGATAAATTTTGTGGAAAATAATAATACATAATATTTCGTACAAAGACCACCCACCGTCAAATGACGTCTTAATTTGAAATTAAAAAAAAAAAACGAAGCAGTCATAGAACTGCCTACAGAAGTTTATACTTAAAAAATTTAAACTATGAAATAACAGTGGCTGCAAATGCAGTACAAAATGTAAAAAAAATATTTTTATTTTAATTTACATTTTGTACTCAGCAGACTATCATTTGTAGCCACTGTTATTTCATAGTTTAAATTTTTTAAGTATAAACTTCTGTAGGCAGTTCTATGACTGCTTCGTGTGTTTTTTTTTTTTATATTTTGAGCCAGGACGACTCTAAAAGTAGCTAGCTACCCAAAACTTTTGGGCAGGTAATCTTTATTTCACCGGCGCTACCTATTTATAAAACATTTTTTTTTGCATATTTTAAGCAGGGAAGACCCTAACCATAGCTCCCTCTCCAAAATTTTTGGTCAGGTAATTCCACCCTCACTTCCGCCTTCACTTCCGCCCTCACTTCTGCCCTAACTACCAACCTCTCTTCCGCCCTCACTTCCGTCATGATTTCCACCCTGATTTCCGCCCTCACTACCACCCTCGCTTCCGCCCTCACTTCCGCTCTCACTTCCGACCTCACTTCCGCCCTCATTTCCGCCCTCACTTCCGCCCTCACTTCCGACCTCTCTTCAGCCCTTACTGCCGCCCTCACTTCCGCCCTCACTTCCGTCCTCACTTCCGTCCTCACTTCCGCCCTCACTTCCGCCCTCACTTCCGCCCTCACTTCCGCCCTCACTTCCGCCCTCACTTCTGCCCTCATTTCCGCCCTCACTTCCGCCCTCACTTCCGCCCTCACTTCCGCCCTCACTTCAGCCCTCACTTCCACCCTCACTTCCGCCCTCACTTCCGCCCTCACTTCCGCTCTCACTTCCGCCCTCACTTCCGCCCTCACTTCCGCCCTAACTTCCGCCCTAACTTCCGCCCTAACTTCCGCCCTAACTTCTGTCCTCCGTTCCGCCCTCCCTTCCGCCCTCCCTTCCGCCCTCCCTTCCGCCCTCCCTTCCGCCATCCCTTCCGCCCTCTCTTCCGCCCTCCCTTCCGCCCTCCCTTCCGCCCTCCCTTCCGCCCTCCCTTGCGCCCTCCCTTCCGACCGCTCTTCAGCCCTTACTGCCGCCCTCACTTCCTTCCTTTTTTTTGGGCAGGTAATCTTTATTTCTCACCCGAGCTACCTATTTTGAAAAAAAAAATTATTTTGGTATATTTTGAGGCGGGAAGACTCTAACTGTAGCTCCGTATCCAAAATTTTTGGTCAGGTAATCTAATTATTTCAGCGGAGGAAAAAATTTTTTTTAACATAATTTGAGCCGGCACGACCTAACCGTAGGTCCCTGCTCAAAAAATTTTCGGCAGGTAATCTTTATTTCACGGGACCTACCTATTTTGAAAAATAAATTTTAGTTGTTAAATAATTTGTAAACGAAAGATTTTTAAAAAATAATTTGAATTTAAATTTTCCGCCCCAAATTATTTTGTTTTTATAAATGACAAATGATTATTGAACTACCTAATTTGAAAAAAAATTTAAATCTTAAAAAATTTGTAAACGAAAGATTTTTAAAAATAATTTGAATTTAAATTTTTCGCGCCAAATTATTTTGTTTTTATAAATAACAAATGATTATTGAGTTGACTCATTTTTTTTGAGTATTCAAACGGTACAGCATGTCGTTTTTTTTTTTAACTCAAATTCGAATGAGTAAAAAAATTTTTACCCCCTACAGAATTACTCATTTATATCATACACCGCGCCTAAAGAAGTATAAACTTCAAAAAAAAATCTTCAGCATTTCATATTTCGAAGATTTGTCCATGTTCAAGAAAACAAAAAATAATCAAAATAAATTAAAAAAATACATGAAAACAAATCATAATATTAAAGTTCTACATCAATTTCCTTTTTCAAAGGCTTGAAATAAAAGAAGAATTAAAAGAAAAAAACTTCCTCTTTTTGGCGCAATAAAATTATTAAAAAAAATTTATGACCACACCTTTACTGTCTTAAATTTTTAATAATCTCTCGGCAGAAAAAAAATAAAGTATATTTCTTCTATCTTGAGAAAATTTTGCTTTAAGACACAATAAAAAATTTAACACTTCGTTCTTTTGAAAATCCTTTTAACTTAGAATCGGTAGGTGTGGTACTCTTTTGTTTTTTATTTTTTTTCGGGTTTAGAAGTAGTAATTATTTATTTTATTTATTTACTGCCATTTAAAATCTATGAATAATTTTATATTACAGAAAAAAAAAAAATTAATTATTTTATTAATATTTTCAAACAGTTAAAAGACATTAAAAAAATAATTTCATTAAATGTTTTTTTTTTCTAAAGAATATTTCTTAATTATTCATCATTTTATTCTATTTGACCATCCTATTCAAGAAATAATTATTTTTATTATAGATTAAATAGAATCTTTGAAAACTTTACTAAGAAAACATGTTCTAGTGTACCTATATATAAATTGGTAAATAAATGTACTCTAATTATCTTCAATATAATAATTATCTTCAATAAAATGTAATAAATAATTATAGGTTGAATTAAATTTGGTTTCTTAACTTCTGTACTGGCTTCTATACAGACTAAAGCTTAACTTAATTCTTTGAGCCAAGGATCTAAACTACAATTGATTTATTTAAAAAACCCATAGTTGTGGTCTAGTCAGCACTTTATTTCATTAGTTCGAAAGAAGAAGGTATCAGAACTAAAGACGGAAAAATTCAAATTTAGAATACTGTGGATTAAATGATAATGAGACGAGAATCCACAAAGTTGTATAGAAACTAAGTTTGAACGAAAATCTTGACATATAGATAATAATATTTTGAATAATGAAGAATTTACCAAATTTGTTTATTAAAGTGCTTTATTCTGGAACCAACTTCTTGTATTTGTCTTAGAAATTAGTATTTGATGTTTCTAAATTCTTCACTTTAAAATTTTCCACAAATTTGAAATAATAAAGCAATCGAAATGAACTAAATTGTAGATATTTTTATTGATTTTCTTAATTTTTTGATTTATAAGCTAGGCCGTTAATAATTATATCTCTATGAATGTTAAAAAATTATATATCTCTTAGAATGATAAATTTTGAAATTCGTTTATATATTCGTTTTATATAAGAAATTTTTTTGCAGAACTTTTGGTACAATATAGCTCTCATTATTTTAAAAGAAAATTATTTTATGTTCAAAATATTTATTGCTTTTTTTATTACAGTTTTTTAGTGTGAATTGCAATATTATTAGTTTGGCAATATAAAAACATCAGACTCCAGGAAAATATTATATTAAATGATATTATTATTAAAAATAAATATAATGTTCAAACATTATTATTATTTTTTTTATATTTTTGCCATAAAGATTTCAAAATAAAAATATCATAGGTTACAAAATAAAGGAAAAGAACCGAAAAGTATAAAAATTAAAAAAAAAAAATTAAAATCATAAAAATTGTTTTAATAACTTTGTAAATACGCTTTAATTAAAATTACACATAATTTCATTTTATTTATATTCATATTATTTGTCTTATCTATATCTTGCAGGTAAAATTTATTGTACCTACCTATAAATTCTTGCATCTCTATGACTGAAACTTCAACAAAAATAGCATAAAATCGCATTTATAATTTATTTCTATTAAGTTTAAAAGTTTTAAAAATTTGATTGATTTTCGTGCATTCTTATGAAACATAATTATTTGAATAGTATTTGAAATGTTGATGAATTAGTTTACATTAATATATTTAATTTATTTAATTAATTTTTAACATAAACTCATAAAATATTTTATTTCATGACATTTATAATAGTATTATTGAATAATTTTAAAGTTATTATTAAATTTAATTGTTTTTTTTTTTAATTTCACCACATAACAATATCCTGAATCGCCTCGCAATATATTTGGAGGCTTTATTTTTAATGCTTAAGTTTTGAATTTATTAATATTTTGTAAAGTAAAAAGGCATAATATTTCACAATAAATACAAAAAAAAATTTGTTACCGAATAATGTTACGTATCCTTTGAGTAGTTAAGAGCATGATTTTGCAATATTTTTACAACATAAGAAATAAATAGATAAATAAATTACTAAATTTGCAAGAATTTTTTTTTTTTGTTGTGTTTTAATTTTATTTAAGTTTAATAAAAATTAAATTTATAAATAAAAATTAAATAAAAATTAAATTATAATAAGTTTCATCACCTTTGTAGTCGTTTAAAGCTCTAAGTACTCTTAATAGTACTAAAAGACATAAGTAATAAAAGTACTCATAAATTAGTGATGAATTTAATACAGCTATAACTAATGACCCTTTAACATGTTTATCTTATATTAAAGACAACACTATCATCAGGTTAATATTATCATAAAAGTGTTATACTACTAATTTAGTAAAAACTTTGCAATATAATAATGTTTAAATAAAAAAGTTGCCAACATAAATTTAAATTGATACATACTACATATTTTTATTGCACGAAAGCAGAAAATTTATATCAATATAATAATAATTATTTTAGTTGATCAATTAAAAATCTTTAAATCTACTATAAATTTAAACATAAAAACATCTTAAAACAAGTTTTATATCAAAAAAATGTATTAATTATTGTAATTAATCATTAATACTGTATTAGGTACTTTTTAGTTTCTCAATTAAAATTTTTAATTTCTATAATCAATATAATTATAATAAATAAGAATATTAATTATGTTTATAAATCAGAAACTTAGAAAATTTTTTAGACTATTTCAATAAAAAAAACTGTAATTTCTAATCAAATTAAATAACGATAAAAAGTTTGAGTGATAAATGCAAATTTAAAAATATTCCTATCATAAAGTTGTGATTTTTAGAAATATTTAAAAACGAAAGACTTAAGGTGGAAACCCGTATTTGGTTGATTATTTCTATAGTCGTTATTATTATTGCATTAACATTTTTCATTTTATTATTTCGAAATAATGACCTAATAATAATAATAAACTAGATGTTATTCGTTTTATCGAATTTAAAATAAGAAAATATATTTATTTGTTTATATTTATATGTAAAAACAAATTAATAAAAATAAATAAATACTTTCTTCTTTTAATTTCCAAATACTTAAGCCTATTAATATAATTATTATAATCGAGTAATAAAACTAATCAGTTTTAGAGAAAGAATAAGAAAATTAAAAAAAAAGTACCAATATATATTTTTTTACATATTTTTATTATGCATTGAACATAATTTCTTATATACTATGCAAAATAGATATTTTTTTTAATTATAGTTTTTATTTTTTTGATTTGTAGGTTAAATGTCAATTATATTTTCATGTTGGTTTTTCTATTAAATGATTGGTCATTTGATATCCTATTGTATTTATTTGAACTAACCACCAAAAAAAGAAGAAAAAAATATTTAATTATCTAACCATTAAATTTATATACTTATATAATGTTTGAACATTTTTTTTAAAAATAATTTGATCAAAGAAGTAACCGCTCAAGCTGCTCAAGTGTATATGAGATTTCTTTATATATATAAATATATTTATATATTCATACCTTTAAGAAGTGAAAATATGGGAATATTATTTTGATTAAATCTCCAGTATTCGAAATTGTAATTTTCATGTGCCAGCATGGGCACTTAGAAAAGTGACGTTTATGTTTTATAAGGAAGCATGTTGCTTTTTTAAATAGAAATGCAAATAACGGAAAACAAATAACAGACCTATTTTGTTTATTAAATTAATGTCGTTGTGATTTTAATAAAATATTTTTATGCAAATAAAATTTAATTATTTTTTTGCGAATTCTTGTTTTGAATTTGAATACATTCTGTTTGTCAATTTTTTAATAAAAATTAATATGACTCTCAGGGATAGAGGTAGCAATTTCATAGAAATAATATTGAAAATAGACTTATTTATGTACATCTAAAATTGTTGGAAAATAGAAATGAGTAAGAGCCGATTTATTAAATTAATTTTTGTTTATTATGTATTCAATTAAAAAAGCTAACATATTATGTACATTTTATTTCAATTATCATAATAAAATATATATATATATAAAATATATGTATGTAAAATAAAATTAAATAAGATTTAACTTCAATTAGCATATACTTTTTTTCTCTCCAAAACGACCTTCTTGAATAATTTATATTGAAAATAAAATATTTTTTTATTTTATTGACCATTTTATTATCGGATTTTATTTTATTAAATTTATAAATATTTAATTTTTTTTACAGAAAGGAACTGACAATATTTACAAAAAAAAAAAAAAAAAACAAAAAGCAACAACTATATACTGAAAAAATTTATAACAAAACAATTTGGTATAAGAAATGTTAAATAAAAATGTAATAGAAAATATACATATTTTTTTTATAAAGTATAAATACATTATATCATTTATACTTATATGTATAATGTACATGAACAACGAGTATATTTATTTTATTTTTATTTCTTTTATAAAATACAATAAAAAATCGAATAGTAATTGGAACTAAAAGAAAATGAAAGTCATGCAACTGGAAGACACATTAAAAATAATAAAAATTACATAATCTAATAGAGTCTTTTAACTGAATCAGATTGTTAGATAAAAATAAATAAAAGAAAGAAAATTTCTGGTATTGAAAAAAGATTTTATCGGGGCTTCATAATAAAGAGAAAAAAAAACTGATTTTCATTAAATTTCTTTTCATATTGAATTTAAAGTTATATCGTCTGAAAATTTAAATTGATTAGAAAATTTGTGTCATAAGATCAATTTAAAACTGAAATGTATCTCAACCAGAAAATTATAAAAAATAATTTATTTAATTTATTATTTTATTACAATTTAAGAAGTAGTATACTAATTTGCATAAAGGCCGTTTGCATGAGCGCGACAATACTGCAAAGTTGATACATAATTTTTTTTTTATCTAAAATGGTAAACATTAATAATAAAAACAATGAACACATTACATACTATCTTCAAACGACAATCTTGGGGGAGTATCCATCAAAACATCTCGGTATTCGAAATCTCGGTATGAGAGCAAAAATATAGTTGTTACGGATTGGTTCTCATTAAATCCTACTCCCAATCCACTAGATAACATCTTTGTTCCATATTTGCTTCTAAAGTTAATGTTAAAAGGCGGCAATCCCAGACAATCGGTTGATCGAAAATACGCATCGAATAATTTAGAACAGACCTTGATCCCAGATTTTAAAAACAAAATTAAACTATGAAATAAATTCATTGCAAAATTTTTACTAAAAACAGAGTTTACATTAGGACCATCAGACAATGATGTAGTATATTCTAATGTGGCTAATTCTGTGATTTTTTAGCCATAAATTTTTTTTTAAATCAGAACTTAATTCTTTTTTTCGATTAAAATTTTTAAAATGTGCAATTGTGCACAATAGTCGGCTAAGTTATTTTTTTTTCAGAAATAAAAAATTTTCAATGATGGGCTGTTTGATGCTTTGATTCTCGAAATTTGTAGAAATACAAAACCAAAACAAAATTTTTATTCTCTTCAGTAGTCTAACTAATATTCGTTATAAAGTTCAATGAATAAATTTTTATTAGAATTTTATATTTCTCATCAAATCTGTGATTTTTTATGACATTTTTTTTTTTTTAAATCAACTTAATTTAATTTGTTAATTTCATATGGGTTGACGGAAATCAAGAAATAATTTAATTTTTAAAATTTACACAATAGTCGGCTTAAGTATTTTATTTTTTTTTATAACTAATAAATATGCATTTAATATTTAAAAATGTATATACATATCATTAATCTTTAATCTTAAATTATATTAATGTTTGACAGATTGAAAAGTGTTCTTAAAATTAAAATACGTCATAATTAATTTAAATTACTTTTCTGCACAAAACCAGAAGCTGTTTTATTTTCAGTCATGGTGCCAAGAAATAACGTATAAATTATAAATTATATTATTTTATATAAAAATATATTTGTAATGTATTTTTATTTATATAATTCATAAAAATCCTATAAAAGTTGAAAATATTTGTTAAGCAGATTGTAATTACATATAATTAAGTTTAGGTTAAAAAATTATTCAACTTTTCCATTAAAAAAAAAAGAAAAATTAAAAAGAAGTGAATTATTAAAAAATATCATGAGCTATTTGTAATTTTTGTTGTTTAAAAAAAATAAAATAGGAAACTAGTTTTAATAGTAAAATATCATTGTAAAGCAAGTTAAATTTTCTCTTCATGAATATAATAATAATATTATTATCTTTTTGTCGTTATATTAAAATGTGATGTCAATGTAGTTATATTCAGTAAAAACAATATCTAAATTGGGAACTGGTTTAAATTTAACGTGGTATAATTATATAGCTCTTTAGGAATCACAAAGGATATGTATATACGTATTGTTTTATTACTAATATATGAAAATTAATAAAAATAACAACCCCGGAAGTTTTTTTGATAACATTTGATAATATATTGATTGTAAATAATTTTCGATGTATATGCAATACTTTATTATGTCATTGACAGTGCTAAATGACTCGAATAAAAAATCGTCAAATTAATATAGAACGCAATATTTGAAGTTGTTGATATTTAAGCGATAATTTTAAAAAACACATTTTTGATAATTATGATTGTTGCAGGAGTCAAGTTTTCAGAGAAAATTATTGAAATAACGATAAAGTTGCAGAATTCATTTATTTTTTATTATTATATCAAAAAATTATAAACTTTTCAACCCATTTGAATTTACAAGGCTGAATTATTTTTAAAGTTATGTATATTTTTAAAAATATTTTTTTTATAATGTCTAATATAATGTCTGTCTGCAAAATGTATATTTTTAAAATTACATTATTGGTTTGAGATAAAGTGAAAGTAAAAATAACCATAAAGTTTGACTCTGTTATCGCCAATACATTTAACCGTATTTTTAAATCCAATTAATAACAAATATGACTTTTGCAAATAATAATTTATATTTGTATTTGTATATATATATAAAATTATACAATATTTATGTGCATTTATACACATATTTAGGTTTATCGGTTAAAAGATCTGAACCATAAACGTGAAGTATTATGTCAACATTTTTCATAAAAATTATATATATTTGCGGGTGGAATAAAATGAGGAAAAGTTTATTTAGTTAATAACGATTTATATCACCAAGAAATTGTACACAAAAAAACAAAAACAAATCAATAAATTTTCATAAAAAATTTTAACATGGATTTTAATATCGATTATTGAATTATTAGTATAGTATAAATTAGTAGGATAGAAAGGCGAAATTAATAATATATTTTTAGATAAATTTTAGAAATTTTGAAAGATGATTTATTGAATTTGTGAATTTCGAATACTAAGTTTTCATCGCCAATCCATAATTATTCCTCCTTGGTCTCAGTTCTGATGAAGCTCCGGTGTTCATAAAATTGTGCATTGTGCAATTTCATTCATTCAAATTTGTTTAACGTACAAACCTTTTAGAATTAGTTTACAATTATATTATGTTCTTGTAAATTATTATTATTTTAGTTTTAAATATACGGAAATCCCTGCAGAAAATAAAATTAAAAAAAATTCGGCGAAAACATGTAAAACAATAAGCATTATTATTTAAATTTAATATATTTAAAAAAAAATATTTTATTGTTTTTGTGAGATTTTTTTTTTTTTTTCACTAGCAATAAATTTTACAAAATTGAGATATTTTGTTTAACATTTTCGGTAACAATTTATGTAAAAGTCATGGGCACGAATTATTGTTTTATGACCTCTTTTCTCTTTTCATTATATTTTTACAAAATTACATTATGTCAAAATAAAAAAACTTATATAAATTAATTTTTGTCGTAATTTTGGAAGGTACTTTTTAATTTTTATTTCAGAAATAAAGATATCACGATAAACATGTTCAAATAACAATCCAAATATAAAACTTATTATGTTTTTAATAACTACTATAACCGACTACTTATGATATGAAATTATAAATTTTGTATATCTTTCTGTATTCACAAATAAATTGTCAAAATATGAATTAGAAATTTTAGCCCTTAGGCTGATGATGATGCATAAGTGTAATGATCAGTTATTAAAAGGACTGTACAATTTTAAGTAAGAATTGTTACAATTCGATCAATCATAAAACTAATAAGAAAATTGTTGTGCACAATCTACATAATAACCGGAATCCACCTTTATTTCTTTTTTTCTATCTATATTTTTAAACGTATATATGCTAATTCTTTAATTTATTTAAAAAATGAATTTATTTAAGTATGTACTGTAATGTGTACGTGCACATAATATAATGTTTATGTTTAATTATAGTATTAATTGAATAATATAATTTTTTTTATTTCCTTTTGCTATATATTAGCTCTCTGGTTGTAAAACTTATTTAAATTTTTGTGTCAATTTAAATTTTTAATAATCCAAATGACAGTGTCTACATAATGCATAGCGTCATATAATTTGTATATTCAATTATTTTTAATCGCATCCATAATAATTATTTTACATGTCACACATAGTTAAAGTGATATAATATTTAATAAAAATTGCAATAATTTTTTTTTAAATGGAAAATTAATCAAGGGTATTTAAATGTTAAAATATGTTTACAATGTTAAAATATTGAGGGTGAGGCTTTTCTGCTACACGTAATTCAATATTATTTTTATATATTTTATTATTGGCATAAATAATAAGAATATATTTATGTGTTTAAATTCAATTTTACAAACATTAGAGAAATAACATTGATTAAAAATTAAAATTAAATAAGTTAAGAAAATTTTCAATTTTGATTTGACAATTCTTCGAATTAATCCTAAATTGTCTTAAAATTGGCTATGAATTTGGTTTATATTTGTTTTAAATATCGACAAAAGTGTAAAAGTGTTTTATTGTGAAATTTATTTCTCTTTTATTGATTATGAGGGCTATTTTAAATTTTTCAATAATTAAAATATTGTTAAACAACTTTTTAAATAAATTAAGAAATATGATTTTCTGAGTGCATCAAAAAAAAGACAGGTTATTAGTCATTAAAAATTCGTAGTTGACAAAATTCAATAGCAAAAATATTTTCTCTTTATGAAGTCAAAATGAATTAACATTAATTTATTAAATAGAAGAAATTAGTTTTAACTAAATTTTTTTCACAGCAAATCAGAATTATTATATTATTTCCAATCAATCAAAATTATAACATATTATTTGTATTCACTGTTTAACACTTTTATTTGTATAGTTTGTAATTATGAAAGTAGGTGTATTGAGACTTTAATATATGGTGCAATATTAAAAGTACAAATTGTTTGATTGTGTAGACCTTTTTTATTTAAATAATTGATATCAAAACTGAAATTCAATTGATTTTCTTTTTGTGACTTTAACCCTGAGTCAAGCAAGTCTATAGTAGAAGAAAATAGCTATATTATCAATGTTTGTCGAAGTCCAAACATTAGGAATGGTATCTTAATTATTTTTTGTTCATAAATTTATTTCCATATTTTTGTTGCAATGTAATACTGATATATAACGATTTTTTTCTGTTTACTAATCCATATTGTTATTGCTGTTGCTCATACATTTTGTATTGATTTAAATAAGATTTGTTACAACTGCATTGAAATTAAAGTTTTTATTTGAAAGTGGTGGAAGAGAACGGAGAATTATATTTGATAAAATTCATAAAAAACTTTTACAATAAATAGTGAATAAAAGTAACTTCAAAGTTGCAATATTTCAATTCGAGAATGTCATTCTTCAGCTTAAATGAAAATAAACAAGAGAATAGGCGGATAGACAAAAATATAGCCGTTTTCTCCATTTTTAGTGGTAAATGAATTAAAAAATTTAGAAGTTTTATGTTTTTGAAATTTATGATTTATTTTTTCATTCTTGTTGTATTGATTAAATTTTTCTCTGTTTTTTAATAAAATTATAAAAAAACAAATTCTGTCTTATTATGTTTCCTTATAACCTTATTGGGAGAAGACTAAGATAAAAGTTTAATTTTTCTTTTTAAAGTTTTCATTAAAATAATTGAATAATAGTTTGCTGTTGGTTATAAAAAATGTATGCTAAAATTTTATGTTCTTGAGTACATATTTTTTTATGAGGAAAAGTTATGCAGATACGTATACTTATAAGATCCATTTTTGTATTTTAACTACTATTTTGTACATAGTGTGTACAATTTACAAGAATTTATTGAATTTCGTTAATTTTATGAGTTAAAGGTTTATTAAATTTAAATGCCGATAATAAAAACTGAAACGTACACAATGCTTAACACGGAAATTTCAAAGGATACAGAAAGAAAAATTTGTTTCTTAAAAAAAGGTACATTTCTTTATAATTTTATAACATAAAATGTCAATGACATTGTCAGTTAAGCCCTTCAATTTATTTGCATGGCGTTATTGGCTGAAAAAAAAAAAAAGAAAAAAAAAACGAAAAGATAAACAGAAATTTGCATTAAATTCTTTTTGAGTGCATTATTGCAATTTTTATGGACTTTTTGTTAAACGTAGGAGTACCTTAAAATATTATAAAACAAATTTAAATAACGTTGATGAATATTTCATGTTGCAAGAAGGAAAAAAAAATTAATGTTCATTGTATCTTTATGTCTTTGCAACTAAATAAAGTTGTTGGAAATATTCTGTTCCCACTAAAAGAATTTTATACGCATATGTTTAATTTTTATACTTATTTTATATATTTTTTTGTCCATGATTTGATCCTTCTTCAACACTGTAATTTATTGTTACCTTATTACAGAAATAGGAAATATTTTACTATGAAACATTATGAATGATACATATATTTTGGAAATAAAAATCGTTTTAACTAGCATTATGTTCGAGCTTTGTAGGGTTGCTCTTAAATGAACATCATAATACTGCGGAATATGGTATGAAGAAGAAAATTTGTGTAAGAAATAGGAAACTTAATATTTGTTTTTACATCAAAAATTTTGAGATATTAATTAATTATAATTTTGAGATATTAATTAATTAGTTTTTGATCTCGTCGAACTAACATTTCTAACAATTTAAAACCTAAAAGAAAACATTTTGAAAGTAAGATTTTTTGATATTGAATTGTTAGCTTAAACTTGTTCACGAGTATAATAATTTTGAAATTTCACGAACAATTTTTCATATATTAACACCATTGCTATACAAAATTGTGGAAAATCAATCAGAAATTATTATTATTCGTTTGAACGCATTACATCATTTTTTGTTCTTATTACAGAAAAAAAAATTATGGCTATATTATTGAGATAATTGACCTAGAAAAAAATTAAATCTGTTACAAAACTAAATTAAAAAATTTAATAAAAAACCGATAATCTTCCAATAATTTTTTTTTTTATTTATTTAAAAAAAAAAACAATTTTTTTTTTTCACTCGGTTTCGCTTGATTCCGAAAGGCGTTCTTTAATTTTAAAAAGATTATTTATTTTCTTACTATTATTATTATTATTTCATTAAAAATAGTAAATGCAAAGTCATTCATCAAATAAAATAAAATGTGAATTATTTTTCAGTTTTTTTTTTTTTTTGTATCTTAATCTCAATTCGTCCCATCCTCCAAGATATTTATGTTTCTTATCTATTTTCAGGTTAATTTTTATTTTAGTTTTTTTTTTTTGTACAATGAAAGAAAATCTTTGTTATGTTCAATTAAATGAACATAAAATGAAAATAATAAAGCTTTTTTATATACAGGTATGTATGTATATGTATATAAAACAAAAGATTCATTCAGGAATGATTTTATAGAAATTAAGCGAATAAAAAGATACAAAAAAACAAAAAATATAAAACAAAACAAAATGTAACCTGAGAATATATAAAAAAAAATTAAATATCATAAAAAATAGGTGAAATATTTTTTTTTTATTATATTTGTTTAAAAATATACAGTTAAGGTCATGTACACAGAATATAATGCAATGCTTTTGTGATATTTTTGGTTAAATCAAAAATCGATTTTTTTTGACATGAAAATTTTAAGTATGTTAAAAATTATGTTGAAAGCATTTTGAATTCAGAATTACTTAGAAGGAAACAAAAAAAAAATATATTTTTAAGAAAATTTATCATTAAGATATTTAACACATTTATCTACTTTATTCACATTATATTTAAACTAGAATAAAAATTAATCATAAAAAAAATAAATTAATTAAAAATTTAATTAGTTTTTAAAAATAGTCCCTTACACTGAAAAAAAAACTGGAAAAGCTGGAAAACATAGCAGCTATATAGTTGTTAAATGTAGCAGAAAGATATTATCTAATTGCGTTATTTTATGTAAGTAGGTCAGTTAGTGAAAACATATTGTCCGTTTTCTATAATTTTTGATGCAAAACATGCTAAATGTGTATAGAATTTCATAAGCCTCCTGTGTCTTTATTCATAGAGCCTTTTTCATCACTTTATTACGTTAAACTTATATTAATTCAAATTTTCATATTATCCTGTCATTTTCATTTCTGTGCCGAAACAAGCTTTTATTCCAGTATAAATTTGATTTTTTCTCTCTAT